>NW_021025585.1:207122-245647 GCF_004153795.1 Camellia sinensis | reverse complement strand
TGGAACCGAGCCAATTCTGCAAATGAGCTTGCATATTCGGCGACGGCTTTGTTTCCCCTTGCTCTGAGAGTCTTCGCATCTCTGTTACCTTCTTATCGCAATGCTTGAGGGAAGCTACTTGTCATAAAACAATTCTAAGAACTCTGTCCATGCAACCCTTGATGTACGGTTCTTCGTAAGTATTTACCATCACCATCTGCTGCCCATCCTCAAGAGTAAAGGCAGCCAATGCACTCTTCTGTATTCTGTGCAGGGAAAGACTTCAAATAGCTTCTCTATTCCCAAACACCCATCCGCTTCAGCTTTCACTTGGTTCTATCCCTCTTGTAGGATGGCGGTTTCATCTCTTCTTAACACTCCTTAGTAAGGGGTGATAGTCCCGGTCTTCAAGCACGGAAATCTTGTAACTACCGGTGGGGGTCCGGTGGGTGGGGTGGTTGTTGGGCCGCTGCTGGCTCGTTGCTTGCGTAAGGGTCTCCGCCATTTCCATATATCTCAATCTCTCTCCATTCTCATCCAGTCGTAGCAAGAGTAGCCATCTTCCATTTTTTCTCTGTTCTTGTCCTCACCATTGCCTACACAATGATATTTATACATAATGGACATATTTCAAAAGCTGTTAGCATTACTCGCCAGTAGACTTAACGTTGCCATCTGCTTTAACATATACTTTCAGAAAGTGTCATGAAAGATCCCTAAAGCTTTTCTAGACAACCCTAAGCCAATGGACCGTGTGTGAGTAGCAACTCGTCTCCTGATACCACTCTTGTCAACGCCCCAACTCGCCCTAAAAGTTCGGGGCATGAACCCATTCTTCAAACAGACATATAACCAGTGTACATATAGTATATGGGGCCTTGACGGAAGCACAAACAAACGTCAAGAATACAAAACCAAACAAATTCCATTTGAGCTATTTTCTAAACATGCCAGGATCTCATACATTACATGCACCAATAAGAGTAATTAGAATCAAAAATGTTCCTTAGCGAAGATAATATTTATAAAACACACTATACATGACCCATGCCCTATAAGTCGGGCATGCAAAAAAAAAACTATTTAGGAGTATATCACTATCAACCTTGGGAAAGATTAGCCCAAGAATAAGCCAATAAACTTAGTAGAGCTTCACAAAATGGGTGGCCCTGTGAGTGCTTGGAGTACACGAAGGTTGTCAAAAGGAAACTCGGGCATTCTAGGTTAGGATTGACCACCAGGTTGATTTGCCTACAAAACACGAACACTAACAGAGCAGTAGCCGGGCTCAGTGAAAGTAGTACATTAAGAAGCAATGCCTCAATTGAACATACATATAACATTATATGTCGTGTAATGCAGAGATTCCAAAAGTATCCTGATTCTTGTATTGCATCTATATATCGGCCTTAGGCCCATCACCTGACCATAAAAGCTCTGCATATATCATATTCTTAATTCATACACAGCCTTGAACCTAACATGTGCTCATAATGCCCTTTGAAACATAGTGGCCACAAAGGCCTTAACATGTCAACATGTGCAACGACCCTTGTACATATGGCATCTAAGGCCCTTGAAACATGTGCATTCAAGGGCGCCTTGTACTTGTTGGCATTAAGAAGCCTTGAAAGTGGCATAAAGCCTTGAACCATACCTTATACGCGACTCAAGAGGGTGTCTCCCGGATTCTAGAGGTGGCTCAACGTCGAGCACTTAGTTCCATGTAGCAACTTTGTCCATATCTTGATACCTTATCTTGAAATGGCCATCAGGCCTAAGAGTTCTTATAGAACATAGCGTGTTTTATCTTTTTTATTTCATTTTCATACATACTTGGAGGCATTACTTGAGCATTTAACATACATTACTTACACACTTGAAACATGTAATCTTAGTTGCGCACTTGAGACATTTAATCATAGTCGGCTAAACGAAAATGCTTAAATGAAAATCATTATTCATTTAAGGAAGAATAATTGATACTACTTATCACAGTGTTTGCGACGACGTGCTTGTCTTCCCGGAGTGTGCCTGCACACATTCAACCTTAACAACACTTTAATCCCTTTCCATATAAATCACGCTTCTGTTTCAATTTTACTTCCGAAGGAAAATTTTTATACATATAAAAGACATCAAATACATATCCGACAACATTAGAGGTTCTACACGCAAAACGGACGCAAACCATATTTTTTCAGCATGAGGCCGCACGTGCGGCTGTGAGCCCCGCACGTGCGGCAGTTGGCCCCGTACGTGCGCCTGAGGTCCCGCACGTGCCTTTTTAGCAGAACAGAGGCCCCTGTTTTTCCACCATTTCCCGCACGGCGCCATGACTCCGCACGTGCGGGCAGCACCTTCCCGCACGTGCGGCCATTGACCCGCTGCAACGTGCGGGATTCAGCCCAAAAATGTCCGAAAATTCTTACAAAATCCCATCTTTTGGCACACTATTTACAAGGCTCAAATCAACATTCATTTGATAAACAGCGTTCAAATCATTGTCCAAGATGGATTGGCAATTACCATCAATTTAAATTCAGTTCATCATTCTTAGGCCTCAACATACACATATTCATGAAAATTCTTTTGCTTTACACATCCAAACACATATATCCACATCCTTTGAATTCAAAGCAAAAGCTCAAAATACAATGTCTCCATTGGTTGATTCAAGCAACTAAGCAAGTTATATTGTTCATTTACTTCTTATACATATGGGAAAATTACGATTTCCAAGCCCCTAAGCTACATGATCAGTAAGGGCATTTTTACACATCTTAAGAAGAGAGTTATGGAAGTTAAGGTGAGTTAGTCTTATACAATACCTTATGCTTAATCTTCCCAAATTCCTAACTTTTGATGCACTCTCCCCCTCCCTTTCAATTTCCTCTCACTCAATCATCTTCCCTTAGGAGGCAAATATGATTTTCTAAGTCTTTATGAGTCATAAGACCTTATGAGCATATATATAATATATAAAAACTTAGATAGGGACAAAAATTGAATCGTTTAACATCACCAAATTAAAAATTTCATAAAAAATCGCTTTAATATTACTTAAAAATTCATGCTGATCATATATGTGAAAGCCATCATTCCAGATAATTAAGCCTCTTAAGGCTTCCAATTTCTGATCTAAACATTCTCATTACAACAGGATACTTTTCTTATTGAACAGATAGACATCTTTTAATCATGTTTACCTCACTTAAGGATTCCACAGTTAAACATTCAAAATCACCAAAATAGGACCAAAAATATAACAAAGCATGTACAAGGGTCGTGGTTATTACTTCCAAATAAGTGCCTCAACTTGGTTTTACCTTTATTAGGATGTCAAGCGACGAGGACGTGTGTAGACGTGGTAGGCGTGGTAGCAGGAAGATGCCTTTGACCGGATGACTAGGTTTGCACCTCATATGGTGGACACGGATTATAAGAAGGCGCGTAAATTTGAAGGGGGGTTGCGGAGCGCTATCCTGGATAAGGTCAACATGTTGAAGTTACCTACTTATGTTGATGTGTTGGAGAGAGCCGTTATAGCGGAAGGGAATCTCGCTACTCAGAGTCGAATCTCGGAATGGAAAGGGAAGAGGCAAAATACTCAATGGTCGAAGGGATCACCTGCTCCACCAAACAAGAAGCAGACCTTAGGGAGTTCAACTACTTCTACCCCTAGTCAAGATACAATGCCGACTTGTCCGGAATGTGGGAAGAAGCATCGTGGAACGTGTTATCGGAAGTCTGGAGCCTGTTTTCAGTGTGGTAAGACGGGTCATTTGATCAAGGATTGTCCTCAAAGGAATCAACAAAGTAATAATAGAACCACTACAAGTTCTGCGGGGTCTGCACCAACTTCCAACACCAAGACAACTGTTAAACCTACTAATAATAAAGACACTGCGAGACAAGGCAGGGTGTTCGCATTGGTTCCGGGAGATGTGCAAAATGCGGCAACGGTGGTGTCAGGTACATTTATCGTTCACGGTCATTTCGCTCACGTATTATTTGATTCTGGCTCCACCCATTCTTTTGTGTCGAAAATATTTGCTCCTAATTTAGATAAAATTGAAGAAGAACTATCTTATATGTTGTGTGTGTCTTCACCTTTGGGAGGTCCTATGATTTGTACCTCTATATATACTGCTTGTGAACTCGAACTTGGGGATCTCCGGGTATATGCCAATCTGTTGCCTCTCGATATGGCCTATTTTGATATTATTCTGGGAATGGACTGGTTAGGTGAATATGGTGCAACTATAGATTGTTTGACTAAACAAATCAGTTTCCACCCTCCGGGACAATCAGGGTCTACCTTTCAGGGACATGGAGTGACTTCACCACCTTATTTAATTTCCGCAGCAAGGGCTTGTAAATTAATTCAGAAAGGGTGTCAGGGGTATTTATGCAGTGTTGTAGAGGGGCAAATGGTGAATGGGAATACAGACATGATCCCAGTTGTTTGTGAATTTCCGGATGTTTTTCCAGAAGAACTACCAGGACAGTTAATAGATCGTGAAATTGAGTTTACAATTGAAGTAGCACCGGGAACTCAACCCATTTCTAAGACTCCGTATAGAATGTCGCCAGTTGAGATGAAAGAATTGAAAATGCAGTTGCAAGATTTATTAGACAAGGGATTTATCCGCCCGAGTGTATCTCCGTGGGGTGCGCCCGTTTTGTTCGTGAAGAAGAAGGATGGAACACTCCGGCTTTGTATCGATTACAGAGAACTCAACAAAGTCACCATCAAGAATAAGTATCCGTTACCAAGAATCGATGACCTGTTTGATCAGCTTCAAGGGGCACAGGTCTTTTCTAAGATTGATCTACGGTCTGGATACCATCAATTAAAAGTCAAGGCTGATGATGTAGAGAAGACAGCTTTTCGGACTCGGTACGGTCATTACGAATTTTTGGTTATGCCCTTTGGAGTTACTAACGCCCCAGCAGCCTTTATGGATTTGATGAACCGCGTCTTCAAGTCTTATTTGGATGAATTTGTGGTAGTCTTTATTGATGATATCCTTATTTATTCAAAGAATGTGGAAGCTCATGAAACCCATCTTCGCTTAATTCTTCAAACCCTTCGGGAAAGGAAATTGTATGCAAAGCTTAAGAAATGCGATTTTGGCTATTTGAGGTGGCATTCCTGGGGCATATTATCACAAAGGAAGGAGTTTCTGTTGATCACACAAAAATTGAGGCGATTGTGAAAATGGCCGACTCCTACCAATGTTGGCCGAAGTGCGTAGCTTCATGGGATTAGCTGGCTATTACAGGAGATTCGTTCAAGATTTTTCTAAAAATTGCTGGACCACTTACACAATTGACTCGAAAGGGAGTTGCATTTGAATGGTCAAAAGAGCGGGAATCTGCTTTTCAGGAATTAAAGATGAAATTAACCACAGCTCCAGTTCTAGCTTTACCATCTGGTATCGAAGGGTTTGTGATCTACAGTGATGCATCTCATAAGGGATTAGGGTGTGTGCTTATGCAAGGTGGAAGGGTTATTGCCTATGCTTCACGACAACTTAAACCCCATGAAAAGAATTACCCCACGCATGATCTCGAGCTCGCGGCAGTGGTTTTTGCTCTAAAGATATGGCGGCACTATTTGTATGGTACTACCTGCGAAGTTTACACCGACCACAAAAGCCTTAAGTACCTTTTTACCCAGAAGGAATTGAACATGCGGCAGCGTCGGTGGTTAGAGTTAATTAAAGATTATGATTTACAGATCCATTATCATCCTGGTAAGGCCAACATGGTTGCAGATGCTCTTAGTCGGAAGAATGTGGGGGATTTGGCCAACCTGTTTACGGAGCAAAGGGAATTGGTAAATGAATTGGGTAAAATGAGGGTGGAATTCAAGATACCTGGACAGGAAACAGTACTGGCAGCAGTAATGGCTCAACCGACTTTGCTGGAAGATATCAAGTCACATCAAATGGAGGATGACGTTCTAAATAAGGTATGTGATGAGTTGGAGATCAAGCCACAATCGGGGTTCAATTTAGTCGACTCGGTACTCAAATTTCAAAATCGGATATGTGTCCCCAATGTGTTGGAACTCAGACGGAAATTGATGGAAGAGGCACACGCCTCAAGGTTTTCTATGCACCCGGGGAGTACTAAAATGTACCGGGATTTAAAGCAAAATTTTTGGTGGCCAAGTATGAAAAAGGAGATTGCAAAATTCGTCTCTAAATGTTTGCAATGTCAGCAAGTAAAAGCGGAGCATCAGAGGCCAGCAGGATTATTACAGCCCCTCCCAATCCCAGAATGGAAATGGGAACATTTAACCATGGATTTTGTTGTGGGGTTACCGCGGACACCGCGGGGTATGAATTCGATATGGGTCATTGTCGACCGATTGACCAAGTCTGCCCACTTCCTACCGGTGAAGACTCAATACAATGCAGATAAATTGGCGGTTATCTATGTGAATGAAATTGTAAGGCTGCATGGTGTACCGGTCTCCATTGTATCGGATAGGGATCCGAAGTTCGTTTCCAGATTCTGGCAAAGTTTACAAGAAGCCATGGGTACAGAATTGAAGTTCAGCACAGCTTTCCATCCTCAAACTGACGGTCAATCCGAGAGAACGATACAAACTCTGGAAGACATGCTCCGGATGTGTGTGCTAGAGTTTCAAGAAAGTTGGGAAACCCATTTACCACTGGTAGAGTTCGCATATAACAATAGTTACCACTCAAGTATTGCAATGGCACCCTATGAAGCTTTGTATGGAAGACCGTGTCGTTCTCCCGTATGTTGGGCTGAAGTTGGAGACAAGTCTTTGTTAGGGCCTGAAATTGTTCAGCTGACAACTAAAAAAGTTAAAATTATTCGGGAAAGATTAAAAACGGCCCAAAGTCGACAAAAAAGTTATGCGGATAATCGACGGAGAGATTTGGAATTTGAGGTGGGCAGTCACGTTTTTGTAAAAGTTACTCCGATAAAAGGTCATCCACGATTCGGGAAAAGGGGGAAGTTAACGCCCCGCTACGTTGGTCCCTTTCAAATTTTGGAAAGGGTAGGTCTGGTAGCTTACCGGGTTGCCCTTCCGCCACATATGAGTCAAGTGCATAATGTGTTTCATGTCTCTATGCTTCGGGGGTATCTGGCAGATCCGTCTCATGTTATTGATTATCACCAGATTGCACTAGATGATAAGCTAACTTATGAGGAAAAACCAATCCGCATTTTGGATCGACAAGTAAAACAATTACGAAATCGAGAAATTCCAATGGTAAAAGTGGAATGGCAAGAACACTACGGAACCGACGCAACTTGGGAGAAAGAAAAGGAGATGCAATATCAGTATCCACATTTGTTTCTACCCTGAGGTAAACCAAGTTTGGAGGACCAAACTTATTTAAGGGGGGGAGAGTGTAATAACCCGACCCTCGTACATGTTCTTTGTTATATTTTTGGGTCCTATTTTGGTGATTTTGAATGTTTACTGTGGAATCCTTAAGTGAGTAAACCATACGATTAAAGATGTCTATCTGTTCAATAAGAAAACTATCTGTTGTATGAGAATGTTTAGATCAGAAATTGGAAGCCTTAGAGGCTTAATTATCTGGAATTGATTTCACATATATGATCAGCATGATTTTTAAGTAATATTAAGCATGTTTATGAAATTTTAATTTGGGGATGTTTAAACGATTCATTTTTGTCCCTATCTAAGTTTTTATATATGTATATATATGCTCATAAGAGTCTTATGACTCATAAGACTTAGAAATCATATTTGCTCCTAAGGGAAGATGATGAGTGAGAGGAATTGAAGGGTAGGGGGAGGAGATCATCAAAAAGGTTAGGAATTTGTGGAAGATTAAGCATAAGGTATGTATAAGACTAACTCACTTAACTCCCATAACTCTTCTTCTTAAGATGTGTAAAATGCCCTTATGATCATGTTACTTAGGGGTTGGAATGATAATTCCATATGTATGTAAGAAGTTAATGAACAAGATAACCTTGCTTAGTTGCTTGAATCAACCATGGAGACATTGTATTTGAGCTTTTACTTTGAATTCAAAGATGTGGATATATGTGTTTATGGATGTGTAAAGCAAGAATTTTCATGAATATGTGTATGTTGAGAGCCTAAGAATGATGAACTGAATTAAATTGATGTAATTGCTATCATCTTCGCATGATTTTGGACCATGTATTATCAAATAAGAATGTTGATTTGAGCCTTGTAAATATGTGCCAAAAGATAGGATTTTGTAAGAATTTTCGGACATTTTTGGGCAGAATCGCCGCACGTGCGGAGGTCATGGCCGCACGTGCGGGAAATGGTGACGCACGTGCGGGAGTCATGGCCGAAAAAGGCACGTGCGGGACCTCAGGGCCGCACGTGCGGGGCCAACTGCCGCACGTGCGGGGCTCACAGCCGCACGTGCGGCTCATGCTAAAAAATATGGTTTGCTCCGTTTTGCGTGTAGAACCCTCTAATGTTGTCGGAATATGTATTTGATGTCTTTTAATATGTATAAATTCCTTCGAAGTAAAATGAAACAGAAAGTGATTTAACATGGAAAGGAAATTAAAGTGTGTAAGGTTGAATGTGTGCAGGGCACACTCCGGGAAGAACAAGCACGTCGTCGCAACACTGTGAGTAGTAGTATCATTATCTTCCTTACACATGAATAATGATTTTCATTAGCATTTCGTTTACGCGACCATGTTAATGTCTCAAGTACGCAACTAAGATTAATGTTTCAAAGAAGATCTGGAGTAGTAATCCTAAAATTTGTCCCAATACGCGAATTTATAGAATCTGTCCCGCGATCTCCGCTCGAGCGCCCATCAGCCCGCTCGAGCGGCTTCACCAAAATATGCGCGTGATATAATAGAGGTCCGCTCGAGCGCTAGAGAACCCGCTCGAGCGCGAAATCACACATTCCAGTATTTTTACAGACTTGTGCTACATTGTGAGTTACCTCTAGAGTCCGTGTGAGACACCTCTTGAGTCCGTATAAGTATGGTTTCAAGGGCTTTATGCCACTTTCAAGGGCTTTAATGCCAACAAGTACAAGGGCCTTGTGCCACATGTTTCAAGGGCCTTAGTGCCATATGTTACAAGGGCTTTATGCCACCATGTTTAAGGGCCTTGTGCCACTATGTTCAAGGGCATTATGCCACCATGTTAAGGGCTTCAAGCTGTTATGAATTAAGAATATGATATATCAAGCTTTTATGTTCAGGTATGGGCCTAAGGCCGATATAAGATGCATACAGAATCAGGCTACTTTTGGAATCTCTGCATTCACACATATAATGTTATATGTCATGTTCAAATTGAGCATTGCTTCATTATGTACTACTATTCACTGAGCCCGGCTCACTCTCTGTTATGTCTGTTTCTGTAGGCAATCAACCTGGTGGTCAATCCTAACCTATGATGCCCAGTTCCTTTTGACAACCTTCGTGTATCCAAGCACTCACAGGGCCACCCATTTTGTGAAGTCTACTAAGTTAATTGGCTTATTTCTTGGCTATCTTTCCAAGGTTGATAGTGTATAACTCCAATAGTTTTTTTTTGCATGCCCGACTATAGGGCTGGGTCTGTATATGTGTTTATAAATATATCTTCTGCTAAGGAACATTTTTGGATTCTATTAACTCCTTATGGTGCATGTAATGTATGAGATCCTGGCATGTTAGAAATAGCTCAATGGAATTTGTTTGGTTTTGTATTCTTGTACGTTTGTGTGCTTCCGTCAAGGCCCCATATACTATATGTACACCAGGTTATATGTCTGTTTGAGAATGGGTCATGCCCGAACTTTTAGGGGCGAGTTGGGGGCGTGACACCAAGACTATTAGCACATTCAAAAATATGCCAAAGCTATAACACTCACGTCCTAATGCATGGAAAACTGTAATTCACTCCACATAAGCACATAAACACATAAGCAATCACGAATTTCATTCCCGAATAATGACAGTCCCGAGGCGTTACTAGAGTTCCGGTTAGAAACAGCATTGATCAAGTGCTTTTCCAACAAGACTCCCAAAAACCCAAGGATCCAACCAATATCCTAGAAACTAAATCCCATACCCACATAGTCACATAAGCATGTTATCGATTTAAACATATAACATATGACACTACATCTAAGTCTCTAATCAAGCGAGACAAACCCATTGTGGTACTAATCACTTCCCACGTACCCAAAGTATTCGAACCTGGTACGCTCTAATACCAAGTTGTAACGCCCTCAAAAAAATACATAATACTCATCATTCAGACATGCAGTGATAATAATAAAATCAACACCTTTTCATACATCAGAGTAGTTCTTGCAACAGTATTACATGTTAACAACAAAAGCAAATGCCCGACGGGCTTACAGCTTTCCAAGTCAACACTTGGTTACACAAAAGAAGAGTACTAACTCTATACAAAATAAGCCCTTGGCTTGATATACATGTAATACATCAAAATAAACCAAAAAGAGTCTTTAACTCTCTTCATCATCCAAGCTATGTCCTTGGAGGTGGCATGCTACATGTTCCTGAAAATAATGTCCCATATAGGGTGAGCCAACGCCCAGTAGAGATATGCTAAACACAGTATGAGCAATAACCAAGACATTAGCAATTGATAAATGTTCAATTCCCATAAATCATTTCGTAATCCATTTCCATTACATGACCACTATGTTCATGTTTCATTTCATTTTCCATTTTTTATCACGTTCACAATTCACAACAACGGCTCAGAACCTGGCCAACAACTTACATGAGACAGTGACTCATATTAAACGTTTCCCATTTTACAATAGATAAGCATACTAGCTATATCAACATCTCAACAGATAAGCCTACAAGCTGTATCCATAATTCAACAGATAAGCATATGAGCTATATCAACACTTCCATAGATAAGCATATGAGCTGAGACACTGACTCAACTCAACTAACTACCAAAACCAACCAACAATCAATAAGTAATCAATATAACTCCAGAAATATAATTGGGAAGATCATTAATGCAATAGATGACTTCTTAGAACAGCAATTAAAGACCTCAAATACTTAGAAAGTGTCAGTTACTCTACACTTTCTGGCCTTAAATGCAGCAAAAGAAGTTTGGCTGTTCTGTGATGTCCCAAGACACAGTTCACCCAAAAAGCATGACACTTTTAACTCCTTGGAAAAAAGAAAAATCTTTGCAAAGTAAAAATCACATGTTCGTTAACACATCCCAGCAAAAAAGCAAAATTAGGTAGCTTTTCAAAAAGCTTAGATGCATAAATACATATATATACATATATCGATCCATATATCTGTTGTCTTAATTGGGGAAATTACAATTTAGTGGAGTTTTCACAAAATAATTACATATTCATGAAAAAGTTCAAGACTTTAACCATTAAAATTTATAAACTTCAACTGAATTGAAATTTCCCCTTTAATTTAAAGGGTATAAGATCGATGTAAACCTTGGAAATCGATTCATTTTCGACACAGTGAAGATACAAAAATTCAAATCCAGTACAAGATCAGCAAAAACAGTAAAGGACGAATCAAAACGAAACAGAAAGGTAATCGAAAAATGAAAACGAAACAACAATTCAACAAAATAGTCAAGTTACCTAAGAAATTCAACATTTTCCCGTGATGATTGAAACCCTAGAAGAATCGGCCGTTTCTGTAGAGAAGAGAAGGTTGGAAGATTGAGCGACGAGAGGTGGATCGGAGGCAGAAATTAGGGTTGGAAGAGGGTGAAGATGAGTGAAAGAGAGAGGGCGGGGAGGAGACGAGATCGATGATCCACGAGATCGATGATCTTTTCTCTTTCTCTCTCTCTTTCTCTTTTCTTTGCTTGGTTGCCCCATCAAAGACTGAACAGATTAGGGATTTTGGGTTTTTGGGGGAGGGGGAGGGGGGAGCGGGAATGGAAAAAAAAACAGATTGGGGATTTTGGGTTTTTTGGGAGAGGGGAGCGGGAATGGAAAGAGGGAGAGAGGGGAACCGGGTGGGAATGGGAATTTTTTTTAAATTTTTTTTAATTTCCATCACAAATGAATATTTAAATAATAAAGCGGTTTTTTTTTTTTCGCGACGATAATAAAATTTATTTTTATACGTCAGGAGCCTGTCATACGCGATGACGACAATGAGACCAGTGAGGACGAGGAGCCAGCGAGTCCCCAGTCAGAGTCATCTGAGGGTGGAGACGACGGCACCGGCTTGGGTTCTGAGGCTAGTGATAATGCTAAGGAGGGCTCCAAGGATGGGAGCAGAGGCAACTCTGGTTCAGGCTCTAGCTCAGATTCGAACAGTGGCGCCGAATCTGAATATTGTATTGTCTTAGAAATTGCTTACTTAGGTAGTGAACCGACCAAAACATAACAAACAAAATAAGGCAATTCAATGAACAATGCAACAACTCAACAAACAACAACTCGATAAATGAAACAAATATAACTCGATAAGCGACAACAAAACAACTCGATAAACAAATTGCGACAACTCGATAAACAAATTGAAACAAACTTGAGAATGACTCAACAAAAACTGCAGCAGAATGCATCCAAAGTAGAACAAAACACAGGTTCCCAATATTCTCAACATACAGAGAGACCAAGGCAATTCTACTGGAGACACACAGCGGCTATCGGCCACTTTTGGTGATTATCGGCCACTAAAGTGGCTGGTCGGCTACCTTAACTGGTCGGTCGGCTAGTGATGCAGGGAGTCTCCAGATTGTTGCCACTTATTTTCCATTCAGTGCCTTATCTTCTACAAAAGTTAGGAATTCATAGTTTCTTCATTCTAGCTATGTTTTTGCTTCAAATGGAGCCATTCTTCATCAAAAAACTCTCTGATTAGATTGCAAATTTAGATGGCTCGGAAAAGCTGAATTTTTCGGGTTTCGGGATAAATGCACTATTCCCGCTAAGTCGTACTCCGCTGTGTTTTCCGTTCCTTCACGCCGTGACTAGATGTTAGAACCCGGTTACACATGTTTTTAGCTTTGGGGGACAAGAGATATGCCCCACAATCGAAGAGTTCCAGGCTTTGATGGAATCCCTAGCATGATGAGGAGATCTTGCCCCAGTCTCGTTTTGGCCACGTCCAAGCTTTAGGACGAATGTGTGGGCTCACTTTACACGATGCTCGATCTTTGGTTCACAACGGAGAACTTGACATTCCCAATCTCATTCACCAATTTTCTGACGCCGGCAACCGTGGCGACCGTCTTTGGCAAAGTGTTCGGCAGCATGCCCTTTGCTTGTGTATGTTGGCTTATTTTCTTCTTGCCCTTGGCTTCGGAGGGTCTAGCATTCGCTTGATCGAAGTTGCCAAAGGCTTGAAAGAGGGCAAGAGCTACGCTGGCTTGACACTAGCCGAGACTTTAATGGGTTTGGATGCTTTCCATCACCGAGAGACGACCAAGTTTGTAGGAAGTCCACTACTCTTGCAGGTAATGTTTCCCATCCTTCTCATATGTGTTTCTCATATCACTCGGCCCTCAGGCTCTATTTTTCTCTCAAAACCCTTTCTCATTTTTTCTCTCCACATACACCTCTCTATTCTTTATTCTCTCTTATTTTTCATCCCTTCCCAGGTATGGCTCATGGATAAGTTGAAAGTAATGGATGTTTTCCCTGCATATTCAGCGCGCGGCTATTTCTTTCGCCCACAGCTAGTTGATTTCCCGAACAAGGGATGGTGGTGCCACTGGATGTGCAATAGGTCCGTTGTTGACATTCCTTGGCGTTGCCCTTGGTTTGATCTGCTTGAGATGAGCTACAACATGTCTCGACAACCTGGCATTCAAGTGATTGGCTTGACGCATTGTGCCTTCTATTTTCCATTCCAGTTTAGGTGTCAGTTCGGACAGGACCAGACTTGCCCAGAAGAAGGAATAGAGTACCTAGTTTCATTTCCGATCCGAGGCTCACACCTAGCTCGATATTCCACTGCATGGCGACAAGAGAACTTCTGGCCTCCGCTCCCAATTTCAGTTGTGCCCTTTCTGGTGAATGCATAGCTTGGCTTGAAGATGAGGCACAAACTGGGCCTACTTTAGCATCTGAAGCTTCCACAAACTCTAGGAGGAGACGCAGGAACACCTGACTCAACTATGCCCCAAGTTTATTGCTTTAATCTGTACTTTCAAGTTTTCCTTTTGAATGTAATAAAAAGCAACTTCAATTTGTGTCAAGAGTCAGTGAACTCTGTATTGAAATCAATGAAATTAAAGGTTGTGGGTACTGAAAATTTTTCTTTTGGTCCAAAAATGGTCTAAGTAGTAAAAAGATTAATTTGAACAAAATCAACTTTTATTAAAACTTTTCAAAACCATTTTCGATAAGGATCACAACTGGTCACACCCAGAATTTATTTTTGAGATGCACAACCCCGAATCCAATAACTGGAAAGCTGTTTCTTGTCTGAATAGCACTGCACTGTACTGGAGATCACAACCGAACTCTTGGATATAGAAAAGACAAAGATGACCAAAACAATCACATGGACACAGTTGATTTGGAAGTGTTTATGGCTGGACCTCATAATGAAGTTGCCTACGTATCCCGAAGACGGAAATCAAGCCTTACGTAGTTCGGTTCCGGTTCACTCGAGTGTTAACACTCTCCTTTTGCGCTCTAACTTTTGCCAAGGCCGCCCTTTCTGGGTTTTCAACCTTGCGAGCTCAATTTTTTCTTTTTTCAAATTTTTTGTGCTCTAACTTTTGCCTAGGTCACCCTTTCAGGTTTTTGGCCTAGTGAGCCTCTCAAGGGTAGTATTTCTTCAACTTGTCCATGTTGATTGGTTGGGAGAATTCGAGGCCATCTAAGTCCATAAGAACAATAGCTCCACCAGACCAAATTGATTTGATGATGAAAGGACCAGTCCAATTGGGTCTAAACTTGCCCCTAGGGTCATGGATGGGAGCTCGGTTGTCTTTGAGCACCAAATCCCCTTCTTTCAGATTCTTGGACTAATCTTTCTTGTTGAAAGTCCTGCCAATCCTTCGTTGATAACCTTGGACGTGGTACAGTGCTTTTAGCCTCCTCTCATCGAACAACATAAGTTCCTCGAACCTTCTCTGCTGCCAATCTGCTTTTGCTATCTGGCACTCAGCCATGACCCGCAGTGACAGAACCTCAACTTTAATCGGCAAAACAACCTTTATCCCATAAACCAGAGAATACGGAGTTGCCCCAGTAGATGTTCAAATTGATGTTCTGTAGCCCCAAGAAGCAAATGGCAGCTTATCTGGCCAGTCCCTGTAGGTTTCCACCATCTTCTATGGAATGTGCTTGATGTTCTTGTTGGCGACCTCAATAGCTCCATTGGTTTGCGGCCGATATGTGGATGACTTATGAAAAGTCACGTTGTATTTCTCCAACAAGTCGATCACTTCTTTCTTAAAGTGAGAACCGTTGTCCGAAATGATCTCATTCGGGGCCCCATAACGACAGATGATATTATTCTTGATGAACTTGGCTACATGTGACGGTTTCATCACCGCATAGGATTGGGCCTCGACTCACTTTGTAAAGTAGTCTATTGCCATCAGAATATACTCAGGCCCGTTTGACCCCTTCGGAGTAACTGTCCCAATAACATCAATTCCCCAGACTGAAAATGGCCATGGTGAAGTCATGTTGTACAGCTTCGACGGCGAGATATTCATGCGATTTGCATGAATTTGGCATTTGTGGCATCGCCGAA
Organism: Camellia sinensis; assembly: GCF_004153795.1. NCBI lineage: Eukaryota > Viridiplantae > Streptophyta > Magnoliopsida > Ericales > Theaceae > Camellia > Camellia sinensis. The sequence continues at coordinate 229,945 of NW_021025585.1, read as the reverse complement.
CAAAACCAATACAATCCTCCTCCATGGTTGACCAGTAGTAACCCTGTCTGAGAATCTTCCAAGCCAGCATCACTTCACTCATCTGCGATTCGCACTCTCCTCCGTGGATGGCCTCCATTAGGTGCTTGGACTCTTCAGCATCGACACACAGTTTATGCATTCCCAAATGGCCCCGTTTGTACAATTTACCCCCACAGACGATAAACTGAGCAGCCATTTGTCGTATTGCCTTTTTATCTTTGCTATTTGCCCCTGGTGGATAAGCCTTATTTTCCAAGAAGTTCCAAACGTCATGATACCAGGGGTTTTGATCTTGTACTTCATCTATTGTGGCAATTAACTCATAAGCCGGCACATATCTCTGTTCAATAATGATTGGACGTATCCGGACTCCCAAAGGGATGTCTATCATAGAAGATAGAGTTGATAAAGTGTCTGCGAACCTATTGCTCTCTCTTAACAGATGCGTGAAGGTTAGCTTCTCAAACTTGGCAATCAGAACGTCCAAGGTTTGGTGATAGATTTTTATCATTTCTTCTTTAACCTTCCAGTCTCCTTTCGCTTGAGACATAACCAGGTTTGAGTCCCCAATGATGTCCAACTGTTTTGCCCCTAGTTCCAGGGCGGCTTCTAAGCCAGCGATACATGCCTCGTACTCTGCTCCATTGTTAGATACCTTGAACTGGAGTTTGAAAGTTAAAGGTATGTGGGAATTGTCGGGCACTATCAACAACACCCCTATCCCATACACGTACTGATTAGATGCTCCGTCAAAGTACATAGTCCAAATCTCTTCTTTGACCTGCATAATGGCCTCATCTGGCAACAGATACTCTATTGCTTCGTCTCCCTCCCCTGGGTGATCGGCTAGGAACTCCGATACCGCTCTCCCTTTCACAGACTTGCGAGTCATGTACTTCAAATCAAATTCGGAGAGAATAAGAAACCAACGGGCTAGCCTACCCGTAAGCGCTAGTTTCTCGAAGAGATATTTGATGGGATCCAATCTCGAAATCAGAATTATGGAGTAAGCTAATAGGTAGTGCCTCAACTTCCTGGTAGCCTATACCAAGGCCAAACAAGCCTTCTCCAACGGAGTGTAACGAGTCTCATATTTTAGCATCTTCTTGCTCAGGTAATAGATGGCCTTCTCCACTCTATCCTCAGATTCCTGCGCAAGCATGCAGCCCATTGTCATGTCGGTTACTAACAGATACAAAATCAACGGCTTTCCCGGCTCTGGTGGTGACAACATGGATGGGTTCTGTAGATACTGCTTGATCTGCTCGAAAGCAACTTGGCATCGGTTATCCCACTGGAATTTCTTTTCTTTCTTCAGGAGACCAATTAGTGGTTCACAAGTCAAGGTTAATTTTGCAATAAACCGTCTTATGAATTGCACTTTACCCAGAAAGTCGCGCACCTCTTTTTCAGTCCTTGGTGGTGACATTTCTAGTATGGCCTTGATTTTGGAAGGATCAACTTCGATGCCCCTTTGTGTAATCAAGAACCCCTGTATTTTCCCTGTTGTGACACCAAAAGTGCGTTTCTGAGGATTTAGTCGCGATCGATATTCTCTGATCTGTTGGAAAAATTTCTTCAAGGCGGTGTAGTGGCCTTCTTTTTCCTTGGACTTGACAATCATGTCGTCCATATACACCCCAAGCTCTTTGTGGATCATATCGTGCAAGATAGTGGTTGCAACCTGTTGATAAGTAGCCCCAACATTCTTCAAACCAAACGGCATCACCCTATAGCAGTAGGTTCCCCACGGCGTGGTGAATGTAGTCTTCTCCTTATCCTTAGGTGCCATCAAGATCTGGTTGTACCCGGAAAACCCATCCATAAAGGAAAGCAACGCATGGCCTACGGTGAAGTCCACCAATTCGTCAATGTGCGGTAGAGGAAAGTCATCCTTCAGACTAGCTTTGTTCAAATCTCTGAAATCCACACACACCCGAATTCTGCCATCTTTTTTCGGCATCGAAACAATGTTGGCCAACCAAGTAGGATACTCAGATACTAACAGGAACCCTGCATCTATCTGTTTGGTAACCTTTTCCTTGATTTTCAGAGCCTAATTCGGGCATAATCTCCGAAGCTTTTGCTTGACGGGTCGGGCCTCAGGGTCAAGAGGGATTCTATGTTGTACAATCTCAAGATCGATTACAGGTATGTCTTTATAGAACCACGCGAAAACATCTTTGAAATCTTTAATAAAGAGACTAAGCACTTGCGTTCCTCCGAAGACAACGTGGACCCGTTCTGGACCAGACGCGAATCCTTCTCTGTACCAACATTAATTGAAGTGATTTCATCAACCAAAGGTTTTACAAACCTCTCTTCCTCTCGATCAATCAAATGTTTCAAAATCGGAGGAATTTCTTCCTCGTCGTTTTTATCAAAGTTTTGAAAGTCCTCATTAATGCAGTAAACAAGTGGCATAGAAAAGTACTCAGAAATAGCAGTGGTACCATTCTCAACAGACTCGCCAAGATGCAAGTCAAACTCCCTAATAGCACTCAACATCTCTCATTCTCGGATAGCAATACAAGATATACTACTAATAGATTTTCTACTCAAGGCATCAGCCACAATATTGGTCTTTCCCAGATGATAATGTAGCTCGAAATCATAATCCTTTATAAACTCCATCCACCTTCTCTGCCTTAGATTCAAGTCTTTTTGTGTAAATAGATATTTCAGACTCTTGTGATTAGAAAACACTTCAAACTCCTCACCACACAAATAGTGCCTCCAAATCTTCAAGGCAAAGATTATCGCCGCCAACTCTAGGTCGTGAGTAGGGTAGTTTCTCTCATGTGTTTTCAACTACCATGAGCCATAGGCCATTACCTTCCTCTCTTGCATCAAAACACAACGCAATCCTTCCTGTGAGGCATTACAATACACTAAATAGCCCAAATCCCTCTCCAGAATAATCAATACTGGAGCAGTGGTAAGTCTAACCTTAAGCTCTTGGAATGATTTCTCACAGGTCTCACTCCACACAAACTTAGCTCCTTTCCTCGTCAATTTAGTCAACAGTGAAGCTAATCTAGAGAGATCCTTCAGAAATCTACGATAATACCCGGTCAACCCCAAGAAACTATGGATCTCAAAAGCATTCTTAGGTTGTTCCCAATCTTGCACTGTCTCTATCCTGGATGAATCTACAATCACTTCTTCTCCAAATACCACATGGCCTAAGAACTTAATCTCTCTCAGCTAGAATTCACATTTTCCAAACTTGGCATACAGTTTGTGGGCTCTAAGTAACTCAAGTACTACCCGCAAGTGTTCCTCGTGCTCTTCCTCAGAGGGTGAGTAAATTAGGATGTCGTCCACAAAGACGACCACAAAACAGTCTAGGAATTCACGAAAGATCCGGTTCTTCAAATCCATAAAACACAGGTGGTGCATTGGTTAGCCCAAAGGGCATCACTAGAAACTTGTAATGGCCTTACCACGTACGGAATGCCGTCTTCGGGATATCCTCTTCCCTTACTCTTAACTGGTGATAACTCGATCTCAAGACTATCTTAGAAAAGTAACAAGACCCCTTCAACTGATCAAACAAATAATCTATACGAGGCATTAGGTACTTGTTCTTAACAGTTACCCGGTTCAACTTCCAAAAATCTATACAAAGTCGCAACACACCATCTTTCTTTTTGGCAAAAAGAGCCAATGCTCCCCAGGCCGAAGTACTAGGGTGGATAAAACCCTTATCTAACAATTCCTAGAGCTGAATCTTCAACTCACTCAACTTGGCAGGTGCACATCTATATGGTGCCATAGAAATCGGTGCCGTGCTAGGCACTAAATCAATAGAGAACATGATCTCTCGGTGAGGTGGTAAACTAATAAGATCCTCCCGAAAAACTTTCAGGTATTCACAAACTACCCTTGGTAACTCAACTCGGACTTCATGACATTCAGTACTCAAGAAGTTGGCAAGAAGGCAACTAAGCTCATTCTGCCCACGTGGATCATACACCGATGATAAGACTCTATCAACCCGGTCCTCTAAGAAATAAAAACAATCACCGCTGAAGGTATATACAGTATCCCTCTGACGGTAGCAATCTATGACAGCCGGATATGATGACAACCAGTCCATACCCAAGATAACGTCGAAACTAGACATATCAATCAACACAAATGCAAAAAGAAGTCGGTGATCGGCAACCTCTATGTCACAACCTCGACACCCTTGCTTCAAAACAACCTCACCACCAATAGGTGATTCCACACAAATAGGAGATGTTAACTAAGCCAACTCTAACCCCAAAACCGATGCAAATGCAGAAAAGCTAAATGAATGGGATGCACCCGTATCAATCAACATATTAGTAACTAAATTGCAAAACAAGAAGGTACTTCTCACTACTAAAGGAGCTAGTACAAGATCCAGCCCAGTAATAGCATACACACGCCCTATAGGTGGCTCTATGTTAGCCTCGTACCAGATGCACTAGATGTGCCACCCAACTGAGGGCAAAATCTCTTCATGTGCCCCGCCTACCCATACTAATAACAAGTGAGCGGCTGCCCCCTCCCCTAACTTTGGCTCTGAGAATGAACAGAAGACGATGCAGACCATTGCCCCCTTCTCTTTGCGGGCAAGTTGGAGACTTGTGGCTCAACTGGCCACACTTGTAACAAGTGAAATCTCCCTAACTATGTCTCCCAGAACCTGAACTCGGCACTAAAAAAGTGGACCTCGGCTGAGCTCCCTGGGACTACTGTGGGATAAGACCCCTCTGCCTCTTATTATCCCCTTGAACATCCTGACTTCTCCTGGAGCCCTTCATCCTCTCCTCCTCCATCTGCATCACGGTCTCAAGATAAGGTGCTGCCTCCAAAAGATGTCCATAATCTCTAATCATCGACATGGCCACTTTGAACATTAGTTGGTCCTCAATCACTTTTCGAACTCTAAACAACGGCGTTCCTCAGTCGCCACGAGTTCTGGTGTAAATCTCAGTAAGATGGTAAATGTACCCTCAAACTTTGTTACCGAAGTGTTCAACTATACCAATTCGAAAAACTGGTCCCTCAACTTCTCCTTAACAGTGGGAGGCAAAAACTTGTCCTGGAAGGCGCTAACAAAAGCCTCCTAAGTCACCCCAATGTGTCCACGCGCATACTTCCACCACTGACTCGCATCTCCCTTCAGCTGGAAAAATGCTAAGGTCATTCACAACTGGAGGTCCTCGATGCCAAGCATATCAAACATTTTCACTATTTGCTCTAGCCACTCATCTGCCTTCAACGGCTCCTTGGGATCACCCACAAACTCATCCGGATTTGACTGGAAAAACTCTCACTTCAAGAACGACGGCCCTGCCTCAGTTACTTGGGCCTGGACAACCCTAAGAATGTCCATAGACTCTTGCAATGCTCTGGCCATTTCGGGGCCTAAGGTGCCTATGGCATGTTGACCCACTGGTTCGGCCACATTAGCCTAACCAACCCCTTCTTTCTGTGCCGAAATTTCATCTGGAAAAGACACCTCATGCCACCTAGGCCTACCACGCCTACCACTACCACGCCCACGCCCTGACATCCTAATGAAGGTAACAAAAGAGATTAGCACATTTACAAATGTGTCGAAGGTAATTCACTCACGACCTAATACGCTGGACAACTATAACTCACTCCACATAAACACATAGTCACGTAAACACATACAAATTTCATTTTCGAATAATGACCATCCTGCGACATTGCTAGAGTTCTAATTAGAAACAACAGTGATCAAGTGCTCTTCTAATAGGACTTTTAGAAACGCGTAGACTCAATCAACATGCTAGAAATTAAATCTCATACCCATATAACCACATAAGCATGTTATCATCTAAACGCATCGTACATACTAAAGTCCCTATCAAACGAGACAAACCCACTGTGGTAAAAGCCACTTCCCAGTACCCAAAGTATTCAAACCCGGTACGCTCTGATACCAAGTTGTAGCTCCCCCAAAATAATTACAATAAACCAACTTCAAACACTAGTACAATGCAATGTAGGTGAAATAATGAGATTTCATTAATCAGAGTTAATATGCAAAATGTGACATATATGATATACATTCGTAAATCGTTCATCATAAATCTATAACATCTGTTACAAGGCATAATAAAGAATGAAAGCTGAACAGATATTTCCCAAAGTATTCAAACCCGATACGCTCTGATACCAAGTTGTAGCACCCCCAAAATAATTACAATAAACCAACTTCAAACACTAGTACAATGCAATATAGGTGAAATAACGAGATTTCATTAATCAGAGTTAATATGCAAAATGTGACATATATGATATACATTCGTAAATCGTTCATCATAAATCTATAACATCTGTTACAAGGCATAATAAAGAATGAAAGCTGAACAGATATTTATATCCCCTAAAGGCTTACATCTTTCTAACACCGTGCTTGGTTACAACAAAATGAGTCATAAGCTCAGTGCAAATAAAGCCATAGGCTTGTACCAAAAGTAAATACAAAATAAACAAAATTGAGCCTTCAGCTCCACAACCCTCCCAGGCTAAGTCCTTGGTGGAGGCATATCACCAGCACCTGAAAATGTTTTTCCCAAGTAGGGTGAGCCAAAGCCCAGTAGAAACAATCTAGCACAATGTATGAATTTTAACAAAGATATAAGTATGATGTGCATATGCAATGCTTGTGATAAAACCGTTCATAATTTACAAGATTATAATATGCCAAGTTTTATATCTTATTTCATTGTTTATATCCATTTCATTCAATCAACCAATACTAAGAATACAACTCACCGAGTCTCAAATCAATATAGTTATCATACAAACACATTCATTTGCCATTTTACGGAAATTTTGTCCACGGGATCAGCACCCATGTATACAAGCGATTTTCAGGACTTTCACCCTAGACATGCAGGCCAACTTAATTCACTGGAGTCCATCCCCTTTCTCCTCCTAAACATGGAGTACATTCCCTTTCTCCTCCCAAACATCATACATAAACAATGTATTAAAACACAGTCATGTTCAATGATAACCAATAAGAGATTAGATTTAACTCACCTAATCCTCATGCAATTTCTACAACAATCATAGCTATCTTCCACCGATAGCCTAAAATAGATATTTCTAAACAGATATAAAATCTCCAAGACAAATAAATTATCCAAATTTCCATAGGTGAAAGGTAATACATATATGATTCTACCCTTTACATAAACATCTATTCAATTTCACATTCCTAATACCAATTCCATTATTTATACAAAATAATTATTTGAACATTTTAGGGCAAAACTCCATTTCCTTCCAAAATCCAATCCACGTGTCAAAATCAACCAATTTAACACAACACGACCTCATATCTACACCCGTAATCACTTTCAATACTTTCATTTGAAAACCCCTCTTTTGATTTTAAATCAAAACTCTAAGTATGTCTGAAATCCTCCAAATCCCAACATCATTTACACAATAACAAATAGCTAAGTTAAAATTTATAGGAGTGTAGAAAGTCCCTACCTCAAAGTTAGAAGATGAGCAAAGCAAGGAGAAAACAGCAAAGATGCCAAAACTAACTTTTGTTCGAATCAAAATGGAGTTCTTGAGATGCTCTACCTTTTTCCTAAAGACGCTAGGGTTGAGAAACCAACGGTTCTTGGTGAAAATGTAGAGAGAATGTGAGTTCTAGAGAGAAAAGCTCAAGATCTAGGGTTTTGAAATGTTTTAGAAAGAGAAAGAGATGAAAAAGTGATGTAAAATGTGACTGTTATGAACTGATAGCGTCAGACACAATAAGTTGTTCCCCTCAAGTGCAAGAAGTGACTCTCGAGCACAGAATGCACACTCCCAGTAGTTTTGTAAACAACATACCAACGCTCGAACACAAGAAAGGCCGCTCGAGCTAAGCCTCACTTGAGTGTAGAAAGATTTGCTCGAGCGTAGAATACACTCTCCTAGTAGTTTTGCAGACCTGCAAAAATACTGAGAGTTCACAAAGCCCGCTTGAGCGCAAGAAGTGCCGCTCAAGCGGAGGAGCAAAATTCTGGAGAACAAGAGTTTGGAAACTAAGCAACTAACTTGTCCCAACGCAACCACAACAATCCAATAGCCAAACTTAAGTAAGAAAAAGGGGAAAAGACATGAACAACATTCAAAAACCATACAACCCAAGTCTAGAAAATCAAATGGGCCGGGTCAAAACCAGAATCGCTATACAACAGATTATTTGAAGAATACAAGGCTGCTACATCTATAAATACACCTACACACATATTACACTAGCAGTCTCATCTCAAGGCGGGAGATTAAGTGCTTTTTCAGCAATGAAAAGTAGAAGAATATCTCAACATACAAGCGCAAGTAGTTTTGATCTACAACGTTATTTGGAAAGCCTCGTTAGTGGATGATTTCGATGATTTTGACATTTTGGAATGGTGGAAACAAAATGAAACTATGTGACATGTGGTTACACAGATGGCACGTTATATACTAATTGTTCCTGTTTCTACAATTACTTCGGAAATAGCTTTTAGTGTAGGTGGACGAATGCTGAGTGATTACCGTAGCAGGTTTTCACCCCAAATGGTTGAGGCACTGATAATATTCAGAGATCATATGCATGTGCTTAAGAAAAGACAAAATTATAGTAAAAATGGCCGAATTCAAAATGATTTGGATGACATATCATCGGGCAACGCGACTGAAATGTCTATCTCCTCCATTGATTGATCAACAATTTGTTTTTTACTATTTCATTTTTTTTTTTTTGTATTAGATTATTGAGATGGAGTATAATGCAAATGATTGGTAGGCTAGTAGGTGCCAACCTCGTTGAAATATACTTGACTTATAGTGACGCAATTGCTCTACCCTCATCAATAATCTACACCTATTTTATTTAATGATATAATTTTTTGTAATATTTTATTTCATTTTGAAATAAAAACTATTTATTTAATAAATGTTATATAATTAATTTAATATGGTAATATTGAAATTTTTATTTTCATATATATAAAATTTTTCATTTCAAAAGAAAAAAAAATGACATAATTGCATACTTTTTTAGTTATAAGTTCATAATTAAAAAAATATAAGTCATACATAATTAAATTTAAATACCACCATGAAATATAACCAAACAAAAATCTCATTAATCTTAACTAAAATACTCTAGTATAAATTTTCTTTTATTTTTTTTATCCCTAATAAATAATCTACATAGATAATGTATTTATCATTCATTTTTCCAAAAAAAAAAAAAAAAAGGCCCATGCCTAGCCTGCGGCCCGTGCCCCAAGCATAACCCTATTTTGAGTGGGACTAGGCTTAGGTCTGGGTCCCACTTTTCGGCCCATGGGCTGGCCCGTCCAGGCCCACTAAAAAAGTGGGAGCTTGCGAGGCCTGCTTAGGCTGGGCCATTATTACATCCTTAATTCTTGCCTTACACTTGTTTGGATTTTTTTTGTTTTTGTTTTTTTTTTTAAGTACAGTCACTTTTATTTTATATGTTTGGAAAGTACCCTCTTCAGTGGTAAGTGATAGTTTTAAATTTTATTATAGATTCATGAAAAAATATGTTTTTCTAATTATTAATATTTATAAAAAAAATATTTATTTATAATTATTTTAAAAATTTACTCCTAAAATTACTTTTTTGTCTCCCTTTTGTAAAATGAATTAGCTTATTTTAAGTTGGTCATCTCAATCTGAGAGAGCGTTTGGGTTTCGTAGGTCTATTTTGCGATTGATGTCAGTAGTTTGAACCGTTTACATTTTAGGACTCGTAAAGTAGAGTATTCATGTAAAAAATCAAAATGATCGGATATCAGTAACTATATGTTTGAATCGCATTTATATTACAAAAAATAAACTACAATTCTTAAAATTATATTTGTCATCTATTTTCCTTAAAACAAATATAATTTAAATATATAATTACTGATATCTAATCATATTGATTTTTTTGTTTTTTTTTTGTTTTTTGCGTAAATATTGTTGTTAGACATATTTGATTTTGATGATTGTTTTTGTTTTTGTTTTGATTCTGTTTTTATTTTATTTGAATGAGTTTAATTGATCAAAATTAATCTATGTCAATGCTCTACTTTTGTTGTTTTTGAGATCATTAACAAAGCTTAAACAGATGTTGAATCAAACCCAGAACAACAACAATAGAGCAGCAAGCCAGGAGGCTAAGCCCACTAAGGGGCGGTCGATCAGCCAGGCCAAATTTTGGCGATTTTCTTCTATAGCTTTGGGCAATTAGGGACCTTTTGGTGGACGACTGGCCATGGCATCTTGGCCCAGTTTCACTCCAAATCAGTTCTGCTTCACTCTGGAAGTTAGACCAACAGTATGCTCAACGACCGCGGACGACAACCTTGATGACCGGGACTACACGAGACATCCAAGCGGACGCCCGGGTGGACATTTGGGTGGACATCTCTTTGTGCAAAGTAGCATATATCAGATAGTTGTTGAAAAGAGAAAAGAATTGTTTTTCATCAATACACCAATCATTCTACGGGCAAAACGTCAAGGAATATCTGAACAATGATTTATATATCATCATCAGCCATCACCAACCCATCACTCAATGGGAAGAAGAGGATGGGCTATGTTAGAGCATAATAGAGCACTACCTCTGTTATATACAGAGCTCTGAACAAAGCAGCAAAGAGATAACTGATACAGAGCAACAAAGCAATGTGCTATATACATTTTCAATATTTCATCACTCTCATCTTTTTCTATTCTTTGAAGCATTCTTCATCTGGTTTACATCTTTCCTTTAGAACTTATAGTAAGCTTTAGCTTTAAGCATATACACTTGTGAGAGGATTTATAGAAAAATTCTGTGCTCCATTTTTGTGTATCTATCTTTTAGAGATTACTGTTGTAGCTTTTTTTGAAAGCAAAAACACCTTCATTTCAATCTTGTATGAGTGTAGTACACTCAGGTTTCTTGATTCCTTTAGAGTGATTGTGAATCACCTAAGGTTTGCCAGGGTTTGAAGACTATTGTGGTCTTTGTAAAAGTGAAGGATTGCTCCATTTGTGAAGAGGTTCTAGCACCCCATGTAAAGCTAAAAGATAGTGAAAAATCTCAAGTGAAGCTTGAGGAGTGGATGTAGGCTTGGTTGAAGTTGAACCACTATAAAACTATTTGCCTTATCTTTCCTAATCTCTTTAATTCCTTAACTACTATAGCAATCTGATATACTCACCGTGTTAACATATATAGTAGTTGTTGTTTTTGTGCTATACATCTAATCTCTTAATTTTATCTACTGCTATAGCTTTATCTGATATAATCACTGTGTTAGCCATTTCACTAAGTATTTGCTATTTTGTGATAAATCTTTGCTTACCTGTGATAGCTAAATCCATTGCAAATTTATCCAAGTCATAAACTGTTGTTTATTCCTCTTAAGCTTTTAATTAACTTATTCATATATTGCATTTGTTGCTCTCCATACTTCACTGATAATTCTTCATTGAGCTTGTTCATTAACTATTTGTTATCTTCTTTTTATCAGTTAATCATTTGCTATACTAGTTGTTAATTTTGTTGGGGTATTATTAATTTTAATCTATAGAAACCTAATTCTGTAACACCTGCATCCTTTAATCCATTGGAGAGTGTATTTAATTCCCTTATTTTCATTTTTAGGAGTCTTTGGAGTTGTTGTATTTTGGTTTTGAAGGAGTATAGATAGATTTAAACTTATTGGGATTGTTTGTTCACGCTTGTTTACGTTGAAAAGTTCTTTGGAAACTTGGAAATTTTGTTTTAAGGTCGACACTTGCTTTTCTGGGGGTCGACACCACGTTGTTGCCTTGTTCTTAGTACCTCTATTGGTTTTTGGGGTCGACACTTGAGTCCCTAGTGTCGACCCTTCCCTTGTTGTCTTGTTCTAGGTTGCATTTTGGAATGCAAGGGTCGACACCTCCGGTTGCAAGGGTCGAGCCTTGTCTGCTGGACACATTGGTGTCTTAGCATTTCTTCGTCAAGGTCGATACCTCTGCCCAAAGGGTCGACCTCGATGTGTAATTTTTAGATTTTTGGGTTGGTTTGGGCCATACTTTTTGGGGGTTTTTGACTTGTTCTTTTCATTTGAGTTTGGGGTTATTATTCTATTATTACCTTGCTACTATAAATAGACTCCAAACATATATTCATTTCACTTTTTCTCGTCTTTTCTCTCTCTCAAACCATGAGTTCTCTTCTCCCTCTCTAAAACTCAAACTTTTTTCCTTAGATCTTTAGATCTACTGACCTAGAGTGATCTTTTCACCTTGGTCCTTTTAAGAAAGATTGTAGATCTCGTCAAGGGCTTCCTTTGGTCTGAATAGTTTGTGATTTCGTCGCCGGTGAATTTTGGGTCGTCTTCTCCTTGCTTCAAGAGGTAGGGGTTTCTAGTTTTCCTTTAATACCCTCATTTATAGATAGATTTGTGGTATTTTCTTTATATAAATAAAAAGTTTATATTTTTAAGCATATCATAAATAAATCATGAGATTGGGGGTTAGGGTTTGAAGAGTTAGGTTTACTTGTTAGGTTATAATCTAGGGTCATGAGTTTGGGTGCAAAAGTAATAGAAGGGTTGGGATAAAATGTGTTTAGGGAAAAGCTTTAATTTCTCTTAAAAACCCTAGTTTGGTTCATGAAGATAGTGGATGGTTTTGCTTAAATTGAAAGTAGTATCATGAAATTGAGGTGTTAAATTACTCATTTAAAAGTTTAATTGAAATTTTAAAGAGTTTGAAATTTTATGTAAAATTTGCGATTGAACCCTCGATGTTGATGTTTTAAATTATGTCATAATATGAAACTAAACTTGGGAAAAGAAATTACTAATGGTATGAATGATATGAGCTTTGTGATGAAATAATGATGTGGAGGTTTAAGAGTTGTATTGGATGATGTCGAATTGTATTGAATCGTGTTGAAATGGTTGTGTTGAATTTTGTTGTGTGTGATGAAGGAATTGTATTGAGTTATGTTGAAACGTGTTGGGCTGTGTTGAGTTGAATTGAGTTGAGTTAAGTTGTGTTGACTTTGGTTGAGTTGTGTTGTACCATAGGATCTCCAAACCCGTCGAAATGGTTAATGTGTGGCATTCTGAATCTGTCTGGGAGCCTTATGCCAGCCTCAGTGTACCTATCCTCACTGTCGGGAATGGAGTTAAGGCCCTGTGCCTTTTTGAATTGCTTCTCAAGGTTTGTAATTGTCACGGAGGTCGGATCGAGATCATTAGTATCAAGGGGATAAAGCCTCTCATTAGGCTGCACCAGGGGTTTGAAAACTTAAGCTTGAGCCAACCCTTCTCGAGGATCCGGACCTTGCAAATCTTCAGTTGGCGAAAGTAGATCAAAGTTGAACTGGGGTCCCGAGACTAGATGTGTGGTAGGTGCCCCAGATGGGCGTTACATTTCAGCATTGGCCTCATCTTGCATGGCGATTCCCTGGTTTAATGTTGCTATCATGGCCACAACTTCTTTCGAACTCTGTGCCATCACGGGTCTGCTAAGTTTGAACAATGGTGATCTAATTGGTAAATGTTGGACCTACGGAACTGGTGAACTCTATCTAGCCCTTCTTCGTCTCACCACCGGTGAAAGTGAAGTAAACACTGGCTGTCTCTGAACTACGTCCCCAATCTTACAAAGTCTATCGACACGAATCCAGAGTACTCGGGGGATATCGGAGCCTTCTGAAGCTATTGTTTCAGGACTTCCTTACAAAAGAGAAAACAGACGGTACCTCAGTCCAATTTCACTAGAACAGATATGATCCCAACTGAATGACTATACTCTCTATATTGAATTCTGCCCCACAAAATGATACCAACCTTGCAACTGATATGCACATTCCTACATAGTTTCATTGTAAAGGACATACCAGTTAAAGAGAGCCAAAACACCCCTATGAGGGGGTAGGGTTACTCTGTCCTAGTTTTGTTAGGAGCTAGGGTTCACTATTCAAAACAAAGTGTTTCACACAATCCTGAATTTGGGTAAGCAACCTGTCCTAGTTTGGAACAGTCTCTATGGCTTCCGATATGCAACTAGGCCGATTGGTCAAAAGGGGTACCTTAGAAAAACAACCTAATATACCTCTCACACCTAACACCGAGAAGTGAAAGGAGGATCAAATGGTACAGCAGTAGTCCAGATCCAAGGGTTGTGTTCCCATCGTGGCAGAGCCCGCAATCGGTCAGCCTTTTGGCAAGCTTTTTCGAAGCAAGCCTCTAACAAACCGCTTAGGAATAGCAGATGGCAAACACAGTGACTTAGGTGCATCAGAGCAAATGCAAATGCAAAGAAACACATAAATGTAGATAAAATGTCATATCATGAGTTCGAGTCAAGTTCTCTAAATCCCTAGTAGAGTCGCTAGAAACTGTAGCCCGGCTTTTTCCGTGCCCCCTTTCGGAAAGGTTGGAAAGAAAGGCCTCACAGTTCGGACTCCCGTGGTTTTAAATCTAGTCTCACAAGTGCAATGTGAAACTAATAAACATCAAAGAGTCTAAATCTGGAAAATCTTTTTGGAAAATTGATTTTAAATCAAATAATACCAAAATTAGACTGCTTTGCCAAATATAGAATCGCCACCTAAATATTTTATTTTGGGAAAATTTAGGAAACTCTAACTCATGCTAAAGGCTGCGTGTCCGTCATCACCAAAGTTACCTTGGCTCGGGAACTTAGGTGTGAAAGGGGAAGGTCATGAATTAAGCACCACCACTCACCCGATCAAAGATCGGCCTCTACTAAACATTATGTGTTCTTATTTCGGTTATTAGACTAGCTTTGCTATGTGATGCGCACAAGCAAGTATAGACTAGTTTGCTCAATTTGGAACAATTCAACTAATATTTGTTTGCAAAAATGGTTTGAATTTGCCACCTTAAGTGGGCTTAAAAGTTTGCGGATTTGGCACCAAACATAGTGGGCTTAAAATGGATTTGCCACTCAACAAAGTGGGCTTAAAACTTACATTCGTTGAATCGTTCCAATTCAAACAACAAGCCTTCATCTACAGGCATCCAAGTAGTTTAGCATTTAAGCACATAGACTCATGGCAAGCATGCAAAACATGGCAATATGGAAATCACACTCATGCAAGCATGCTAAAGCATAAAAATTTACCAACTACTCTAAGCCAAAACAGAAACTAATTAGAAAGATGCATGATCCTAACTATACAAGATACCTAATGCAACACATGCAATAATGCAATTAATAGGCTCGGCTACTAAGCATGTCATATGGATCGATTTGAACAACATGCGATTAAACACGTATTCAAAGAATTATTGAAATGGCAACACAATTTGAATGATGCGCCCGGCCTCGGTGCATGCAATACAAATGAATGGATGCAAGCATGCGATATGCTAATCTGAAATATGCCCTAATCTAACCATCAAAAGCGGTTAAATAAAAGGGAGAAAGACGTGGGGTTGGAAAACATACACATACGCACGCACACTTATTACAATATTACGCCCTCGCGAAGGAGGGTCCAATTGAATAAAAGCTAACTAGCTACGCTAATTAAGCTAACTATTACAAAATGAAACTAATTAACCATTCTAGTTAACTAATTATTACAAATCGAAACTTAATAACTAGTTAATCTAACTAATTATTTACAACACTTAATTAGTTACAACTAATTAATTGCAACACATATTTGAACTAGATATTTAAACATTAAATAAGCTTGGAATTTAAGGAAGGCTCATGCACGTGCTCGATTTCCACTCGAAAAGCCACTGTTTTGCTACTACAAGCCTCTGTTTGCACATATGAGCACCAAAAAGGTTGTCCATTTCCAGAACACCTCTGCTTCATCTTACCAACACATTGTGCAAAATGATTGATGGCCGACAAGAGGGACAAGGGGTCGGTCGGCCACCATTGGTGGCTGTCGGCCACTGCTGGTTCACACTTGCATGCTACAACTGAGAGCAAAACAAAGCAACACAATGTATTCTCACAGGTTGTTTGTACTGTTTACCCTCCTTATCATCACACAAGCTCAAAGGAGAGAAACTCTTGGCCCTCAAACCATCAATCAAGCAATTTCCATGCATGATGGCTAAGGGACTAAGTTTGCATAAGTTTAATAAATGCACAAACATGACCAAAATGGCCATCACCCTATCATGCATGATCAAGGGCAATGGTGACCTAGAAAAATGACATATTTCATCACTTTGAGTATGAAATGTTACATTTTCCTTGTGTTCAAATTAACTTCCTATTTGAACACATGCAATGCAACACAAAGACATGCTTATCTTGCACACTTTTACTTGCCAATTTTGTTTATTCATTTTACTTACCAAACCATTCTTTAATCAATTTGTTCATTTGTGAGTGCCCTCTAATGGAAAGAGGGCTCAAACCACAAGTTGCTTTGGGCATGAAAGAGGCATTACACTGTTGGTAATGAACCCCCTAAGGGATTAAACAATTGGGTGAAGCACCTCTATTTCACATATAGGCAAACAAGTGGTTTGAAACCAATTTCAAAGAAAATCAAAAATGAAGAATTGAGGGGGATTGCAAAGGTGATTAAGTGTTGGAAATGAATGATAAAAGCACTAAAACATGCAACCAACTCAAACCAATGATAGTTCAAGCCTTAAAACACTAAGCTAGTGAAAGAATTAACACTACAACCATGCCATACAAGGCTCAATTTTCTTGATTTCTGAATGTTGTTCATGTCTTTCCTCTCTTCTTCTTACTTGAGTTTGGCTATGGGTTTGTTGTGGTTACGTTTGGAATAGGTTGGTTGCTTAGTTTCCAAACTCTTGTTGCCCAGAATTTTGTTCCTCCGCTCGAGCGGCATTTCTTGCGCTCGAGCGGGCTTTGTAAACTTTCAGTACTTTTGTAAGTCAGCAAAACTATTGGCAAAGTGTAATCTATGCTCGAGCAGTGTTTTCTGTGCTCAGCTCGAGTGGCCATTCTTTCATTCGAGCGATTGTTCTGCTGTCAGCAAAACTACTGGAGTATGCATTATGCGCTTGAGTGTCACTTCTTGCGCTCAAGCGGAACAACTTATTGTGTTTGACGCTCGAGCGGCACTTCTTGCGCTCGAGCGGGCTGTGCGTATATCAGTTCGCAGTAGCACGTTTTTTCATCACTTTTTCATGACTTTCTCCCTCAAAACCCTAGATCTAGAGCTCTTCTCTCTAAAACTCTCTCTCTCTACTTTTTTACCTAGATTTAGTGGTTTCTCCACCCTATTCTCTTTGATAAAAAGATAGAGCATCTCAAGGGCTACATTCTTATTCAAATAAAGTTGAATTTCGACGTGTTTGAAATGTCTCCATCCTCTCTCTCGACTTGTAAACTGGAGGTAGGGATTTTCTACACTCTCATATGGCTTTTAACTTAGTTATTTGTTGATGTGTAAGAAAGTTTAGAACTTGGGGTGATTTTGAATAAGCCCAGGGTTTTGGTTTAAAATCAAAAGAGGGGTTTTCAAATGTATGCGTTAAAAATGATTATGGGACTAAATGTGAAGTTGTGCTATGGTAAATCTGTTGATTTTGATACCCAGGTGGATTTTGGAATAAAAAGGGCATTATGCCCTATAGCGATCCCGATTTTGACCCGTCACTAGTTGTATTCTGGACTCGGGTTTGTATGGTTTTGGATAGTGATTCATATCTTGTTTTTCTTGTCTTCCCTCTATTTTGGTTATTTGATTGTAGTTGTGCGTTTTGAACATGTTGGTTATTTGTTTTTCCAAACCTTTGTTGCCTAGATTTTTGCTCCTTCGCCCGAGCAGGCTTTGCGAACTCTTAGTACTTTGCAAGTTTGCAAAAATACTGGGAGAGTGTTTTTTACGCTCGAGCGGTGTTTCCTACGCTCGAGCGGGTGGGCACTTGAGCAGCCTTTCCTGCGTTTGAGCATTGGTTTGTTATTTGCAAAACTTCTGAATGTGTGTTTTCTACGCTCGAGCGGTGAATTATTGTGCTCGAGCCGTGAGCGTTCATTCTGTCTTGGTGCTCAAGTGGCCTTTATCACGCTCGAGCAGAACAACTTATTTTGTATCTGACGCTCGAGCGTCAATTCTTCCGCTCAAGCGAACTGCGTATATCAGATCGCGTAAATGACATTTAATATCACTTTTTCATTCTTCTCTCTCTCTAAAACTTTTCAAAGACCTAGATCTTGACTCTCTCTCTCTAAAATACTCTCTCTCTCTCTCTCTCTCTCTATATATATATATATATATATTTTGGCCTCGGTCCTTTAGGTTCTCTACCCTGATGCCTTTGAGAAAAAGGTAAAGCGTCTCTAGATCTTCGTTATGATCTGAACAAAGTTGGATTTGAGCATCCTTGGAGTTTCACCTTTGCTTTGCTTGGTCTTCTAACTTGAGATAGGGATTTTCTACACCTTAATATGGTTTTTAACTTAGTTATTTGTCATTGTGTAACAATGGTGGGATTTGGGGGTGATGTGAACAAACTTAGGGTTCAGGTGTAAAATGGAAAGAGGGGTTTTGGTGAATGGGAGGTAAATTATTGTGGGATTTAAAAATAATGTTGAATAGTGTCAAAAATGTTGATTTTGGTACTTGGTTGTGACTTTGGAAGAGAGGGGAGTTTGCCCTAAAATAATTATGATATTTATTTTGTATAAATAAATGAAATTGGTGTTGTAAACGTGAAATTGGATGAATACTAGAATAGATGGTGGAATTGAGTATGCGATACGTTTCATCTTTGGAAATTTTGAATAAATTATATGTCTTGAGATAGTATATTTGTTAGACATATTTGTATTGGGCTATCGATGGAGGATAGCTTTGAGTGTTGTAGACATTTCATGAGTATTAGGTGAATTGAAACTAATCTCTTGTTAGTTGTCATTGAATATGACCACAATTTATATACATTGTATATATATGATTGTTTGGGAGGAGAAAGGGGATATACTCCATGTATAATTATGTGTTTTAAATACATTATATATGTATGATTGATTGGGAGAAGAGAGGGGATGCATTCCATTGTTTGGGAGGAGAAAGGGGATGGACTTCGTTAAAATTAACTTAGCCGGAGTGTCCTAGGTGAAAGTCCTGAAATTATACATGGGTGTCGATCCCGCGGACGAAACTTTCTTAAAATGGCAATTGTAGTGCTTGTATAGCCTACGTTTACATGGGTCCCGTTTGACGGTTTCCCACGGACAAAATATTCGTGAGAGGGCAGATTTGAAGTGTTTGTTTGTTAATGGTATGATCGTGGAACTATTGAGTTGTAGTCCCATTTGGGTTATTTAAAGAATAATGAAATTGACTCATATGTTGAAATGAATTGAAGGAAAATAACATGAAACATGGATTTAGTATTCAATGAGTATATAAAATGTACATGTTTCATCCCTGGCATTGCATATGCACATTGTATTTATACCTTCGTTAAATTTTGTATACTGTGTTAGATTATTCCTACTGGGTTGTGGCTCACCCTATTTGGGAAAATCATTTTTAGGTAATGATTGCATGTCCCCACCAAGACAATAGTATTGGAGGGACTTTTGGGAAGTAAGAGCTTCTTTGTTTTGTTTTACTTTTTGTATAGCCCAGGGCTTAAATTGTATGAGCTTCTCTCACTTTTGTTGTAACCAAGCCAAGGCTTGGAAATGTTTAAGCCTATAGGGCATTTGTTTATGCCAAACTCTTTTGTTTTATTAACATTATGAAATGAAAGAACTTTACACTCTGATTCATGCAGCTATATACATATATGTTCTGGGTTGTATTCATTGTATAATTTCAGGGGTGTTGCATGCCCCAAAATGGTTCAAATTGTTATTTTGTATAAACTAATGAAATAGGTATAGGGAAATATGAAATTGGATGAGGGTTTATGTAAATGGTGGAGTTGGATTTTCATTATTCCCCATCTATGGAAATTTGGATAATTTTATCTGTTGAGAAGAAATATCTGTTTTGGGCTATCGGTAGAGGATAATTATGATTGTTGTAGAAATTGCATGAGAATTTGGTGAATTAAAACTAATCTCTTCTCTGTTGTCATTGAATATGACTGTGTGTTTGAATACATTGCATATGTATGATGTTTGGGAGGAGAAATAGGATATACTCCATTATTTGGGAGGAGAAAGGGGATGGACTCCATTGAATTAAATTGGCTTGTGCATCCAGGGTGAAAGTCCCGAAAACGTTGTGTATACATGGGTGTCGATTCCCGCAGAGGAAATTTTCGCAAAATTGCAAATGTGAGTGTTTATGTGATGGGCATATTGTTTTGAGAACCTTTGGCTTGTATCCTCATTTTGGTTGTTTGTGATAAACGGAAATAACTCATGAATTGAGATTAAAAAAAAAAAATGGATTAAGATAACTTGAATTGTGATATAAAACTTAGCATGGCATGGTTGTAGAAGAGTTGTAAATGATTTTGTCATTGGCATTGTATATGTACATCATATTTATATCTTTGTTATGATTCATATATTGTGGTAGATTGTTTCTATTAGGCTTTGGCTCACCCTATTTGGGAAAGATCATTTTTAGGTACTGGTGATATGCCTCCACCAAGAACTTAGCTTGGGAGGACTGTGGAGCTAAAGGCTCAGTTTTGCTGCTGTTGTATTTAACTTTTGTACAACCTTAGGGCTTAAAGTGTATTGGACTAAAGGTCCACTTTCGTTGTAACCAAGAACTATCTTGGAAAGATGTAAGCCTCTAGGGCAATTATTCTTCGTTTTGCTTCTAGTTCTATCTCATGCTGTGATAAATGCTGTAGATTCAGGGATAAGTCCATGAATGTATAATTGCATATGTCACACTCTTGTATAATTGGATTCCATGTAATAGAAGGACTTTATACTCTAATTTTTACTGTCATTTACACATTGTCTTGGTTGGTTTATCTTTTTATTTTGTGGGCGTTACAGTTTGTTCACCTTAGAAGCAAGTCAAAACAATAAACTTCTAAGCAAAAGTAATTCCACATTTCTGAGCAAGTTCAATATTTTCAATTATTTTCATTAAAATTCACACAACAATAATTAAGTAGGATCTTTTTGTTATTTATCTTGTATAAAGAAAAAATAATTAAAAAAAAAAAAAAACACAACTAAAAAATCATCCATGGTTCACCACTGCCATGGTGACCACCATTAATAGTGTGGGAGCCGAATAAGTGGAAGAGTTGGAAGATGCGAACCCCGAAAATCAGGTATTATTCGGCTCCGTACTGTGTAAAGACCGAGTACGTTATGAAGGGCCGAATAGCCAGAGATCAGTAGTTCCGAATAAATAAAAAGGCAATAGGACGAAAGTAGGCTCAGGCCTCGAGGCCCAAAAAGCAACTATAAATACAGGAACCACGGATCTAGAGAGGTATGTAAGAATCACTTCACTTAAACTTAGAAAACAAGCTATCTTGAGTGTCTGAACTGACTTGTCCGTCGGAGTGCTAATTCCAGCACCCCCGACCGGAGTGTTTGTATCTTTTCAGGTGACTAGCTGAGGATCATTAGCGTCTCCCAGGATCTGAAGAGTATTTCCAAACCACCTCTCCACAATTGGCGCCGTCTGTGGGAATACTCAAATACATCCATGGCAGACGTGACTAAAGATCCTCCGATAGCCACTGACGAGATCACACAGTGAGATGTCCTTACTCTAGCAAGTATGCTCGGAAAGGAAACCATCGCTGCAAGATGCGCCTTGAACTTCGACTCACCAGTGACTTCAGCGCAAAAGACAATGCAAGCGATCATGTCACGACCTAGGCAGACCAAACAGAGGCTAGACAACATCATCGCTGAGAACGGACGCCTTCGTTGCGATCTAGCCTTAGAAATAGCAAAATCCAAACAAATAGTGCTCCGGGCTTCTGCCAACCCCCGGGGGCAGATGATCAACGATCTCGAGCCCGACAGCAAGTAACTGACGGCCGCTACGCCTCGACAGCTCATCTTGAGGAGTTGGCAAAGGACGAACGTCTCGAACAATGCATCTGGAGGAGTGCAACCAAAACACCTGCCCTTCCGAAGGATGCACCTCCGCTTGACACTGTCCACGTGATATACAGCCTGCCGACAGCCCCAGTCGTGCATGCGATTTAATTGCATCCAGGCCCCCAACAGCAACTCACGCCAGCGAAGCGGTTTCGAGAAATGCCAAGTATCACCTTTGACGACTCTGATTTGATCGGTGTAACCCTCCCTCACATCAATCTGTTGGTTGTTGAGCTATGTGTAAACCAGTTCACCGTCGAACGCGTTCTTATCGACCAGGGTAGTACTTCGGAGGTTATGTATTATAAAACCTTCATCAAACTCGGATTCACCAAGTCAGACTTGACTCCTGCTACTTATCTGCTATTCGGCTTCAACGCAAATCCAGAGTACCCATTGGGAAATATCAACTTACCCGTTCGAGCGGGATCCAGAATGGTGAATGTGGAATTCCTGGTTGTCAGGCTACCATCGCCATACAGTCCCATCATGGGGCGATCGTGGTTACATACCTTGCGGGCCCTCCCAAGTACCTATCATCAACTACTACGTTTCCCAACAGAATACGACATTGAGCAAATCCGCGGCTCCCAGAAATCAGAACAAGCATGCTATCTCCTTGCCGTCAGAACGCCAAAGGAATTGCAAGTAAATTCCATCGAGGTGCCGAATTGGGAGATTCTCGATGATGTTGGGCGGCATCCGAATGAGAAGGCCACGGACGGTTTAGACCGAGTCTAGGCTTTGGCTCACCCTATTTGGGAAAAATCATT
>NW_021025585.1:153010-205302 GCF_004153795.1 Camellia sinensis | reverse complement strand
GATGCATTTCCGCTTGACACCGTCCACATGATATACAGCCTGCCAGCAGCCCCGGCCGTGCATGCGATCCAATCGCATCCAGGCCCCCAACAGCAACTCACGCCAGCGAAGCGGTTTCGAGAAATGCCAAGTATCACCTTTGACGACTCTGATTTGATCGGTGTAACCCTCCCTCACATCAATCTGTTGGTTGTTGAGCTATGTGTAAACCGGTTCACCGTCGAACGCGTTCTTATCGACCAGGGTAGTACTTCGGAGGTTATGTATTATAAAACCTTCATCAAACTCGGATTCACCAAGTCAGACCTGACTCCTGCTACTTATCTGCTATTCGGCTTCAACGCAAATCCAGAGTACCCATTGGGAAATATCAACTTACCCGTTCGAGCGGGATCCAGAATGGTGAATGTGGAATTCCTGGTTGTCAGGCTACCATCGCCATACAGTCCCATCATGGGGCGATCGTGGTTGCATACCTTGCGGGCCGTCCTAAGTACCTATCATCAACTACTACGTTTCCCAACAGAATACGACATTGAGCAAATCCGCGGCTCCCAGAAATCAGCACAAGCATGCTATCTCCTTGCCGCCAGAACGCCAAAGGAATTGCAAGTAAATTCCATCGAGGTGCCGAATCGGGAGATTCTCGATGATGTTGGACGGCATCCGAATGAGAAGGCCATGGACGGTTTAGACTGAGTCGACATTGATAGAAGCCCAGAAAAGTTCTTCATGATCGGCGCCTCTCTAAATCAGGCCGACAGGTGGCAGCTGATCTCTTTCTTGCTCAATAACCTCAACGTCTTTGTGTGGACTCCGTACGAAATGCCGGGAATAAACCCATCAGTTTCACAGCACCATCTGAATGTCGACCCCAAATGTAAGCCGATCATTCAGAGAGGTCGGCGGTCAGCCGCGGAGCACACTGCCGCCGTTGTTGAGGAGGTTGACAGACTGCTCGACACCGGGGCAATTAGAGAAGTCACTTACCCTACGTGGCTCTCCAATACAGTGGTGGTGAAAAAGAAAAATGGGACTTGGCGAGTGTGCGTCGACTTCACGGATCTGAACAAAGCTTGCCCCAAAGACTGTTTTCCTCTACCTTGAATCGACCAGCTCGTCGATGGGACGACACGTCATCAACTCATGAGCTTCCTCGATGATTACAGAGGCTACCATCAAATCGCCATGCATCCAGATGACCAGGACAAAACTGCATTCCTCACCCCAAGAGGAACCTACTGCTACAAAGTTATGCCTTTTGGGCTGAAGAATGCAGGGGCAACCTACCAAAGACTGGTCACCGCCATGTTCAAAGAGCAACTCGGCCACACTATGGAAGTATACATTGACGATATGGTGGTCAAGTCCAAAGAAGAACAGATTAAGACGTCGGATTCGGAGCGCCCTTCCCTGCCGAATAAATATTAACTAAGAATTGCTCTTAATTCAGGCTGGTCAATGCACGTTTAAACATTCGCGCTACGCAACATAAAATTTGCCATTAAGTTAAAATAATACGTTTAACCAAGCATATAACATTTCAAGATCAAATGCAAAGGTCGAAAAATAAAAAGAAGTTCTATTCATTTCGCGCGAGGTTTGTTCTATTTATTCGGCCCCCTCATCGTCGCTCTTCTCAATTTCGAAACCGGAATGGGGTAAATAGTGACGATGATACAAGGGTGAAGCCGAATCAATGCCCATGGCTTCGAGAGCTTTCTCAGTTTGAAGGCACTTGATCCAGCCATGCTTGAATCCACGATTTTCACATCGGCAGACCTCCTCGGCAAGGTCTTGTTTGGTCTTCTCCATCCCAACCTTCAGGCCGTCCTGAAACCCCTTTTCATAATCCGAGGTCCGGGGGGTCACTCTCTCCTCAATGACCAATTTCGATTGACCGACCGCCACCGACGCACTTGTTTGAACTTTTTTCAGCCCCCGAAGCTCACGCACAGCCTTTTCCGTGCGAATCTCCAGGTTGCGATTCCTTTCGTCCTTTTTCTCACTCTCACGTCGCGCCTCCCGCAGACGCATACCGATTTCGTAAGCAGTATATAGTCCTTTCACAGCCCCATGTATGCCATCTCGAAATACTTCGAAATCTTGTCACCCGACCATTGATTCTTGGACTTCCGACAGAAAGATCTGTCGAGCGAACTCAACTGCCACATTTGGGTCTTTAATGATAGAATCCGCCTCCGTCATTGGTCTATTCCTCACAAAGACTGTAAAACTCAATGGACATGGCGTCGCATCAGGCTAGATTCTCGGTCGCGGGCGCGGAGAACCTCTCCGTTGTTGCCTGTCCTTTCGAGGCGATCTGCTTCGATGACTAAGGGGCTGCTGTGCTTCCCGATCCTTGGATGTTTTTCTTCCCATACGCATAGACTCGCTGCTACGACTCATTGCGGCGTCTAAACTAGCCAGTCTTCATCCCTCCCAAGTTGCCTGACTGGAAATACGTAGGGCCTCTAGCGTGCACCCGCCTTAAATATCCTCCAATGTATGTAGCTCCCCCGAGGCCACGCCAGTAATCCCAAACGTCGAAAGTCGGATGACGACTTTCTAACCCACGAGTTAGTACCATTCGGCTTCCCAAGCTCGCGCCCTGGCTAAGGCAAGGGCAGATCTATCAATCTCGCCAAGTCGGCCATGTGTTAGTGTTCAAGCGCAAGCGCCGATCAATCTGTACCTCAGCAAGCCCACGAGTTAGAACCATTCGGCTTCCCAAGCTCGCGCCCTAGCTAAGGTAAGGGCAGATCTATCAATCTCGCCAAGTCGGCCATGTGTTAGTGTTCAAGCGCAAGCGCCGATCAATCTGTGCCTCAGCAAGCCCACGAGTTAGAACCATTCGGCTTCCCAAGCTCGCGCCCTAGCTAAGGTAAGGGCAGATCTATCAATCTCGCCAAGTCGGCCATGTGTTAGTGTTCAAGCGCAAGCGTCGATCAATCTGTGCGTCAGCCAGCCCACGAGTTAGAACCATTCGGCTTCCCAAGCTCGCGCCCTGGCTAAGGCGAGGGCAGATCTATCAATCTCGCCAAGTCGGCCATGTGTTAGTGTTCAAGCGCAAGCGCTGATCAATCTTTGCCTCAGCCAGCCCAGGAGTTAGAACCATTCGGCTTCCCAAGCTCGCGCCATGGCTAAGGCAAGGGCAGATCTATCAATCTCGCCAAGTTGGCCATGTGTTAGTGTTCAAGCGCAAGCGCCGATCAATCTGTGCCTCAGCCAGCCCACGAGTTAGAACCATTCAGCTTCCCAAGCTCGCGCCCTGGCTAAGGCGAGGGCAGATCTATCAATCTCGCCATGTCGGCCATGTGTTAGTGTTCAAGCGCAAGCGCCAATCAATCCGTACCTCAGCTAGCCCACAAGTTAGAACCATTCAGCTTCCCAAGCTCGCGCCCTAGCTAAGGCAAGGGCAGATCTATCAATCTCGCCAAGTCGGCCATGTGTTAGTGTTCAAGCGCAAGCACCGATCAATTTGTGCCTCAGCCAGCCCACGAGTTAGAACCATTCGACTTCCCAAGCTCGCGCCCTGGCTAAGGCAAGGGCAGATTTATTAATCTGGTCGGCCAAATACCTAAGCTAAGCAGTCAATCTAACCAAAACCGAAAACAATATCATTCATCAACCACATTTTCCTTAGCAAGTTGAGCACAAATTTTATATACGCAAACTAAAAGTCAAAAAAAAAAAAAAACTACAAACCCGCATGAAAATGCCTAGCAAGCAACTATGACTGTAGCAACACACAAAAAATACCAAAGTAACAACTGTAAAACTACCTTCGACATCCTAAAACCTATGTCAGTCGCCCAGATTCGCCATTGAAATCAGACTCCAATGGCTCAACATCCACTTGCTCATATGGTATTGGCACAGTCAACGAAACTTCAGCAGCAGTAAGGGCCTTGTGCCTGCCATGTTTGAATCCCTGATTTTCGAACTTAGGGACTGGGTCCAAATACTCCGCGAGTCCAACATTCTTCCCAGCCTTGAACACTTTGGAAGCCTCCGAGTCGGCTGTTTCCTTCGCCGCCTTCATTTTAGCTAACTCAGCCTCTAGTTTGGAGACCACCTTCTGGGCCAATTTGAGCACATCTTCGCTCGCGTCCGCCCTCTTCTCGGCATCCGATCTTAACTGATCGGCGTTACGAGCCCTCTCCACCTCAGCCTCGGCCCTTGAGGCTTCTTTGTTCGCCCTCAAAGCCTCAACCTCGGCCTTTCTCCTCTAGTCCTCAACTTTCTTTCGTAAACGACCAATCTGTTTGATGGCATCACAAAGGCGACGGCCCATATCGGCTATCCTGCCAATGGTCTGCAAAACAAGAATTTAAAATCATAACTTCACTAGTACTCGGATTAATTGCAGCAAAGTCCGAATACGTACCAAAAGTGCCGATTGGGCGCCTAGTGCTGTCACATTCAGATCTAGTTCCACCCAGAAAGCCTCCCTGTCAGACGGCAGCGACATGGACGTGGCCAAGCTGAATGCGACTTTTGGATCTTTAAGCACCGAAGCATCAGAAGAAACCGGCATGTTTCCGGCTATCCTGCCAACGGTCTGCAAAACAAGAATTTAAAATCATAACTTCACTAGTACTCGGATTAATTGCAGCAAAGTCTGAATACGTACCAAAAGTGCCGATTGGGCGCCTAGTGCTGTCACATTCAGGTCTGGTTCCACCCAGAAAGCCTCCCTGTCAGACGGCAGCGACATGGACGTGGCCAAGTTGAATGCGACTTTTGGATCTTTAAGCACCGAAGCATCAGAAGAAACCGGCATGTTTCTTGTCATCGGCTGAATGACAAAAGGAACGATCACATTCGATCCCTCTAATCGAGGACGTTTGCAGCCTTGTTCTTCTGAGCCGGCATCAAACTCGGCAGGGCGTTTCTCTGCCTTTTCCTCAACCTCTTGGCCCGACTGAACGATCAAACTAGACTCGACATTCCGATCTGTTACCGTCTCCTCAGTAACACGCAAAGACTCTGATTCCCTAACATGCAGGGAGAGTTGAGATTCATTGGCGGGTGATACTTCAAACGGAAGGGCCTCCGCTCTTCGCCGCGCGGCCAACCTTTCCGCATTCGCCTTCCTGGCAAGTTTTGACAGGCTTAACCCGGTCATATTTGTGGGGCCTGTGTCAGAAAGGTCCTTCAAGCCGTGAAAAACACCTTCAAGCGAAAGATCCTTTCGTCCCGAAGTGGATAGAAGATCGACCGAATTCAATACGTCGTCAGACTCGATTTCAGACTGATCTGATTCGGTAACATTAGCTACGTTCCGCTCAGAATCAGACTCCTCAAAACCAACCTGCCTCAAATTTTTGAAGTCGGACAAAATAAGAGCAATAAGAGAATCTTCACCCTTCGGAACCGGGATATTTTCCGCCGCCGAGAAGGTCATATATGTCGGCTCCTAACGAAGCAGAACGTGGGCCGCCCTCTCCTGTTTCTGAAGACTTCGACTGCCGAAATACTTGAGCATGAATTTGATATCCGAAAGAACGGCGTTGTCAGTTGAAGATAGGACCTTCTTCAAATCGTTCCCTGCACAAGTCAAGCCGTAACATTTCAAAAAAGGGGCTTTACAACAAAAACGAACAAATAATAAAAGCGAGAAGGCAATCAGCGACCTGGCTCCCCCCTCCGTCTAGGAATAGGGTCGACGTGATCCTCTCCTTCGCCGAATTCCCAGTTACCCTGGACAACTACCATAACATCATCAACTCGTTTTCCAGAACTGGAAAGCATAGTAATTAGCTGATGGTCGATATCCTTGGCCCTAAGAAAGTAAAGCCCGTGCCGACCAGAAGACTTAGCCAAGGCATAGCAATGCCGGATGGCTGGAATGCCAAGGTTAATTCTAAGGCGACGGTTGAGCGCTATAACCCCCATTATGATTCTGAAAAAATTCACATTGAATTGGGAAGGGATTAAACCCCAATAACGAAGCACAGCCCTAAGAAACGGGTGAAGAGAAAAACGGACTCCACCCTCTGCGATTGATAGAAGAGGAAAGACAATCGTGGTTTTGTCCTCCCTCTCCATATCAAGAGTGCCGTCTGCCACAAGTGACAGATCGACATCATCAGGAATGGAGAAATGGCGTCTAAAGCCAGCAATTCGGTTTGACGAGAGGAGGTCTCTCAAATGCTTTGCCATATCCTACGGTTTATAAGAATATACCAAGAAAAGGAATAAATCAGAAAGAGAATTTACAAAGGATGAAGAGGGTATCTGAGAAGAGAGTTCCAGGGACGACTCAAAAGGCAGCCCAGCGATGAACGTCGTAAAATGCATACTCGAAAGGATGTCAAAATTTTAAATCGCAATAAATAGACACGTACGAAGGGGTGGGAAGTCGACACGACAATTGAAAGGGGTGCGCTTAGATATCCGTACGATAAGACCAACTGCCGAATTTCAGCTCTAGCTTTTCGAAATACGGAACCAAGCGCTCCAGCCAACTGTCGTCGGTGGAGTGCTTGGGGGGCAATTGTGGGAGCCGAATAAATGGAAGAGTCGGAAGATGTGAACCCCAAAAATCAGGTATTATTCGGCTCCGTACTGTGTAAAGGCCGAGTACGTTATGAAGGGCCAAATAGCCAGAGATCAGTAGTTCCGAATAAATAAAAGGGGAATAGGACGAAAGTAGGCTCAGGCCCCGAGGCCCAAAAAGCAACTATAAATACAGGAACCACGAATCTAGAGAGGTATGTAAGAATCACTTCACTTAAACTTAGAAAACAAGCTATCTTGAGTGTCTAAACTGACTTTTCCGTCGGAGTGCTAATTCCGGCACCCTCGACCGAAGTGTTTGTATCTTTTTAGGTGACTAGCTAAGGATCATTAGCATCTCCTAGGATCTGAAGAGTATTTCCAAACCACCTCTCCACAAATAGGATACCCAGTTGGGGAAGAATTTTCACCCCTTCCAGCCTTGTGAACATCTTCTTTTCTTTGCCACTACCTCTCTTACTTCCAAAATGTCAAGAGAGACAACATTCCTAACCACCATTACATTTCTCACACTGCTTCCTCTTTTTAACTTCATTGCATTTTTCATGCTTCCCCTCCCTATGTCCCCCACAGGCCCCAAAAGAAAAACAATAAAAAGTTAACTTTTTCCACCATTTTAATTGCATCTCCATTGCTAGCACCGTTATCACCACAACTTGCACTACAACAGTCAACAGTGACCTAACCACAGCAACAAAAAGGGGAAAAAAAGAAAAAAAAAAATTTGTTAACCAAAGTGAAACAACTATATTCAATCAAACATTTTTACAAGCAGTTGCAGTGTCCCAGATTTCAAGCCAAATACTAAGTAAGTACATCATACAATCCAGATTTCACACCAACTAACTATATTCAATCAGACATTTTTACAAGCGCTTGCAGTACATCTTACAACTCAGATTTCAAACCAAATACTTACTAATATTTGTTACTAGAATCAAGGTAAAAAGGAGCAGAAAATGCAATAATGCGAGCTACATTCCTTTTAAACATGTTATGTAAGCTGTTGACATTGGTCATTATGGATGATGAAAGGAGTATTGTAAACCACTTTGTTTGTCCTTTGTGCCGGTTTTGTTGCTGGGAATTTGCTTCTCTATGTTATACGTGTTGTGTTTATTGCAAGTATCATTTTCTATGTAGGATCCTTGTGTTCAATTCATTAAATTATATGTACAATTTTTTTTTTTTGGTGAGAAAATTTTATATTCAATGGTTTCTTCATTTTGTTGGATTATAGTGGCAAGATTTTGATCATGAAATAAAAATTTCCATTTTTTTTTTTTGAGATTTTAATTCATCATAAAAATTCAAAATGGTCTGTATAACTGTTAACTCATAACAAATTTTCAAACTTATTTAACATTTTTAAAATTTTTTTTTGAATAATTATTACTTGATGGGATCTTTTAGATCATAATGAAATGAAAAACTTCATTTGATAAGTACCATAAGCTAACAAAAAATTAATGAAAGATTATAGTGATTCATTCCATTCTATTATGGACTTGTGCCCTATTCATTGGAAAATTGGCCCTCAATAATTTACGAGTTATCCCATAAAAAAAATTTATCAATGATAACAAATGCAATGATCATTATTGTTTTGATTTAATTATTTATAATTTTGTTATCTATCTATTTATCTATTATCTATTGTTATTATATTATCTATATCTATAACTAAGGAAAACGAGGTTTCTAACCCTAAGCCTTGTAGGAGCTTCAATATCTCAATCTTAATTTTCTAAATTTTTGATTTAAAAAAAAAAAACCTCAGCATTTATTGATTTGGTCAGCATCCCCTGATCAGCATTTATTAACTTTTTTCAATCTACATGCATTTCCCCATGTCTTTTGAGAGCTTTGGTCAAAATTCTCTCATACAAATAATTATAGATACAACCCATGCATAGTTACTGCAGCACTCTTTTCAACTTCTCACATACACTATGGTTAGTGATAAGATTGTCAAATTATTTTTATAAAAAATCTAAAAATAATAATTTGTGTATTAAAAAAGATCTAAAACAAATATAAATATATATAATTATCTTGTGCATAGTACATGTGATAGGCTAGTATTATATAAGGAAAAGAGACTTTTTAGTGAGGAGCATTGTGAAAGTTTCAATATCTCATACTAATTTTCTTGATTTTCTTAATTTTTAAACAATTAAGAAAATCTCCATTAGCTAGCTAATTAGTCTATGATTTGTTTGATAATCCCACATCGGAAGAATAAGGAAAAAATGAATTGTTTTACTCATATAAAGTGAATCTTATACTCTCATTTAATATTGTAGTGTTATGCATGTTTCAATTTGTAACACCCCAAAAATAATTACAATAATCCAACTCCAAACACTAGTACAATGTGATATAAATAAAATAATAAGCTTTCATTCACCAGAGTTAATGTACAAAAGATGACACATGTGATATACATTCATAAATCATTCATCCTGAATCTACAACATGTGTTACAAGACGAAATAAAGAATGGAAGCTAAACAGATATTCATATGCCCTAATGGCTTACATCTTTCCAAGACCATGCTTGGTTTCAACAAAATGAGTCATAAGCTCAATACAAATAAAGTCCTAAGCTTGCACAAAAGATAAATACAAAGTAAACAAAAGTGAGCCTTCAGCTCCACAATCCTCCCAAGCTAAGTCCTTAGCAGAGGCATATCACCAGCACCTAAAAATGTTTTTCCCAAATAGGGTGAGCCAAAACCCAATAGAAACAATATTGCACAATATATGAATCTTAACAAAGATATAAGTATGATATGAATACACAATGTCCATGATAAAATCATTTGTATTCTTACAAGATCAAAATATGCCAAGTTTCACATTTCAAGCCATTTTATCTTAATTCATTTCATGACAATTCATTTCACCTCAATCCATAAGTCAAGTCCATTGTTATCCAGACAACTCAACTGAGGCTACAACTCAGTGGTTCTCTAACCAATACGATCATTACACAAACACTTCAAATTTTGCCATTTTACGAAAATTTTGTTTGCTGGAATCAACACCCATGTATACACACGGTTTTCGAGACTTTGACCCTGGACACACAGGCCAACTTAATTCAATGGAGTCCATTCCCTTTCTCCTCCAAAACACGGAGTACATCTCATTTCTCCTCCTAAATATCATACATACACAATGTATTAAGACACATTCCTTTTCAATGACAACAGTTAAGAGATTAGTTTCAATTCACCTAATCCTCATGCAATTTCGACAACAATCATAGCTACCCTCCACGAATAGCCCTAAACAAATATTTCTAAACAGATATACAATCTTCAAGACAGATAAATTATCCAAATTTCGATAAAATAGGGTGAGCCAAAACCCAATAGAAACAATATAGCACAATATATGAATCTTAACAAAGATATAAGTATGATATGAATACACAATGTCCATGACAAAATCATTTGTATTCTTACAAGATCATAATATGCCAAGTTTCACATTTCAAGCCATTTTATCTTAATTCATTTCATGACAATTCATTTCACCTCAATCCATAAGTCAAGTCCATTGTTATCCAGACAACTCAACTGAGGCTACAACTCAGTGGTTCTCTAACCAATACGATCATTACACAAACACTTCAAATTTTGCCATTTTACGAAAATTTTGTTTGCTGGAATCAACACCCATGTATACACACGGTTTTCGAGACTTTGACCCTGGACACATAGGCCAACTTAATTCAATGGAGTCCATTCCCTTTCTCTTCCAAAACATGGAGTACATCTCATTTCTCCTCCTAAATATCATACATACACAATGTATTAAGACACATTCCTTTTCAATGACAACAGTTAAGAGATTAGTTTCAATTCACCTAATCCTCATGCAATTTCGACAACAATCATAGCTACCCTCCACGAATAGCCCTAAACAAATATTTCTAAACAGATATACAATCTTCAAGACAGATAAATTATCCAAATTTCGATAGATAAGAAATAGCAAATATCCAACTCCACCTTTTATATAAACATTTATCCAATTTCACATTCCCCATACCAATTCCATTATTTATACAAAATAAATATTTGAAACATTTTAGGGCAAAATTCCATTTTCTCCCAAATCTAATCCATGTGTCAAAATCAACAAATTTAACACAATGCATCCTAATATCTACACCCATAACCATTTTCAATACCTTCATTTGAAAACCCGCTTTAGGTTTTAAACTAAAACCCTAGATTTGTCTAAAATCCTCCAATCCTAACATTATTTACACAATCAACAAATAACTAAGTTAAAATTCATAGGAGAGTGTAGAAAGTCCATACCTCAAAGTTAGAACACGACCAAGCAAGGGGAAAACTTCAAAGACGCCGAAACTGACTTTTGTTTAGATCAAAATGGAGCTCTTGAGATGCTCCACCTTTTTTTATAAAGACACTAGGGTAGAGAAACTAACGGATCTAGGTGAAAATGTAGAGAGAAGGTGAGCTCTAAAGAGAGAAGCTCAAGATCTAGGGTTTTGAAATGTTTTAGAGAGAGAAAGAGATGATGCAAAAAGTGGTTGTAACGAATTGATATACGAACAGTCTACTCGAGCACAAGAGTTTATGCTCAAGCATTAGACACAGTAAGTTGTTCCGCTCGAGCGCATAATGCACACTCCCAGTAGTTTTGCAGACAATAGGCTAACGCTTGAGTGCAAGAAAGGTCGCTCAAGCGTAGAAAATGCCGTTTTAGCATAGAATACACTCTCCCAGTAGTTTTGTAGACCTGCAAAAGTACTAAGAGTTCACCAAGCCCGCTCGAGCACAAGAAGTGCCGCTTAAGCGAATGAGCAATATCCTGGGCAACAAAAGGTTTGAAAACTAAGCAACCAATCTGTCTCAAACATGCTCGATACAACCCAATAGTCAAACTCAAATAAGAATAAGGGAAAAAAGACATAAACAACATTCAGAAACCATAAAACCCGAATCTAGAAAATCAAATGGGTCGGATCAAAATTGAAATCGTTATAACCTCCCCCTCTTAAAGAATTTCGTCCCCAAAATTTCAAATCAAGCTTTAAAACTAAGTCAAAACCAACTACAACCATAATGATAATCATTTTAATTCCATGACCATGACCCATTCTCTGGTCATTCAATCCCATCAACATGATAAACAAAATTTTCAATACTGAATATACAATTCATATTTCCAAAACATATACAATGTTTATAATAACCCATTTCCAAAACATAAACAACATATATAATGTTTTCATATTTCATTAACGTAACAACAATACAATACATGTTCAAACATTAACAAACGAGTTCGGATACTTCTCACAGACTTCCAGCTCACGTTCCGAAGTTGCTTCCTCAACCCCATGATGTTTCCAAAATACCTTCACCAAGGAAATTGTCTTGCCTCGCAAGACTTGGTCCCGAGTATCCAGGACTGTCACTGATCTCTGCTCATACAAGGTATCCTCATCCACATCTAAGTTGGTCCACATGTGCGATTGATCCAGCTCATACTTCTGAAGCATACTAATATGAAACACATCATGAATCCCGGAAAGCTGTGGCGGCAAGGCCAAATGATAAGTTACCTCTCCGATCCACTCAAAGATCTCAAAAGGCCCAATGAATCGAGGGGATAGCTTCCCACTCTGTTCAAACCTCATCAAACCTTTTCTAGGTGATATCTTCAAGAATACATGATCCCCCACCTCAAAAGACAAAGGTCTCCCCCCACAGTCGACATAACTTTTCTGGCGACTCTAGGCCATAACCAACCTCTTATGGATAAGTGCAACTTTCTCCGTCGTCTTTAAGACTAACTTTGGACCCAACGAAGGTGCATCACCCACCTAGGCCTAACACACTGTGGATCTACACGGTCAACCTTACAAGGCCTCAAATGGTGCCATGCCAACGCTCAATTGGAAGCTATTGTTATAGGCAAACTCCACTAAGGGCAAGTGCCTCTCGCACGAATCCTTAAAGTCCAGGACACAATCCCGAAGCATATCCTCTAAAATCTTAATGGTGCGCTTTGACTGCCCGTCAGTCTGATGATGAAGCATATCCTCTAAAATCTTAATGGTGCGCTTTGACTGCCCGTCAGTCTGATGATGATACACAATGCTAAATGTTAGTCTCATGCCTAAGGCACTCAGTAGGCTCAACCACAACCGAGCCGTGAAGCGCAGATCTCTATCCGAAACAATCGTCATAGGGGCCCCATGCAACCTCACTATGTCCCTAATGTAAAGGTCAACAAGATAATCTACCGAGTCATTCACACACATATGTATAAAGTGCGCCGACTTAATCAACTGATCAACTACCACCCAAATGGCATCACTACTCCGTTGAGTCCTCGGAAGGGTTGCAACAAACCCACTGGACTCTGGTGTTTGGCCTTCACTTGTTGACAAGTAAGGCATCTTGACACAAACGCGGTCACATCCTTCTTCATTCCTCTCCACCAAAACTGGCGACAAAGGCCGTGATACATTTTTGTGCCTCCCGGATGCACTGCAAGGCGTGAATGGTGAAACTCTTGGAGTACTTCCTCCAGCAAGACTCCGGCACGAAGAGACGGTCAAGGTATCTAACACTCGAGTCGGAGTACATTTTCAAGCTTCTTTCTACCTTCCTACTGGAGATCTTCTCCTGGAGGGATTCTACCTCAAGGTCACCCTTCTATGCTTCTATCACTCGGTTCACAAGTGTAGGTTGTGCAACTACCAAAAACAAAGATGTAGACTTAACAGACTCGCCAAGATACAAGTCAAACTCCCCAATAGCATCCAACATCTCCCATTCTCAAATGGCAATACAAGCTACACTGCTAATGGATTTCCGACTCAAAGCATCGACCACAACATTGGCCTTTCCCGGATGATAATGTAACTCAAAATCATAATCTTCTATAAACTCCATCCACCTCATCTGCCTCAAATTCAAGTCTTTCTATGTAAATAGATATTTCAGACTCTTATGATAAGAAAACACTTCAAACTTCTCACCTTACAAATAATGCCTCCAAATCTTCAAGGCAAAGATCCCCACCGCTAACACTAGGTCATGAATAGAGTAGTTTCTCTCATGTGTTTTCAGTTGCCGCGAGCCATAAGCTACTACTTTTCCCTCTTGCATCAAAATACAACCCAAGCTTTCCCATGAGGCATCACAATACACCGAATAGCCCAAACCCCTCTCTGGAATAATCAAAATCGGAGCAGTGGTAAGTCTAACCTTAAGCTTTTGGAAAGACTTCTCACAAGTCTCACTCCACACAAACTTGTTCCCTTTTCTTGTCAGTCTAGTCAATGTTGAGGTTAATCTAGAGAAATCCTTCACAAATCTATGATAGTACCCGGCCAACACCAAGAAACTACGGATCTCAAAAGCATTCTTAGGTGGTTCCCAATCTTGCACTGCCTCTATCTTGGATGAATCTATAGTCACCCCTTCCCCAGATACCACATGGCCTAAGAACTTAACTTCTCTCAGCCATAATTCACACTTCTCAAACTTAGCATACAGTTTGTGGACTCTAAGCAACTCAAGTACCACCTACAAGTGTTCCTCATGCTCCTCTTCAGAGGGTGAGTAAATCAAGATGTCGTCCATAAAGACGACCACGAAACGGCCTAGGAACTCACGAAAGATCCGATTCATCAAATCCATAAACATAGTTGGTGCATTGGTTAGCCCAAAGGGTATCACTAGAAACTCATAATGGCCATACGACATACGGAATGCTGTCTTTGGGATATCCTCCTTCCTTACTCTCAACTGGTGATAACCTAATCTCAGGTCTATCTTAGAGAAGCAACAAGACCCCTTCAACTGATCAAACAAATCATCTCTACGAGGCATTGGGTACTTATTCTTAATAGTTACCCAGTTCAACTTCCGATAATCTATACAAAGTCGCAACGCACCATCTTTCTTTTTAGCAAAAAGAGTCGATGCTCCCCAAGGAGAAGTACTAGGGCGAACAAAACTCTTATGTAACAATTCTTGGAGTTGAATCTTCAACTCACTCAACTTAACAGGTGCAAATCTATACGGTGCCATAGAAATCTGTGTCATGCCAGGCACTAAGTCAATAGAGAACTCGATCTCTCGGTGAGGTGGTAAACTAGTAAGATCCTCTAGAAAACATCCAGGTATTCACAAACTACCCATGGCAACTCAACTCGAACTTCATCATACTCAGTACTCAAGAAGTTGGCAAGAAGGCAACTAAGCTCACTCCACCCACGCAGATCATACACCGGTGATAAAGACTCTATCCACCTGGTCCCCCAAGAAATAAAAGCATTCACCGCTCAAAGTACATACAGTAACCTTCTGACGATAGCAGTCTATAATAGCCTGATAGGATGACAACCAGTCCATACCCAAGATAACGTCAAAACTAGACGCATCAATCAATACAAATGCAAAAGGAAGTCGGCAACCGACAACCTCTATGTCACAACCCCGACATACCTGCTTCAAAACAACCTCACTACCAATAAGTGATTCTACATAGATAGAAGATGCTAACTAAGCCAACTCTAATCCCAAAATCAATGCAAATATAGACGAAATAAATGAATGGGATGCACCCATATCAATCAAAACATTAGAAATTGAATTGCAAAACAAGAAGGTACCTCTCATTACTGAAGGCGCTGGTATAAGATCTGGTGTGGTAATAGCATACACATGCATTATAGGCCTCTGTTCAACTTTTTCACCCCTTGGAGCATAAGCTTAATGCACTGACTGAGCCGAAGAGGCTCCCTGATTGGCCATCGAGGCCTGTGTAGGCTGGTGACCCTGTGTCTGCATCGAACCAGACGCACGTGAGGGTAAAATCTCTTCACGTGCCCTACTTGCCCACATTGATAACAAGTGAGTGGTTGCCCTCTCCTCTGACTCTGGCTCTGAGGACGAGCCGAAGACGATGCAGACAATTTCCCTCATCCTCTCTGTGGGCAAGTTGGAGACTTGTGGCCCAACTGCCCACACTTGTAACGAGTGAAATCTCCCTAACCACTTCTCTCAAAACCTGAACTTGGCACTGGAAAGTGGACCTCGACTGAGCTCCCTAGGACATTTGCGGATTAGGACCCCTCTGCCTCTTACTATCCTCCTGAATATACTGACTCCTCCTAGAGCCCCTCATCCTCTTATCCTCTATCTGTATCCCAGTCTCAAGATGACCCGCCGCCTCCATAAGGTGTCTATAATCCCTAATCATCGACCCGGCCAATTTGAACATGAGCCCGATCCTCAACCTCTTCTCAAACTTCGAACAACAGCGCTCATCTGTCTCCACTAACTCTGGTGCAAACCTAGAGAGGATGGTAAATATGGCCTCAAATTGTGCCACTGGAGTGTTCAATTGTACCATTTTAGAAAACTGATCCCTTAACTTTTCCCTAACAGTGGGAGGCAAAAACTTGTCCTGGAAGACGCTGGCAAAAGCCTCCCAAGTCACCCCAATGCGTCCATACGCATACTTTCACCACTGACCCGCATCTCTCTTCGGCTGGAAGGATGCCAAGGTCACTCTCAACTGGTCATCCTCAATGCCAAGCATCTCGAATGTCGTTACTATTTCCTCTAACCACTAATCTGCCTTCAGTGGTTCCTTAGGATTACCCACAAATTCATCCGGATTTGATCGGAAAAACTCTCGCTTCAAGACAGATGGCCTTACCTCAACTACATGGGCCTGGGCTTGATTCTCAACTCTGAGAATGTCCATAGATTTCCCGCAATGCTCTGGCTATTTCACAAGCTAAAGCACGCATGGCCTTCTGACCTCCTGGTTCGGCCACATTGGCCTAACCAACCCCTTCTTCCTACGCCAGAATTTTTTCCGATAAAGGCACCTCATGCCTTCTAGGCCTACCACGCCTACCTCCACTATGTCTACGTCCATGTCCTAACATCCTAATGAAGGTAACATAATAGATTAGCACATTTACAAATGTATCAAAGCTAACTCACTCACATCCTGAAGTAGTGGACAACAGTAATTCACTCCACCTAAGCACATAGTCATGTAAACACATACGAATTTCCTTCCCAGATAATAACCGTCTCGTGATGTTGCCAAAGTTTCGGTTAGAAAAAATAGTGATCATGTGCTTTTTTAATAGGACTTTTAGAAACACGTAGACCCAATCCATATCTTTGGAATTATATCCCATACTCATATAATCACATAAGCATGTTATCATGTAAGCACACCATACATACTAAAATGTCTAACAAGCGAGACAAACTCATTGTGGAAATTACCACTTTCCATGTACCCAAAGTATTCAAACCCGGTACGCTCTGATACCATGTTGTAATGCCTCCAAAATAATTACAATAATCTAACTCCAAACACTAGTACAATGTGATATAAACAAAATAATAAGCTTTCATTACCAGAGTTAATGTACAAAAGATGACACATGTGATATACATTCATAAATCATTCATCCTGAATCTACAGCATGTGTTACAAGATGAAATAAAGAATGGAAGCTAAACAGATAGTCATATGCCCTAATGGCTTACATCTTTCCAAGACCATGCTTGGTTACAACAAAATGAGTCATAAGCTCAATACAAATAAAGTCCTAAGCTTGCACAAAAGATAAATACAAAGTAAACAAAAGTGAGCCTTCAGCGCCACAATCCTCCCAAGCTAAGTCCTTAGCAGAGGCATATCACCAGCACCTAAAAATGTTTTTCCCAAATAGGGTGAGCTAAAACCCAATAGAAACAATCAGGCACAATATATGAATATTAACAAAGATATAAGTATGATATGCATATATAATGTCCATGATAAAATCATTCGTATTCTTACAAGATCTTAATATGCCAAGTTTCACATTTCAAGCCATTTTATCTTAATTCATTTCATGACAATTCATTTCACCTCAATTCACGAGTCAAGTCTATTGTTATCTGGACAACCCAACTGAGGCTATAACTCAGTGGCTCTCTTACATAAACACTTCAAATTTTGCCATTTTACAGAAATTTCATCCGAGCAAATCAGGACCCATGTATACGCGCGATTTTTGGGACTTTGACCCTGGACACACAGGCCAACTTAATTCAATGGAGTCCATTCCGTTTCTCCTCCCAAATATCATACATACACAATGTATTAAGACACAGTCATATTCAATGACAATAGTTAAGAGATTAGTTTCAATTCACCTAATCCTCGTGCAATTTCTACAACAATCATAGCAATCCTCCACCGATAGCCCAAAACAAATATTTCTAAATAGATATACAATCTCTAAGACATATAAATTATCCAAATTTCGATAGATAAGAAATAACAAGTATCTAACTCCACCATTTATATAAACATCTATCCAATTTCACATTCCCCATACCAATTTCGTTATTTATACAAAATAATTATTTGAAACATTTTAAGGCAAAATTCCATTTTCTCCCAAATCCAATCCATGTGTCAAAATTAACAAATTTAACACAACGCATTCTAATATCTACACCCATAACCATTTTCAATACCTTCATTTGAAAGCCCCTTTTAGATTTTAAACCAAAGCCCTAGGTTTGTCTAAAATCCTCCAATCCCAACATTATTTACACAATCAACAAATAACTAAGTTAAAAGTCATAGGAGAGTGTAGAAAGTCCCTACCTCAAAGTTAGAAGATGAGCAAGCAAG
This sequence comes from Camellia sinensis, assembly GCF_004153795.1. Classification (NCBI taxonomy): domain Eukaryota; kingdom Viridiplantae; phylum Streptophyta; class Magnoliopsida; order Ericales; family Theaceae; genus Camellia; species Camellia sinensis. The sequence goes on along the minus strand of NW_021025585.1, from coordinate 187,053 downwards.
GGGAAAACTTCAAAGACGTTGAAACTGACTTTTGTTCGAATCAAAATGGAGCTCTTAAGATGCTCTACCTTTTTTTCCAAAGACACTAGGGTAGAGAAACCAACAGATCTAGGTGAAAATGTAACGAGAATGTGAGCTTTAGAAAGAGAAGCTCAAGATCTAGGATTTTGAAATGTTTTAGAGAGAGAAAGAGATGAAAAAATGATGTAAAAAGTGGTTGTTATGAACTGATATACGCATAGTCCGCTTGAGCCCCAAAGTTGACACTCAAGCGTTAAACACAATAAATTGTTCGCTCGAGCACAAAAAGTGTCGCTCGAGCATAGAATGCACACTCCCAGTAGTTTTGCAGACAGTAGGCCAACGTTGGAGTGCAAGAAAGGCTGCTCGAGCACCCACCCGCTCGAGTGTAGGAAACGGCGCTCGAGCGTAGAATACACTCTCTCAGTAGTTTTATTGACCTGCAAAAGTACTGACAGTTCACCAAGCCCCCTCGAGCACAAGAAGTGCCGCTCGAGCGAAGAAGCAAAATCCTGAGCAACAAAAGGTTTGAAAACTATGCAACCAATTTGTTCCAAACATGGTCGATACAATCCAATAGTCAAACTCAAGTAAGAATAAGGGGAAAAAGACATGAACAACATTTAGAAACCATAAAACTCGAGTCTAGAAAATCAAATAGGTCGAGTCAAAATCGGAATCGCTATACAACTTAATATAATTTAAATTTTAAAATTAAATTTAAAAGTTTTAATTAATTAATTTTTGTATAAGTTGGTTGGTCTTTTGACCTAGCCGATTAAGCTGAATCATTGTTGATTTGACTGATTTGTTGGTTAAACTGCGATTTTAGCAATTTTCTCGAAATATATTGATTAGATTTGTTTGATTTGAAATAAATTAAAGAATGATCTAATTAAAGGTTGAACGACTAAGATTGCTTGATTAGAAATAAACTAAAGAATGATCTAATTAAAGGCTGAACGACTAAGATTGCTTGATTAGAAATAAACTTCCCATCCCAATAATTGTTAACTTTTATTTTATAATCCTACATCAGAAAGAAGAAAAGAAGAAGAAGAAGAAAAAGAAGAAGAAGAAGGAAGAACTGAGTTGTTTTACTTATATAAACCTTAATATTGTAGTGTTGTTCATACTTCAATTTAAGCTAGTTTAAATTTTAAAATTAAAATAACATTTAAAAGTTTTGATTAATTAATTTTTGTATAAGTTGGTTGGTCATTTGACCTAACCGTTTTCAGTGAGGAGTATTATGAGAGTTTCAATATCTCATACTAATTTTCTTAATTTTAAACAATTACTAAAAATCTCCATTATCTAGCTAATTAATCTATGATTTATTTAATAATCTCACATCGGGAGAAGAAGAAAAAAGTGAATTGCTGTACTCATCTAAAGTGAATCTTATACTCCCATTTAATATTGTAGTATTGTGCATATTTCAATTTAATATAATTTAAATTTTAAAACAAAATTTAAAAGTTTTAATTAATTAATTTTTGTGCAAGTTGGTTGGCCTTTTGACTTACCCGATTAGGCTGAATCATTTTTTATTTGACTAATTTGTTGGTTTAACGAAAAAATTTAGCAATTTTATTTTAGCAGTTTTATCAAAATATATTGATTAGAAATGCTTGATTCAAATAAACTGAAGTTTGATCTGATTAAAGATTGAACAACCGAGATTTCTTGATTAGAAGTAAACTTCATGTCCAAATAATTGTTAACTATTATTTTATAATCCGACATCAAGAAAAGAAGGGAAAAGTGAGTTATTTTACTTATATAAAGTGAACCTTAATATTGCAGTGTTGTGTATATTTCAATTCAAGTTAGTTTAAATTTTAAAATTAAAATAACAATTAAAAGTGTTAATTAATTAATTTTTGTATAAGTTGCTTGGTCATTTGACCTAATCGATTAGGCTGAATCATTTTTGATTTGACTGATTAGAATCATTTTTTATTTTATTTTACATTGGCTAGCTTTCATTTAACTATATAAAAATAAAATTCTTATTAGTTTATGAATTATTTTATAATCCCACATCGAGAGAAGAAGAAAAAAGTGAGTTGTTTCACTTATATAAAGTAAATCTTATACTCTCCTTTAATATTGTAATGTTGTGCATAGTTCAGTTCAAGACAGCTTAAATTTTAAAATAAAAACTCTAACTAGCTTATGATATGATTTATTTTATAATCCCATATCGGGAGAAGAAAGAAAAAGTGAGTTGTTTCACTTATATAAAATGAATCTTATACTCCCATTTAATATTATAGTGTTCTACATATTCCAATTCAAGACAATTTAAATTTTCAAATAAAATTTGAAAGTTATAATTAATTAATTTTTGTGTATGTTGGTTAATCTTTTGACCTAATTGATTAGGCTGAATCATTTAAGGTTTGACTAATTCGCTGGTTTAATCGCAATTGTAGCAATTTTATCAAAATATATTGGTTAGATTTGTTTGATTCAAAATAAACTAAAAATTGACATGATTAAAGATTAAATGAATGATTGCATGATTAGAAATAAATTTTCCGCCCAAACAATTGTTAATTTTTATTTTACAATCCCACATCAGGAAAATAATGAAAAAGTGAGTTATTTCATCTATATAAAATGAACATTATACTCATATTTAATATTGTAATGTTGTACATACTTCAGTTCAAGACAGTTTAAATTTTAAAATTAAAATAACATTTAAAAGTTTTAATTAATTAATTTTTGTATAAGTTGGTTGGTCTTTTGATATAGCCGATTAGGTTGAACCGTTTTTGGTTTGATTGATTCACTGGTTTAACTGCGATCTTAGTGGTTTTATCAAAAATATTGGTTAGATTTGTTTGATTCGAAATAAACTAAAAACTGACCTGATTAAAGATTAAATGATTGATATTGTTTGATTCGAAATAAATTTCATGCCTGAACAATTGTTAAATTTTATTTTACACATTCCCACATTGGGAAAAGAAGAAAAAAGTAAGTCGTTTCAGTTATATAAAGTAAACATATGATCCTATTTAATATTGTAATATTGTGCATGTTTCAGTGGAAAACAATTTAAATTTTAAAATAAAATAAAATTTAAAAGTTTAATTAATTAATTTTTGTGTAATTTGGTTGGTCTTTTGACCAATTTTAACGATTTTATCTATCGATCTATCTATCTATCTATAGGTATATTGTGTTATTTCTAAAAGGTATGCTAAAGTTCTAAGACAAATTTTAATATAGAATAAACTAAAACTAAAAGATTTATAAAATGAAATTTATTTTTATTTTCTCATAAATATAATTTTTTTTGTAATTTATTCTATTATTTTCATCTTTACCAATTATTTTTATTTTATGACATCTATTTCTTATTGTGAACTTAAAATATATAATTAATGACATAACAACTACAATATATATATATATATATATATTCTAATAAAATGTTTAAAATTTAATTAAATTGAAATCATTTTTCTATACTTTTTAAATAAATTTTATGTTATTATTTGATTTTAAAATTATTTATTTAGCACGTGCATCACACGGGGTTCATATGCTAGTGAGAGTTTCAATATCTCATACTAATTTATTGATTTTCTTAATTTTAAATAATTAAGAATGTAATGCCCTTGAAATTATACAATGAATACAACCCAGAAAATATATGTATATAGCTGCATGAATCAGAGTGTAAAGTTCTTTCATTTCATAATGTTAATAATACAAATGAGTTTAGCGTAAACAAATGCCCTATAGGCTTACACATTTCCAAGCCTTGGCTTGGTTACAACAAAAGTGAGACAAGCTCATACAATTTAAACCCTAGGTTGTACAAAAAGTAAAACAAAACAAAGAAGCTCTTGCTTCCCAAAAGTCCCTCCAATACTATTGTTTTGGTAGAGGCCTTCCATCATTACCTGAAAATGATTTTCCCAAACAGGGTGAGCCACAACCCAGTATGAATAATCTAACACAGTATATGAAATTTAACGAAGGTATAAATACAATGTACATATACAATGCCAGGGATAAACACATGTACATTTTATATACTCATTGAATACTAAATCCATGTTTCATTTCATTTTCCTTCAATTCATTTTAACATATGAGTCAATTTCATTATTCTTTAGATAACCCAAATGAGACTACAACTCAATGGTTCCACAATCATACCATTAACAAACTAACACTTTAATCTTCCCTTTCACGGATATTTCGTCCGCGACAAACCGTCAAATGGGACTCATGTAAATGTAAGCTATACAAGTACTACAATTGCCATTTTACGAAAATTTCGTTCGCAGAATTGGCACCCATGTATAATTTCGGGACTTACACCCAGGACACTCCGACCAACTTAATTTTAATGGAGTCTATCCCCTTTCTCCTCCCAAACCATGGAGTGCATCCCCTTTCTTCTCCCAATCAATCAAACATATATAATGTATTTAAAAAACATAATCATACATGGAGTACATCCCCTTTCTCCTCACAAACAATCATATATATATATATACAATGTATTTAAATTATGGTCATATTCAATGACAACTAACAAGAGATTAGTTTCAATTCACTTAATCCTCATGCAATGTCTACAACATTCAAAGCAATCCTCCACCGATAGCCCAATACAAATATGTCTAACGAATATACAATCTCAAGACAGATAATTTATTCAAAATTTCCAAAGATGAAACGTATCACCTACTCAATTCCACCATCTATTCCAATACTCATCGAATTTCACGTTTACAACACAATTTCATTTATATATACAAAATAAATATCATAATCATTTTACAACAAAGTCCCCTCTTTCCATTTTACACCTAAACCCTAGGTTTGTTTACATTACCCCCAAATCTCACCATTGTTACACATTGACAAATAACTATATTAAAAACCATATTAGGGTGTAGAAAATCCCTACCTCGACGTTAGGAGTTGAGCAAAGCAAAAGGAAGAAACTCCAACGATGCCGAAACCAACTTCTATTCGGATGAAAATGTAGTTCTTGGAAGGCTCCAACTTTTTCTCAAAGACACTAGGGTAGAAAATCCAATGGATCTAGGCTAAAATGCAAAGAGAGAGAAAGAGTCCAGATCTAGGTCCTTGAAAATTTTTAGAGAGAGAGAAGAATGAAAAAGTGATAGAAAATGTCATTTTCGCGATCTGATATACGCACAGTTTGCTCGAGTGGAAGAATTGAAGCTTGAGCGTGTAGACGCGCCCGTGCGCCTCATGCTACAGTTTGGACTCGATTTGTGTCGCGGTTCTTAATCTGAACCAAAGAGTCCAAATCCGGCAAATCGTTTTGAGAAACAGATTTTTGAAAAAGTAGTGCCAAACATGGACTGCTTTGCCAGATACAGAGTCGCCACCTAAATATTTTACAATACTCATCGAATTTCACGTTTACAACACAATTTCATTTATATATACAAAATAAATATCATAATCATTTTACAACAAAGTCCCCTCTTTCCATTTTACACCTAAACCCTAGGTTTGTTTACATTACCCCCAAATCTCACCATTGTTACACATTGACAAATAACTATATTAAAAACCATATTAGGGTGTAGACGAACCCTACCTCGACGTTAGGAGTTGAGCAAAGCAAAAGGAAGAAACTCCAACGATGCCGAAACCAACTTCTATTCGGATGAAAATGTAGTTCTTGGAAGGCTCCAACTTTTTCTCAAAGACACTAGGGTAGAAAACCCAATGGATCTAGGCTAAAATGCAGAGAGAGAGAGAGAAAGAGTCCAGATCTAGGTCTTTGAAAATTTTTAGAGAGAGAGAAGAATGAAAAAGTGATATAAAATGTCATTTTCGCGATCTGATATACGCACAGTTTGCTCGAGTGGAAGAATTGAAGCTTGAGCGTCAGACACAATAAGTTGTTTCGCTTGAGCGCAAAAGTTGACCTGCTCGAGCACAAAATACACCCATCCAGTACTTTTGCAGATGGCAAACAAACCGCTTGAGCACAACAAAGGCCGCTCGAGCGCCAACCCACTCGAGCGTAGGAAACACTACTCGAGCATGGGAAACACTCTTCCAGTACTTTTGCAGACGTGCAAAGTACTGAGAGTTCGCAAATCCCGCTCAAGCATAAGAAGTGGCAAAATTTACAAAGCCTCCTCGAGCGGAGAAGCAAAAATCTAGGCAACAAAGGTTTGGAAAAACAAGCGACCAACCTGTCCTAAACAAACAACTACAACCCGATAACTAAAATAGAGGGAAGGCAAGAGAAACAAGACGTGGATAACCATTCAAAACCACACAACCCGAGTCTGGAATACAAAAAGTGACGGGTCAAAATCGGGATTGCTATAAAAAAAATCTCCATTGGATAAGTTTTATTTGATAATCCCACGTCGACAGAAGAAGGAAAAAAATGAATTGTTTTACTCATCTAAAGTAAATCTTATACTCCCATCCCATTTAGTATTGTAGTGTTGTGCATATTTCAATTCAATATCGTTTAAAATTTGGGTAAATTACAAATACAACTCCTGAGGTTTGCTTAAAATACGAATTGTCCCCTGTAATTTGGAAAATTACAAATACCTCACTATCAGAATTTTTTATTTAACAGAATTAATTGAAAAGGTAAAATTTCTAATTGTTCACCTATACAATAATAAAATTATCTGAATTATTAATTGAAATAAAAATTTAACATTATTAAAAATTATTAATTAACTTGATAATTTATTAATAAAAGGACATATTTGTTATGAAATTAGAAATCTTTGGGTCATAATGTAATTTCTAGAACCATGGGGGGTAATTTGTAATTTCAGTAAACCTCAGGAGGTGTGTTTGTAATTTACCATTTAAATTTTAAAAATTTTAATTAATTAATTTTTGTGTAACTTGGTTGGTCTTTCAACCTAACCGATTAGGCTAAATCATTTTTAATTTGATTGATTCGTTGGTTTAATCGCGATTTTAGCGGTTTTATCAAAATATATCGATTAGATTTGTTTAATTTGAAATAAATTAAAGATTGAAATACTAAGATTGCTTGATTAGAAATAAATTTTCCCTCCAAATAATTGTTAACTTTTATTTTATAATCCCACATCAGAAAAAGAAGAAAAAAGTGAGTTGTTTCACTTATATAAAGTGAATCTTAATAGTGTAGTATTGTGTATACTTCAATTCAAAACAATTTAAATTTTAAAATTAAAATAACATTAAAAAGTTTTAATTAATTAATTTTTGTATAAGTTGGTTGGAGATTTGACCTAATCGATTAGCCTGAACCAATTTGGGTTTGACCGATTCGTCGATTTAATCATGATTTCTCATACTAATTTTGTACAATTAAAAAGTATCTATTGGCTAACTTCCATTTAATCATATAAAAATAAAATTCCAATTAATTTATGATTTATTTCATAATCCTGTATTAGGAGAAGAAGAAAAAGTAAAGTTTGTTTCACTTATATAAAGTAAATCTTATACTCCCTTTTAATATTGTAGTGTTGTGCATAATTCAATTCAAGATAGTTTAAATTTTAAGATAAAAACACTAATTAGTATATGATATAATTTATTTTATAATCCCACATCGGAAGAATAAGAAAAAAGTGAGTTGTTTCACTTATATAAAGGGAATCTTATATTTCTATTTAATATTGTAGTGTTGTGCATATTTCAGTTCAATACAGTTTAAATTTGAAAATAAAATTTGAAAGTTTTAATTAATTAATTTTTGTGTAAGTTGGTTGATCTTTTGACCTAGTCAATTAGGCTGAATCATTTTTTGTTTGACTGATTTACTGGTTTAACTGCGATTTTAGCGGTTTTATCAAAATATATTGGTTGGATTTGTTTGATTCGAAATAAATTAAAGATTGACTTGATTAAAGATTGAACGATTGATTGCTTGATTAGAAATAAATTTTCTGTCCAAACAATTGTTAATTTTAATTTTACAATCTCGTATCGAGAAAATAAGAAAAAAGTGAAATGTTTCACTTATATAAAATAAACCTTATTTTCCTATTTAATATTGTAATGTTATGCATGTTTCACTTCAAGACAGTTTAAATTTTAAAATTAAAATAACATCTAAAAGTTTTAATTAATTAATTTGTATATAAGTTGGTTGGTCTTTTAACCTAACCGATTAAGATGAACCGTTTTTGGTTTAACTAATTCGTTGGTTTAATCGCGATCTTAACACTTTTATCAAAATATATTAGTTAGATTTTTTTGATTCAAAATAAATTAAAAATTAATTTAATTAAAAATTAAATGACTGATATTTTTTGATTTGAAATAAACTTTCCGCCCGAACAATTGTTAATTTTTATTTTACACAATCCCATATCAGGAAAAGAAGGAAAAAGTGAATTGTTTAGGTTCTATAAAGTAAACATATGTTCCCATTTAATATTATAGTGTTGTGCATATTTCAGTTGAAAACAGTTTAAATTTTAAAATAAAATAAAATTTAAAGGTTTTAATTAATTAATTTTTGTGTAAGTTGTTTAGTCTTTTGACTGATTTTAACAATATATATTGTTTTATTTCTAAAATGTATGTTTAAGTTTGATGACAAATTTTAACATAGAATAAACTAAAACTAAAAAATTTATAAAATGAAATTTATTTTTATTTTATCGTAAATATATATATATATATATTAATTTATTCTATTTTTTTTCATCTTTATCAATTAAATTATGACAACTGCAATGGTTAAAATTTAATTCATTCTAAATTATTTTCTATACTTTTTATTTAATAAAATGGTTAAAATTTAATTCATTCTAAATTGTTATTATTTAATTTTTAAATTATTTATTTTCATATACTAGTGAATATATATGACAATGGAGAACAACCATTTCAAGCTTGAAGTAGAGAATATTTTTCCTTTTTCTTCGTAAAAAAAATAAAAAAAAATAGAAAAATAATGCAGAACTTAACCACAAACATTAACATCTTCTGTTAAGCTTCATTGAAATTATACATAACACGAATCAAAAAAGAAAAAAAAAATTCACCCTAAAAATTTCTTTTTAGTTTTTTTATGAAAATTTTGAGACTTTCAATTAAAACAAGAACTTATTTGGTTTATTGTCTATAAATATACAACATTTTTAAAAGTTTCTTTTTCTTTTTTTGAAACTAAAATTTGTTCAAGCAATAATTCAACTAAAAAAGCGAAAAAAAAAAAACATTCATTCAGCTATGCAATGAACAATCAAGTTGATCTTGTGAAAGTCCAAAATTATGATTTCAATTTGCTGAACGTCCATTCACTAATTTTCAATTAAATCATCAATTGAATTTTTTTTTAAAAGAAAATGAAGATTATCATCCGTAATGCTCAAGCTGCAGCCACAGCACAACATCACATCTTCTAGTCGATCTTCAACCTCGAGCGAGCCAACAATAGTTATATCTCTGATATATTTGATTGTAAACACATTGTTCTCTTTCAAATACAAGGGACCATGTAAACAAATTAGATTGTGACCAAACACCAACAATAGTTATAAATTTAGATTGTGACCAAACACCAACAATAGTTATAAATTTAGATTGTGACCAAACACCAACAATAGTTATAAATTTAGATTGTGACCAAACACCAACAATAGTTATAAATTTAGATTGTGACCAAACACCAACAATAGTTATAAATTTAGATTGTGACCAAACACCAACAATAGTTATAAATTTAGATTGTGACCAAACACCAACAATAGTTATAAATTTAGATTGTGACCAAACACCAACAATAGTTATAAATTTAGATTGTGACCAAACACCAACAATAGTTATAAATTTAGATTGTGACCAAACACCAACAATAGTTATAAATTTAGATTGTGACCAAACACCAACAATAGTTATAAATTTAGATTGTGACCAAACACCAACAATAGTTATATCTCTGATATATTTGATTGTAAACACATTGTTCTCTTTCAAATACAAGGGACCATGTAAACAAATTATTTTGGTTATATCTCTGATCAATTTGATCGTAAACACATTGTTCTCTTTCAAATACAAGGGACCATGTAAACAAATTATTTTGGTTATATCTCTGATCAATTTGATCGTAAACACATTGTTCTCTTTCAAATACAAGGGACCATGTAAACAAATTATTTTGGTTATATCTCTGATCAATTTGATCGTAAACACATTGTTCTCTTTCAAATACAAGGGACCATGTAAACAAATTATTTTTGAAATTTATGACTTCTTATATTTAGTTATAATTGTAAACACATTGTTCTCTCTCATCTGTCATGGCTAAGGGACCATAGATTGTGACCAGACAAAGTTCTCTTTCAAATACAAAACCGAAAGACTACGGTAAACACATTCTATCCACCTTATAATCATTATAAAAAAAAAAGAAGAAAAAAAAAAAGAAAGAAAGAAAATTGATATAATTGTACATTTTTTTTAATTATAATAAAAAAAATTATAACTAAATACAAAAAGTCATAAAAATAATATCATAACTAAGGTTCATTTGGGAAGAACTTTTTTATTTGACTTTTGGCTAATTTAGGTATCGTTTGGCAATTACATGTTTTACTCAGAAAATCAAAAGTCGCTATAAGTTTAAACATTACTCTCTCTACTTTTTTAAACAGTTTTTCGTAAAAAACTAAAAAATTATTAAAATAGCTTGTTCCCAAATGAGGCCTAAGTTTGGCTAAATTAGTTCCATTCGGATTTTTTTTTTTGTTTGTTGACATTTTTACTTTTTTATGAATGAAAAAGTAGGATGATTATAGTTTAGATGTGATATTTTAGCTTGTTTTGAGAAGTAGCTTAAAAGCTAATTTTTAGACATTTCTTGGCTTTTTTTTTTTTTTTAAAAAAAAAAAGTGTAAAAAAGTAGAGAGGTAATTACTTAACTTATTTTTTCTTTTTGTGTTTTTTTATCCTAATCTAAACCTTACTCGCTTGGCAAACAAATTTTTTTTTTAAAAAATTAATCATAATTAAAAAATAACATAATTTAAATTGCATAAGGTATAAAGTATGTATAATAAAATTCTTCAATACAAAAAATTCAAAATGAGAGGAAATGGCTTCCCTCCAGTCTAGATCAGACGGGAGGGTGTTGTTGGGTTCGTGAGGGGCTATCATGTGTCCCATTTTGATAATTTGAATCGTTTAATGTGTAAAACTCATCGAGTACTATATACCTGTAAAAAATTACGCTGATCGGATATCGATAGTTACATGATCAAATCAGTTTTATATAAAAAAAAATGACGGTTGATAGAAATCTGATCCGATGAAATACCTATCGATATCCGATCAACGTGATTTCCTCCAAACATATAGTACTCAACGAGTTCTACACATTGAACGGTTCAGATTATCGAAATGGGATCCATAATAGGCCCCTATGAATCTAACAATACCCTCTAATCCGATCATGTACATGAGAAAAGCCAATCCCATTTAAAAATCAGTGTTAACGTTTTGCTTTTAGAATAGAGTGTTAACAGCAGTTTTTTTTTTTTTTTGTTACAAGAAAAATTCTCGCAGTCGCCTGTAAATTCAAGATAGCATCCCTTGTAGAGATTACTAAGATATCTTGTTCTAACTTTCCAAAACAAGCTCTGCTAAACTTAAGACTTGCACAACAAAAAAATATTGAACTCCCACCAAATGTGATGAAACTCATTAACGCCAATTAACATTGTTGGAACTAGTTAAATGTTTGTGAATGGAGTGGCAGTGGTGAGACACTTTTTAATTGGTTTGGGACACCCCTGTCATATCTGAGCACCCTCTCAATGATGTGATTCTTAATAAGTTGTGTTTGCTGAAAGGAGTGTCGTTTATAAATTTATGTTGGTTAATTAAAAAATATAAAAATTTATAATAAATTATGATTGGCAAAATAAATGGTCATTGGTCATGTAGAGCGAGCAACGATCCTCTAGAGTGATTTTTTTCTAAAATTTCTTAGAGTGCTACATTGTGTGGTTGAGATTTACTGGCAAGTCACATCAATTTTTCTGATGTGACTTGTCATGGTTTGGGACACCCGTCATATCTGAGCACCCTCTCAATGATGCGATGCTTAATAAGTTGTGTTTGCTGAAAGGAGTGTCGTTTATAAATTTATGTTGGTTAATTAAAAAATATAAAAATTTATAATAAATTATGATTGGCAAAACAAATGATCATTGGTCACGTAGAGCCTTTGAACTAGCAAATAATTTTTCAAAACATTACTTAAAAAATAAGAGAGTTCAATTAATCAATCAATGTTTTTTTTGTATAGTTGAATTGAAATAGGAAAATCATCATAAAGTGTGGGGCCATGTCTGTTAGTTAATTGTCAGAGTATCCAGTGAAAACTGTATGTACATATATATACACACATGAAAAAGGATAAATTACATTAACAGCGCTTAATAAATCTGAAATTATTGATGGGATAATTAAGGGGTAAATTATTAATAAATCATAATAATTAGATTTAATTTTCATAAAATTCTATTAAAAATATATTTTAATAAAATCGTCATTAAAAATAATTTTGTATGATATTTTTTTTTATTTATGTCATTAAAAATTGACAATTAATAACTTCTTTTTTATTTATTTTTTATTTTTTTTGAGTTTATAGGGTTCACAAATTTGTGTTGAGTAATTAATGAATACGAAAAACATAATAAATTATGATTTGTGAAAAACATGGTCACGTCGGGCTTATGGACCAACCAATATTTTCCATAACATTATCCAAAAAATAGGTAGTACTATCAATCAATCAATATCTTTCATACAGTTGAATTGAAATGGGAAAATTATTAGAAAGTGAGGGGGCACGTCTATTAATATTAAGGCCGTGTTTGTCATGTACTAAAAAAGTTAAAAAGTCAAAAAGTCATTATTCTATTTAAGTCACATAATCTTATTTAAGTCACATCACCTCTCTACCACATTACTTCAAACTCAATTCAAACCCAACTCATATTTCATAAAAAGTCAAAAAGTGCACTTATTTAGAATATCCCAAACCAACCCTAAGTATTATGTTAAGGATTTCAAATAATTTATTAAATTTTTTTATCAAACTTTTCACATGGATATGGGACCCATATGTGAGTTTGTGTTGATCTCACACTCATGTGAGAGATTTAATAAAATATTTGATAGATTATTTAGAATTCATAATTTTTCCTTATATTATTTGTCAGAGAGGTATCCAATGAAAATTGTATGTACGTAACCTATTTTGAAAAATTGATTAAGAGTTAATTTTTTTAATTCTTTTAACATTTTTAGATTACATTAACGGTTTATTTTTTTTCATGTTTTTTTTTTTGTAAAAAAAAAAAAATTTTAAAAATCAAATTTTAATCTACTTCTCAAAATAGGCTGTATATGAAAAAGGGTAAATTACATTGACACCCCCTTAATAAATATGGAATCACACTGATGGGATAATTTACGGATAAATTATGAACAGGTCTTAATAGTTGGACTTAATTTCTATCAAATCTTATTGAAAATAAGTCATAATAAAATCACCGTTAAAAATAATTTTTGGTAACGATCTTTTGCATGTCATTAAAAATTGACAATTAATAATTTTTTTTTTTTTTTTTGAGTTTATAGGATTCACAAATGTATGTTAGGTGATTAAGAAATATGAAAGAATATGAGAAAGTTTGATAAATTATAATTGGTAAGAGACATAATCACATAGTATCTCTAGACCAATCAATAATTTTTCCATGACATTATTCCAAAAGGAGATAGTACTATCAATCAATCAATGTCTTTTGTACAGTTGAATTGAAATGGAAAAATTTGTAGAAACTAGGCGGGCCCCGTCTATTAATATTAATTGTAGAGGGTATCCAATGAAAACTATATGTACGTATATACACATGAAAAATGGTAAATTACACCTAAACGCCCCCTTAAATGCGATAATTTAAATAAGTATATTTTTTAAAATTTTTTTTTTATAAAAATATCTGTAGAAAAATAAAAATGTGATATAACCTAAATAAGTTGACTTATTTAAGAGATGCCAAACAAATTCTAAATCCAAAAAATACTAGAAATACTAAATTTATAAAGTAAAATCTAAGTTGTATGCGTAGGATCATATCATCACTAAATTTGCCCCTTTGATTTCAAGTTTAGGTCATTTTTGATTTTTTATGTATAGGTTCATAGAACTGCTCTATATACATACATATATATCACTTTACAAGTAGCGTCTTCATGTTGAGGCCTTGCATGGAATCTATTTTTTAGTTAAAATAGTAAATAAAGATAATAAGAAAAAAGTTAAAATAGTGAATAAAATAAAATAAAATATCACATTCTACATATGAATAAATTATTTTTTCTCTCATAACTATCAATTAAATTATAATTATTTTTTATTTTATTTATTTATTTATTTATTAACGAATCATCTTAATATAAAAGTTAAAAAACTACCTAAGATAGGTAACGTTACGAACGAGGCCTCACGTGATTTCATTCGTGCCTCATATATACTCTGCACTCGTTTGATTATTTTAGTCAAATAAATAAATAAATAAAATATGTTAAAAAGTTAATAAGACAAAAGTTCATGTCCAAACCATAATCATTTTTTTTTTCCCTAAAAGTCAAAAAAAGCAAAAAAATCCATTTCAAACGAGATTTTTTAATAGTAAAAAAATCAATCCAATCCCAAACGAATTCTATTGCAAATATGCATACAATAATCCCTCAAATTTTGCCAAATAATTCTTCTCCTTGTTTACCCCGTTTCACACTCACTCACTCCCTCACGCCCTCTTTCTCTCTCAATCATGGAGAAACTAAAAGAAACATGGCAAACTTGTGGAGATAAAGAGAGAATGGGTAAGGAGGTGATAGATGAAATGCTCAAAACCCTTCCCATGGAGAAAATCCCATATGGTTTTGATCTCTGTTTCAATGAAGGGTATTGGTATCCATCTGTGTTCTTCCATGGCATCATCGCATCTCAGCAACGCTTCAAAGGACAAGACAGTGATCTGATACTAATCACCTTACCAAAATCGTGCACAACATGGTTGAAAGCTCTCGCATTCACCATAGCAAATCGTAATAACTACCCTGTCAGTGAAAGCCCATTGCTCACCACAAACCCTCACGGCCTCGTCCCTTTACTCGAAGATGGCATCTACGGCAAGAACTCAGTCCTCAAGCTTGAAGACTTGCCTAGCCCTAGAGTCTTAGCAACTCATATGCCACACTCTGCATTGCCTACTTCTATTAAAGACTCTGATTGTCGCATTGTCTATCTTTGTCGAAACCCTCTAGATGTGTTCATCTCATTCAGACACTTTGCCGCTAAGTGTAGACACCTCATTTTTGACCGTCCTCAAGACTTGGGACATCATCGTTTGAACACTCGATGATCATCCTTGTTCGTGTTCGTCTTGAGTTCTCGGAGGTTTCGGTCGTGCGCCTTGCCTCAAGACCTCTCGACTTGTCTGTTTTGTGCTTTGTTGTGGACCAAACACTTGGGTTTTTGTCTCTGAGGGCAGGGAATGGCTTGTTGGCTACCCCCACACCTCACCGACTATTTCTTGAGGCCACCGGCCCTGTTTTCTTGCTACCGGCCAAAGCTATTGGCCGATCGGCAATGTTTTTGGTCGGCCGGCCATTTTGTTGATTAATCGGCCACTTTTTCTGGCCGAGACCTTTTCTTGAGAGGGTTTAAACCTTTTGAACCCTTGTTTTAGCTTCTTGAGGAAGCTTGAACCTTTTGAACCCTTTTTTTAGCTTCTCCAAGAAGATTGAACCTTTTTAGCTTCTCCAAGAAGCTTGACCTTTTTAGTTTCTTAGAGAAGCTTGACCCTTTTCTCTAAGCTTCTAAGAGAAGCTTGAACCCTTCTAAGCTTCCAAGAGAAGCTTGGCCCTTTGTTCTAAGCTTCTAGAAAAAGCTTGACCCTTTTTGCTCTAGCTTCCTCAAGAAGCTTGGACCTTTGCACAAGCTTCTTGAAGAAGCTTGGACCTTTGTTCTTCTATAAGAGAGGCCCTCCCTGTCTTTTAGAAGGGTTCCAAAAAAATTTTGCTAAGGCATACACATATATCTCTCTTTGTCTCTACACTTAGGCTTAGAAAGAGTGAAGTTCTTGGCGTCTTTGCACACCAACTCTTAGCCTAACACCTCCATCATCAACCTAAGGATCTTGGAGGCCATTTTCAGATGTTGAAGGTCTGATTTTTTGGTCTCAAAGCCGCTGGTTTTGCTGAAGCTACAAGGGTAACACACTATTCCCTCTTTTAAGCTTTATTTTGCTCCATCTTTTAGCCATACTTGCAAGCATATTTGGGCTTTGTCATAAACTGAAAAAAAGTCTTATTTTGAACTCCTTTTGAAGTTTGTTTAAGATCACTTTTGTGTTTGGGGTTGTTTACCCCCTCTTAGGCCTTGTTTGGCCTCTTTTTTGTGCCTTTTTTGTGAGCTTCGGGACCACCTTGTATTGGCCCTCTCACCACCGAAATCCAAAGGAATTTTAGTGGTGGGGATGGTGTTTTGAGGTCCTAAGAAGGAGAGGGTCATCCCCTCTCCTTGTTGTCTTGTTTGTTGGCATTTTTGGCCTTACAAAGGAGCCCATATTTGCACACTTCTTGAGCTCAGTTCAGGCCTTTTCCAGTGAGTTTTAGGGCCTGCTTGAACTCTTTCCAGAGCTATTTTTGTAATTTAAGGCTTGCCTCTTGCATGTGTAGAGCAACCCCCTTCATAGCTTTTCAAAGTAGCACCTCATTCTTGCATGTATTGGACACAGTTCAGTGGGTATTTGGTCATATTTTGGCATGCCATGAATCTATTTTTGGCTGGTTTGGTGGTCCCTCATATGCTCCATATGCTTGTAGTGTAAACCATGCTTACTAGCTTACATTGCATGTTATTTTGGCCCTCCATTCTAGCATATTTTGGCCATGCCTTAAATCTTGATCAATCATGATAGAGGTTGGGGCCCTTTATGTGTTTTGTGCATTTCATTCCATATTGAGTTGCACACTTGGCTTCTTTGGCCAACATGCATTGAAATACGTGATTGATGGTCCGAGGGTCGAAAACCATACTCCTTTGAGTCTTAAACATGATAAGGAGGGTGGTTGTGCAAACATTGCTTTGAAAATGCATTGCCATGCTCTGTTTGCTCTCTGCTGCAGCAAAACAAGATTTTGCAGGAAGAGATGGCCGGTCGACCATCTTTAGTGCAGGCCGGCTACGTATTTCTGGCCGAAAGCCCAACTCATGGTCGATGACCTGTTTCACCTGGCCGGTGGTCCCATCTCATGGCCGATGGCCTCTCAGCATGTCCCCAAGATGTTTCAAAGGTGTCACAGAGGTTGGCACAGTTTAAAAAAGAGCAGAGCAGTGTAAACAAAGGCAACTGTGGCATGGCGATGGATTTCCGAGCAAAGCCGACCGAGCATGCGTGCATCCCTCTTCCCGAGGCTGTTTTACTACTTTAGTAGATTAATTGATTTGTCAATTAGTTAAGGGTTTTGTAATAATTAATTAGCTTGTTAGTTAGTTAATTAGTTAATCAATAATATTTATTCGGACCCTCCGAGAGAAGGCAATGTTGTAAAAAGTGTGCGTGTGTGTGATGGATGTCTTCCAACCCCACGTTTTTCTCCCTTTTACTTACCTACTTTGATGGTTAGTTCTAGGTCATGTTTTGATTAGCATCCTTATGCTATGCATGCGTGCATCCATTCATTTGTATTGCATGCACCGGGCTCGGCGCATCATACTAACTGCATTGTATTTCAATTCCGAGTTGAATACATGTTATTTGTCGCATTTCACATGCCATCTTTAGATTAGCTGAGCCTATTCTAGTTGCATCTCGCATGTGTTGCATTAGCCATCTAAACATGGACTTGGATCATACATTGATTGCTAACATGTTCTTTGTTTTTTGCTCGGAGTACACTGTGAGTGTTTTTGCTTTAGCATCTTGTATGTATGTGAGTATTAACATGAAAGCATGCTTTACCATGAGGCTAATTGCTTATTTGATATAACTGCCTGAATGCCTGTGGGTGAAGGTTGGGTTGCTTGAATTGGAACAATTCGTCGAAACCCGTGTTTTAGTCTACTTGCGAGTACCAAACTTCAATCTATTTTCAAAACAAACGGATATGCGATGCTTTGTTCCAAATTAGGCAATCTAGTCTATACTTGTATGCTGTGTGCATCATATAGTAATTCTAGGCTAATAAACCGGAATAAGAGCACATAATGTTTTCAAAAATCGATATCATGTTTAGTAGAGGCTGATCTTTGATCGGGCGAGCGGGGGTGCTCATAGTTGACCTTCCCCAATCGTACCTAAGTTCCCGAGTCGAGGCAACTTTGGTGATGACGGACACGTGGCCTTAGGCACGAGTTAGGGTTTCCTAAATTCCCCCAAAATAAAATATTTAGGTGGCGACTCTGTATCTGGCAAAGCAGTCCATGTTTGGCACTTCTTTCTAAAAATCTGTTTTCCAGAACGATTTGCTGGATTTGGACTCTTTGGTGATTTATCAGTCTTACATTGCACTTTGCGAGATTAGATTCAGAACCGTGACATTTGAGTTCGAACTGTAGTAAGCCCCAAATGAACAAAACGGGGGATTTTCCCCCGGGACGTTCGGGACGTCTACACTAAGCTTTCAAATACTTCGATCCAAGCTTGATAGCGGAAAGTTTCGACATGTTCTGTCGTGGTGTGACCACATATGGGCCGTTTTGGGATCATGTGTTGGAGTACTGGAAGGCAATCCAAGAGAGACCAGGCAAGGTGTTGTTTTTGAAATATGAAGATATGAAAGAAGACCCCATTTCTCACCTCAAAGTGTTGGCTAAGTTCATGGGTTTACCTTTCTCTGTGGAAGAAGATAACCAAGTGTTAATTGAGGAAGTATTAAAGCTATGTAGTTTTGACAACTTGAAAGATTTGGAAGTGAACAAGAATGAAAAATATAAAACTGGACGTCCGAATAGTATGTTCTTTAGGAAAGGTGAGGTAGGAGATTGAGCTAATTATCTTACTCCTTCCATGTTTGAACGCATGAACAAGCTCATGAAAGAAAAAATTGATGGCTCTGGTTTGAACACTACAAGAAATTTCACTTTTGGCGACTAAAATTTTAGTCGCCAAAAGCCTTGTTTTTAGTCGCCAATTATTTTTGCCGACTAATATATTTAGTTGCCCATTTGGTCGCCTATAGTTTGTCGGGGAAACAATCGGCAACTAAAATTTTTTTGTAGCCAAAAGTGGCCTATTGGCGACTAAAACCTTGGTCGCCATATATATTTTTTTAGTCGCCATATGTTTTTTTAAAAAAATTAAATATATAAATATATTTACTTTTAGCAACTAAACTATTTAGTAGCCAATTGAGAATGTATGTTTGGCGACTAATTATTTGGTAGCAAAAAATTTTACTTTTTGAGAATTGGTGACCAAAATTTTAGCAGCCAAAAGTTTCTTTTTTACAATTGGCGAATAACAGTTTAGTAGCCAAAAGTTTCACTTTTTTACAATTGGCGGCTAAAGTTTTGGTAGCCAAAAGCCAACACGTGACATTTGTTTAGTCACCGAAAGGTCTTATTTAGTTTTTATAATTTATTCTATAATATTTTTTGCACCACCTATAACCTATGCATATACAAAATTATTCATCTCTTCATTCATTCATTCAATTCTTAACCATTCAATAAAAATATTTCTCCATAACCTGTACTATTCAATTTTCAACCACATACAAAACTTAACTATTAACCATACATATCAAACAAAATAAAAATCCATAAATATAGTATTATCCAACAAATACATATACTATCCAAACCAACAATTAAAATCCAAATTAAAGAAAATCTTAATTACAATTGTGGTGATGATGCTGATGTTGATGCTAGAGACATTGTTGTTGGGCTGAAGGTCCTTTCACAATTGTTCTTCATCAATTTGTCACTTGGATGTTCAGGTTCTACATCATGACGAGAATGACAGTTTAGAAAATAAATTGAAATTGTTAAGTAAGGACAATAATAGTAAAAAGAAAAGAGCAACACACACTTGTGTAGCTTGAAACCAATTCATGACAATAATAGTAAGGACCAAACCAACAGTATATCCTAGAAAAGCACTCTTGAAATACTGGTTCTCTTTCCCCTTGCACACATCGAAACGCAATGCCAATGCTACAAAAATACCTGAAGGTGAAAAAGGTGTGTAAGAATATACAACACCCAGTGTGTAAGTTTCATAGATTAGGACACATAATACATATGATTACATAATAAAACCATTAGCAAGTAAAAGTATGCACCAAGAAATCAAATAAAAAATATCATCAGTAATATATATAATTTTCATGATTCAGGGGAAAGTTTTTTCCCCTATGTTACAGGATGTAGGGGAGTTGCCATGCTCTCTCTCATACAAGGAAAAGCATGCCAGCCACTTGGTGATTTTTACTTGCATTGATTGCTACCGCGAAGTCATAGTCAAAGGAGAAATAATTCTAATGATATGCACATATTACATAATCAGCGCTTAACGTCAACAATCAGAATCGAGGAACCTAAAGCCGATCAGAATCAAGGAACCTGAAGCCCCGACTTTCTTCTCACATATATGTCAATGCAATGGCAGTCTATGTTCTATACTTAAATCTCCTTGTAAACTACATAGTAAGATTCTATCGAAGAATGCCACAGCACGAGGAGATGTTGATCAAAAATCCATAACAAAACCAGATCAAACAATCCTACAAGTGCTCATAATCCAAATCATAATTGCATGCAGTTGACATACCTAAAAAATAGTGTGTGCCTCAAGTAATGAAGCTAAAGAAATGCAGTGTGAAAAAGGCATGAATTTCAAGCATATCATGCACAGCATTGGAAAACAATGATCTGACTACATTTAATGATTAAGGCAGATATGCTTTAAAATTTATATATAAACAAATCCAGACGACAGTGTTACTAAAATTTGTTGAAAAGAATGTGAGATTAATTAAATTTACAACAACAAATGCCCTGTAAATTCACACAGCCTGACAACAAACTCTTAAAATTTATCAAGTAACAGAAACAGAACTAATCGTGGCCAACGTTTAGGGAAATAGATTTTTTTTTTTTAAAATTCAATTTGAACATCACACTTAAATATATGAGGTATGAAACAGATCCAACAATCACAACATACCAGAATGTTAGCACCAATACTAGTTCCAACAGCAAATAGAGGAGCCTTGGCATATTCATGATGAAGATAATGAATAACTTCACTTTTATGAATCCAACAAGTTAAAGTAGAGTTTTTCCCCTTTAAAATAATCCCACAAGATGTATAAATAGGTCCCTTACTAATCCTAGTTTAATCCTTAAAGTAAACCTTCAATCCAAATTCAACAAAAAATAAGACAAACAATCCCAACCAATTTCATTACAATTTTTGATTCACAAATTGAATGTTGCATATTTATATTCTCAATCTCATCATTAAGTCATTGAACAGGGTACTTTGAAAAATGGAAATGTAATTGCAGTGAAGAAACTAGCAATATAATTCAGCAATATTCTACTAGATGATGATTTCCAACCCAAAATAGCTGATTTTGGATTGGCAAGGCTTCTACCTGAGGAACAAAGTCATCTTAGCACCAGATTTTCCGGGACCTTGTAAGCACAAAACCAACCATTTCTCAGCTTATTAATCCCTATGTTCAATGTTGAGTTTCAAATCTTTTAATGGTTTGCATATCTGATATTCCATATCTTTGAAAAGATACCTAAAAGAACAATGTAGAGGCTATTTTGTGAGTGATATACATCCATAATTTTTGTAA
This sequence comes from Camellia sinensis, assembly GCF_004153795.1. Taxonomy (NCBI): domain Eukaryota; kingdom Viridiplantae; phylum Streptophyta; class Magnoliopsida; order Ericales; family Theaceae; genus Camellia; species Camellia sinensis. The sequence continues at coordinate 165,126 of NW_021025585.1, read as the reverse complement.
CATAATGGATTGCATTAGAGCCTATTTTGATTCCTAATTGAAATTAAACCAGTGATATGTTTTCATGTAACAAATCTAGTACTACTAGTAAAATATTTGAAACCATTGAATGATAACTAACTACTTTTTCATGCAACAGGGGTTATACAGCACCGGAATATGACATCCATGGATAGTTGTCTGAGAAGGTTGATACGATAGCTTCGGTGTTGTTGTCCTTGAAATCATAAGTGGCCAAAAGTATAATGAAATGAAGGTCGAATCTGCTGTAACATAATGGATTGTATTAGAGCCTATTTTGATTCCTAATTGAAATTAAACCAGTGATATGTTTTCATGTAACAAATCTAGTACTTCTAGTAAAATATTTGAAACCATTGAATGATAACTAACTACTTTCTCATGCAGCAGGGGTTATACAGCACTAGAATATGACATCCATGGACAGTTGTCTGAGAAGGTTGATACGTATAGCTTCGGTGTTGTTGTCCTTGAAATCATAAGTGGCCAAAAGTATAATGAAATGAAGGTCGAATCTGCTGAATTGTTCAACAAAAATAGAACTTTTCATCTTAAAACACAAACAACTTAAAAGTACAGAACTTGTTCATCTTAAAAAAAAATCCTATGCATCAAAAAAATTCAGCAAATTACTATGTATCACAAACCAATTTTCAAACAGAGCATTAGTATCAATAGATTGCTCCAACAGATTACTATCAAGCAGATTAAAATTGCCAGCAAAAAATTGCTCAACCATCTGCATCAATCTTGCCAGCAGAAAATTGCTCCAGCAGATTACTATCGAGTACATTAGTATCAATAAAAACAATTAACAAAAATCCACAAAACTACACAATTAAAATTGAACCAGCAGATCATTCCTATGTATCATAAATCAATTGTTAAACAGTTGGTGAGCAAACTAGAGATGCTTTGGAGTCCATATATACTTAAACAATTCATTTCTACATGTCACAGACCAAATGTCGAACAGTTGGTGAGCAAAAAAATTATAGATGTGAACAAAAAACAACTTGAAGAAATCTGGCCTAGCAAGATTGAACAAAAATCCAATTAAAAATCAACATAAACAACAAATTTGAGCAGATTTTTTTGAAAACAATTAAAAATATGTTTTTCTATTTAAAACTGTTGCCAAATAAAAATAAAAACAACGACAAACTTGGCCATCAAAATCTTGCAAGGAACAAAGAGAATTACCTGCAATTTATGTTGAATTTTTGTTTGGAGAACAAACTGATGAGGAGAATAAAGAGAGAGAGAGAGAGAGAGAGAGAGAGAGAGAGAGAGAGAGAAAGAGAGAGAGACATTGTATTGAAGAAGAAAAAATAGTTTTTTAATATCTAGACAGACTTCAACCCTCACTAGATGCAACGAGGCTTTCGTACTGCTACTATTCTGGCCCGGCAAGTAGCGAGACTGGTGGAGTGACTTTTCTTGCAAATCCTTTGCCAAGTTAGCTAACAAGTACGTTTGACGCATCTGATGGAGATGCTCTAAGTAATCCACTCATCAAAACTAAAAATCAAAGAGAAGGCAAGAATAGAGACAACTTAGACTCCAATTTCTTGGATTATCTTAATCAGGGTTTCGAATTACCCAGACAAAAGGAACATCTGATGACGAAAAGGTAATTTAATGTTAGAAAGGGGTTTGATTGGTTGGTGGGTTTGGCTGGATCCTTCATTTTCGTAGACTTCAATTGCAAAATTACAAGCCCTAGAAACAAAGGGGGAGAGAGAGAGAGGTGCGTATATAAATGAGAAGGCTATCGACTTGTTGCTTCACAGGCCGAGTATTTTATATAGATGGTTATTAGCGACTAAACTTTTTTAGTCACTGAAAGTATTTTAGAAATCCCTCCAAAATATTTGAAATGTTCCCTCTAATAATTTTAGTTCTTTGGTGACTAAAATTATTTTTCGTCGCTGAAAATAAACATTTGGCTACCAAAATTTTGGTCGCCAAAGGTAAAAAATAATTTTTTATTTTCTATTCAGCGACTAAATGGTTTAAGTAGTCAAAACTCAATATACGGCTACCAAAATTCTTTTTTGTCGTTGAAAAATAACTTTTGGCGACTAAAATTTTGGTCACCAAAAATAAAAAACAATTTTTATTTTTCATTCGGCGACTAAATGGTTTTAGTAGCCAAAACTCAATATACGGTGACTAAATTTTTTTTTGGTCGCCAATTCTAGCATTTTTTGCAACTAAATTTTTTTTTAGTCGCCAATAACCAATATACCCCGACTAAAAAAAATTAGTAGCTAAATGCTTTACTTTTTCCGACTAAAAAAATTTTTGGTCGCCATTTCTACAACTTTTGGCGACTAAATTTTTTTTGGACACGAATTTTGGTCGCCAAAGGTGCATTCTGTTGTAGGGGAATTTCAATTTTCTCTTAAATATTTGAGTTGTTTTCATAATGTAGTATAATTTATTTACTATCTCATGTATTGTAATTTCATTAGCTTAATAATACAATAATGACCTAAAGTTTTTTGGAAACTTCAAGTTGAAATCTGAAATTTTTTGGATTTTCTTTCTTGATTGAGTCACCTTTGATTGCATGTGGTCCATATCTAATATCAAGAAAATGGCTCTGTTGGGTTTAATTTTTAGAATTTTCTTTTTAAAGAATTAAAATTTAATTTGGTAAAAATAGTAATAAAATATTCATGACTTTCATATAGATTTATTTTTTGGATGGTAAAAATAATTTTTAAAAATTCAAAAATATTTTTTTTATAGTTATCTTTATCAAATTAGTTTAATTTTTATTTTTAGAAAAAATAAATCAGAAAATAATTTGTGAAAATCAAACCAAACGAGGCGAATGTTTTATAAGGATAACTGTGGGGGCCGAATAATGGGGATCGTAAAGAGGCCAAATGGCTAAACTTGGAGAGTTGGAATATAAATATATTATTCGGCTTCGTCCCGCAATTTCAAATCCTACCCTATTCGGTCAAAAGGCTGGTTGGGTAAGGGGCCAAGTGAAAAGTAGTTTGCTCTAAAAGAAGCCGAATGGCGAACTAAAGGTGGGCCAAGCCCTGAGGCCCAAGAAAGAAAATATATAAATAGAAGAACATCATCCAGAAGGAGGTACGTCAGAACCATTACACTTAACTTAAAATACAAGTAATTCAGAGAGTACAGACTGACTTGCCGGTCGGAGTGCTAATTCCGGCACCCCCGACCGAAGTGTTAATTCTTTTTCAAGTGGCTAGCTGAGGATTATGAGCGTCCCCCAAGATCAGAAGAGTATTTCCAAACCATCTCCCCACAGTTGGCGCCGTCTGTGGGAATACTCAAATACATCCATGGTAGGCGTAACAGAAGACCCTCCAATAGTCACTGATGAAACCACGCAAAGAGACGACCTCACTCCAACAAACATGCTTGGACCGGAGACTATCGCCGCAAGACATGCCTTGAACTTCGCCTCACCCTCGAATTCAGAGCATGAGACAATGCAGGCGATCATGGAATAAGCAAAGCAAAATGAACAGAGGTTGGAGAACATGATTGCTGAGAACGAACGTCTCCGTCAAGATTTGGCCTTAGAAGTGGTGAAGTCCAAACAAACTGTACGCCTAAATCCGGAACGACCTCCAAAGGCAGGTGGTCGACGACCTCGAGCCCGACAAGATGACACTGATGGCGACTCCGACTCATTATCCCCGGAGCCCAAGAAGAAGGGGCGACCTGAAACTACTAGTTCTTCTGAAGAGAATCCCCGCATAAGGCATAAGCGAAGAAGAAACAGTTCAGATGAAGATCAGCACGATCCCTTCGCACGACGGATTGCAAAGGCAGTGCTACCCAAGAAATTCAAAGCACCATCATTCACCTTGTACGACGGAAAATCAGACCCCACCGATCACATCCGCCATTACAAGCAAGCCAGAGCCCAAGAAGAAGGGGCGACCTGAAACTACTAGTTCTTCTGAAGAGAATCCCCGTATAAGGCATAAGCGAAGAAGAAACAATTCAGATGAAGATCAGCACGATCCCTTCGTACGACGGATTGCAAAGGCAGTGCTACCCAAGAAATTCAAAGCACCATCATTCACCTTGTACGACGGAAAATCAGACCCCACCGATCACATCCGCCATTACAAGCAAGCCATGACGCTGCACGCAGATGATGAGGCCTTGATGTGCAGGATATTTCTGAGCAGCTTGGGACTACTAGCTGTCAGGTGGTATTATAAACTGGAGCCAGCTTCAATTAAAACCTTCCACCAACTCCAAAAATCCTTCAGGGCAAGGTTTATCACTAATGAGGTCCAGCCAAAGCAAGCCGATTCCCTCTGGGCAATGCAGATTCAACCGGGGAAAACCCTTTGCTCCTATTCGGCACGGTATTGGGAATGTTTCAATTTGGTAGACGATGCTTGCAATGACTCCATGGCCATCACCGCCTTCAAGATGGGGCTGCATCCCGACAGTTCCCCCCGCAGTTCTTTGACCAGACAGCTCCCCAAAACAGTTTGGTCATTGATGAAGAAAGTTGAAGAATACTGTAAAGTGGAAAATGATGCCTTGAGGGTTAAAGCCGGAAATGTGACCAACAAGACGGCTCATGCTGAAATTGCTCAGCCGTTAAATTCTATCTCACCTCAGAGCCTTGAACCACGGTATCGGGTGAAACGAGATAAGAAACGAGATTCTCGCCGATCAAGCGACCAATGCTCCCACCGAGTGAATGAACAGCTGCAAATCGACAGCAGGCGCACACAGCGCACCGACAAGAAATATACTGAGTTGTTAGAACCGATCAGCACGGTCATGTCCAAAATCCAACATCTTCCGTTCTTTAAGTGGCCATCAAAGATGGTGGGACCTTCTGACACTCGAAGACGGGATAGGCGGTGCGAGTATCACAAGGATCATGGCCATGAAACTGAGAGTTGTTATGTATTGAAGGATCACCTGGAGGAATTGGTACAGGATGGTCGGCTACAACAATACGTCCGCAAGGGCAACTCAACTAAAGCAATAGCCTTGAGACAGGATTCCCCTCTACTCGGCGTGATCTACATGATATACAGCCTGCCAATTTTATCCGCGGTGCATACGATTCAGTCGACTCCCGACCATCAAAGTCAACTTACTCCACGGCCCCATGAAGCTGCAAGCATTTCTTTTGATGATTCGTAACTGGCCGGAGTGACACTTCCTCACATCGATCCCTTGGTAATTGAGTTACGCGTAAATCAATTCATCGTTGAATGCATACTCATTGATCCGGGGAGCACATCAGAGGTTATGTATTACAAGACATTCACCAAACTCGGCTTCTCAAAATCAAATCTCTCTTCGGCTCCTTATCCATTATTCGGCTTCAACGCCAATCCAGAATATCCATTGGGAAAAATCACACTACCAGTTTGAGCGGGCTCCTGAACAATGGATGTGGAATTCTTGGTCGTCAAGCTACCATCACCGTATAATCTCATTATGGGGCGATCCTGGTTGCATGTTATGCAGGCCGTACTAAGCACCTATCATCAGCTGCTACGCTTCCCCACAAAACGCGACATTGAGCAAATCCGTGGCTCTCAAAAATCGGCACAAGCATGTTATCTCCTTGCTGAAAAGACGTCAAAAGAGTTGCAGGTGAACTCTATTGAGGTAACAGATCGCGAGAGCCTTGACGACGTTGGGCGGTTCCTAAATGAAAAGTCCAAGGAAGACCTAGATTGAGTTAAAATCAACGGCAACCCAGACAGGTTCTTCATAGTCGGTGCCTCCCTTAATCAAGCCGACAGACAGCAGCTAATTTCCTTCCTTCTTGGCAACCTTGATATTTGCGTGGACTCCATATGAGATGCCGGGTGTGGATCCATCTGTGTCACAACACCGTTTAAATGTTGACCCTAAATACAAGCCGATCATTCAGAAAAGCCGGCGATCAGCCGCAGAGCACACTGCCGCAGTTGTTGAAGAGGTCGACCGGTTGCTTAACGCCGGGGCGATCAGGGAAGTGACCTACCCTACATGGCTCTCTAATACTGTGGTTGTGAAGAAGAAGAAGAAGAATGGGACCTGGCGAGTCTGCGTTGATTTCACGGACCTAAACAAAGCTTGCCCTGAAGATTGTTTTCGTCTCCCAAGCATAGACCAACTGGTAGATGCTACAGCACGTCATCAGCGCATGAGCTTCCTCGATGCCTACAGAGGCTACCATCAAATTGCCTTGAATCCGGAGAACCAAGACAAGACTGCATTCCTCACCCCAAGAGGAACCTATTGCTACAAGGTTATGCCTTTTGGGCTGAAGAATGCAGGGGCAACTTACTAGAGATTAGTCACCACCATGTTTAAAGAGCAACTTGGCACACTATGGAAGTATACATTGACAACATGGTGGTCAAATCCAAGGAAGAGCAGAATCATATAGCCGATCTAGAGGAGACATTCGACATTCTACGCAAATACAAAATGAAACTGAATGCTTCCGAATGTGCGTTTGGGATCGGCTCTGGCAAGTTCTTGGGTTACATTGTCAACCACCGTGGAATCGAGGCCAACTAGAGGCAAATCGCAGCAATCTTGGAACTCGGCTCCCCTCGTTTGGTAAAAGAGGTTCAAAAGTTGATGGGGATGGCCGCCGCACTCAACAGGTTCATTAGTCGGTCTATAGATCGCTGACGACACTTCTTCCATACACTACGGCAAGACAACTCTTTCGAATGGTCCGCCGAGTGTGAAGCCGCTTTCAACGGTCTCAAAACCTACCTTTGATCAGTTCCCCTCTTATCAACACCCTTGACAGACGACCCGCTCATCTTGTATCCGGCAGTTTCTGACCGGGCCATCAGTGCCGTACTGATTAAGGAAAAGCTGGGAGAACAGCGGCCAGTGTATTATGTGAGCAAGGCAATGGTCGATGCCGAAACACGCTACCTGCCGCTGGAGAAACTCATCCTAGGCTTAGTCATGGCGGCAAGAAAACTGATGCATTACTTCCAGGGGCACAGCATCGGGGTGCTAACAGATTACCCCCTCCGATCAGTACTACACAGTACAGAAGTATCAGGACGCGTTTCAAAGTGGGCTCTTGAACTTGGCCAATACGACATTCAGTTTCTACCTAGAACCTCAATTAAGGGACAGGTGCTTGCCGACTTTGTAGCTGAATTTACCGGGGGTCTTGCCAATTTCAAGTCTGATGAAGTTCGACCTAAGCCGAACTGGAGAATCTATATTGGGGACATTTGGCAGCTGTACTGTGATGGGTCATCCAATCAGCGGGGCAGTGGAGCCGGAGTAGTAATCATGGCTCCTGATGGCGCAATAATTGAGCAGGCTGTCAAACTCAGCTTCGAAGCGTCAAATAACGAAGCCGAATACGAAGCCCTTCTAACCGGTCTGCAGAATGCACATCTTCTGGGTGCTCGGCGTTTGCTTGTGTTTTGCGATTCAAAACTGGTGATCAATCAACTGAAGGGGGAGTACATGGCAAGAAATGACCGTATGGCGGCTTACATGAAAACGATTAACTCCTTGCTAGCAAAATTTGACCATCATGAATTGAATTAGATAACACGTGATCAAAACACGCATGCAGACGCCCTGGCCGGCCTAGCCTTCCTAGCCTCCGCCATTAACTCAGGGATCAAACGGACCATCGAAGTGGGTTTTATCTCGAAGCCGAGCATTGGTCCTTCGGAGGAAGTCCAGGTCAATATCATAGAATCGGGATCGAGTTAGATGGATCCCATCGCCGCATTCTTGTATTTTGAACAGCTTCCAGAGGACAAGAAAGAAGCGCACAAGCTGCGAAACAAAGCCCTGCATTACTACTTGGATCCGTAAGGAAAGCTTTACAAAAAGTCCTTTTCCAGTCCATACCTAGAATGCGTGCATCCGGACAAAGTTGAAGGGCTTCTGGTCGAAATACATGAAGGCAGTTGCGGCACACATTCTGGCGAGCGTTCTTTGGCCCATCGAGCTATAACACAGGGGTATTATTGACCGACAATGAGATCTGATGCCGAATGCTATGCGAAAAAATGTGAACGGTGCCAGAAGTTCTCCCTGTTAACCCATCTGCCCGCTGAAGAGTTAAGCTCTATCACTAGTCCCTAGCCGTTTGCCCAGTGGGGGCTTGATATCGTAGGACCATTGCCAAGGACCCCGGGCAACAAGCGATACTTGATCGTCGCCACAGACTATTTCACAAAATGGGTCCAAGTGGAGGCATTAACTCACATTCGAGATACTGATGTCAAGCGCTTTGTATGGAGAAATATCATAACATGATTCGGTATTCGAAGAGCTCTTATCTCAGACAACGACACCCAGTTTGATTGTGGCGTCTACTAGGAACTATGCAGCAAGTATGGTATCCGGCCCTACTTTTCCACGCCGGCTTACCCCCAGAGCAATGGTCAAGCAGAAGCCTTTAACAAATCCATCTTGGACGGCATCAAGAAGAGGCTGGAGAAAGGTAAGAGCAAATGGGTCGAAGAATTACCGAGTGTATTGTGGGCACATCGAACTACGCTGAGGCGATCCACTGGAGAAACGCTGTTTGCTTTATGTTTTGGAACCCAGGCGATCATACCCCTGGAGATCGGCCATCTAACCCTGAAATCGCAAGTTTTTGATATGGGCCGAAACAACATGATGCTAGCTTTGGATTTGATTTTGATCGAAGAACGAAGAGACCGTGCTCTTGCCTCCATGGCACGATACCAACAACAGCTTGCCAAGTCGTACAATCAACGTGTTCAGCTGCGCCGCTATACACCAGGAGAGTTGGTCCTGAAGAAAGTGCTTTCGGCAGCCAGGAAACCGGCTAATGGAAAATTAGGCCCCAACTAGGACGGCCCCTATCAGGTTGATTCGATCGTGGGGGTAGGGGCGTATCGGCTTAAAGACATGTCTGGAAGGAGCCTCCCACGGCCTTGGAATTCAATGCACTTACGAAAATTCTATCATTAAACCCGACTTGTGGGGAATGATACTAGTTCTGAATGGTTTAACGTGTACGTGCACCACTTTTGTAATGCAAAGATCCTTGTTTACTCACGGCCAAATCCAGTTCAAAAGTGTTCCAATTAAAGTCTCCGGATTCGAAGCCCTATCGGCGCATGACGTTTTTGGGCTGATAAAGCCTCTGGATTCAGTGCGCCCTTCGTGGATATCACGATTGGCTAAAAAGTCTCCAGATTCGGAGCCCTATCGGTGCATGACGTCTTTGGGCCGATAATGCCTTCGGATTCGGAGCGCCCTTCGTGGATATCATGATTGGCCAAAAAGTCTCCGGATTCGGAGCCCCAAAAAGTCTCTGGATTCGAAGCCCCATCGGTGTATGACGTCTTTGGGTCGATAGAGCCTCCGGATTCGGAGCGGCCTTCGTTGATATCACGATTGGCCAAAAAGTCTCCGGATTCGGACCCCCATCGACGCATAATGTCTTTGGGCCGATAAAGCCTCCAGATTCGGAGCGCCCTTCGTGGATATCACGATGGGCCAAAAAGTCTCCGGATTCAGAGCCCCATCGGCACATGACGTCTTTGGGCCGATAAAGCCTCCGGATTCGAAGCGCCCTTCGTGGATATCATGATTGGCCAAAACGTCTCCCGATTCAGAGCCCCAAAAAGTCTCTGAATTCGGAGCCCCATCAGCGCGTGACGTCTTTGGGCCGATAATGCCTCCGGATTCGGAGCGCCCTTCGTGGATATCACGATTGGCCAGTCTTTGGATTCGAAGCGCCCTTCGTGGTTATCATGATTGGCCAAATAAAGCCTCCGGATTCAGAGCCGCATTGGTGTATGATGCCTTTTGGCCGAAAAAGTTTCCGAATTTACGGCCAGGGCCGTGTGTAACATGTATGCTAAATATATATATAATGAAGAACGCTTTGTTATGACGAGCCGGCAAAAACCGTTTGCACATTAAGGCATATATACATTTGAAATGAACTCTAGACAGTCAATGTCTGTCCAATCACAAAACATGCAAACATTTATTCAAACATTTATGTAATAAAGCACAAAACATGCAAACATATGTGTGCCGAACAAAAATTATAAAGAAATACGAACATCGAAAAAAAAACATTTTATTCAATCATCCAATGATTACGTAGTTTTTAACGCACTCTACATTTTCAGCATCATAATGAGTGTTTTTATCCAGTGTCTCCCTTATCGTCACTCTTTTCGACTTCAAAAGCGGAAAAGGGAAAATGATCACACTGGTGCAGCGGCAACGCCAAATCAACACCCTTTGCTCGGAGAGTCTCTGCGGCCTTAAGTGCCTCGATCCAACTGTGCCTAAATCCCCGGTTCTCGCATCGGCAGACCTCCTCCACAAGTTTCTCTTTGGTTTTGTCGATCCCAACCTTCCGGCCCGCATGGAAGCCTTGTTCATAACCCATGGTCCTCGCATTCTCTACGGCGAACATGCTGGCCGTATCTCGGTCGACGATGGCGGGGCTCAACAGCCGTTGAGTCACCCTCTCTTCCACGATCGGGTTGGATTGACCCACTACATGCGGTTTGGTGGTGTGAGCCTTCTTAAGTTCCCTAAGCTCACGCTCGGCCTTCTCCGCGCGAACCTCCAAACTCTGAATTCGTTCTTCCTTTTTCTCTATTTCTCGGTGCGCGGTGCGCAGGCACATGCCGACTTCGTAGGTGGTGTACAGCCCTTTCACCACCCCGTGGATGCCCTCTCGAAATACGTCGAAATCCTGTCGACCAACCATCGACTGTTGGACCTCCGGTGGAAAAATCTGTCGAGCAAACTTGACCGCCACACTTGGGTCCTTGATAATGGAGTCTGCCTCCATCATCGGTTTATTCCCCACGAAAACTGCAAAACTCAACGGTTGCGGCACCACGTCGGCCTCATTTCTCGGTCACGATCACGGAGAACTTCCCTGTTGTTGTTTCTTCTTTCAGGGTGATTTGCTTCGACGACTTGGAGGCTGACGTTTTTCCCGTTCTTTGGACGCCCTACCTCCCGCACGGGTGGGTTCACTACTACGATTCATTGCAGTATCAAGCTCAGCTAAAGTTTGCGCTTCCCCTCTCCTGTTGAAGAAAACTCTATTTGGCATTCGCACTTATCTAACCCCATGCAACAAATTGTTTTAAATTGAGTCTGAACACAGTAAGTGGAATTACCGGCGCAAAGAGTCCATTCCATTTATTTCTAACGTAACGCCCTCAAAATAATAACAATAAACCCACCAATATAGACACGCATCGATATATAAAAGTCCCACATTCTGCTATTCATCAGAGTTTCATTACAAAAAGTATTACATGTTAACAACAAAAGCGAATGCCCTAAGGGCTTACAGTTTTCCAAGTTAACACTTGAATACAAAAAGGGAGCACTAGCTCAATTACACCTTAAGCCCTTGGCTTGAATTTACATGTAATACATCAAAAGAGAAAAGACAACAAAAAGTCCATCAGCCTCAAGCCTCCCAAGCTATGTCCTTGGAGGTGGCATGCTACCTGTACCTGAAAATGATGTTCCCATATAGGGTGAGCCACAGCCCAGTAGAAATACACTAAACCAAATATGAACAATGACTAAAAGATTAGCAGTTGATAGATGGCCAACACTGATACTTTCACTTATAACACTTTACAGTTTCATGACATACAAGTCCATGTTACAGTCCATTTGCCAATTTTTTTCAATTCTCAATTTATAACCATGGCTCAGAACCTGGCCAAACAACTTATATGAGACAATAACTCATATTAAACACTTTCCCATTTCATAATAGATAAGCATACTAGCTATATCACATACCAATAGATAAGCATACAATCTATATCATCACTTCCATAGATATGCATAAGAGCACTATCACACTTCCAAAGACAAGCATATGAGCTGTGTCAACACATTACTAGATAAGCATATGAGCTCTATCTATGGAGTCCATCCCCTATCTTCTCCCAACAGCATCCGGTTTAGAGGTCCATCCCCTATCTTCCCCTAAACCGTGGAGTACATCCCCTATCTCCTACAACACGACACAATGCATATAAACAATAATCATACACATCATCACACAACACATAAATTTAATGTATTCTTTCAACCGT
>NW_021025585.1:87459-152960 GCF_004153795.1 Camellia sinensis | reverse complement strand
TATCTTGTTACATCCTTCCATACTTGTTTCTGAGTTATAGGATGTGTTGGGCAGGTTTGTTACAGGTTGTTTAAGTTTAGAAACCAAACTAGTTGCCCAGATTTTGACCTGTCCGCTCGAGCGGGGGTTTTGGCGCTCGAGCGGGAAATATCAACCCCTCCAGTATTTCCTGTGCAGTGTTGGACGCTCGAGTGAGGGATTGGCCGCTCGAGCGGGAGTGTGAGAATGACGCTCGAGCGGGAGTTGGGCCTCGAGCGGGAGACCTGTCTGCAAAAGTGCTGGGAGTGTGCATCCGACCTCGAGCGGGGGATTGGCCGCTCGAGCGGAAGTCTGTGCAGCTGGCTGCCGCTCGAGCGGGCGACTGGGTTAAAGCTCCGTGTTTGGGACATTTTTAAATCACTTTTTTTCACTTTTCTTCTCTCTCTTACTTTTCCAAAAACCCCATTTGTTGAGCTTCTAACTCTAGGATCTACCTTCTCTCTAGTATTGACCTAGTAGGAGTGATTTCCTCACCTTTGGCCTTTACAAAAAAGTTGTTGATCGTCGAGGGCTATCTTTTGATCTGAGAAATTCGTGGTTTGGAGCATTTTCGTTTTCTTCACCTTCTTGGTTGGGAGTCATCTTTTGAGGTAGGGATAAACCTACTCCTCACTATGGGTTTTGTCTTTAAATTTTAGTATTTTGAGATGTTGGGTTGGTTTGGTAATTTTGTGAAAGTTTGGGCTTTTGTGTAAATCTACAAAAGTTGGGGTTTTAACTATATAAACCTAGATGCATGTTTGGCATGGAAAAGTGAAATTAATGTTAAAACATTAATGAAAATGGAACCTAAGGGTTGTAATGTTAATTATGGAAAATGCCCTAATTATATTGGTTAATTAATTCGCATAATTAATAATGAGAAATGAGGAATTGATTGGAAAGGTATGGGATTAAAGGGTGTAGTTGGATTATTTATCGCTCACCTAGTTGAAATGTTGATTATTATCCATTGTTGCATTTATTTTCTGTATAGAAATAACTGTTTTTGGGCTATCGGTGGAGGATAGTCTTGATTGTTGTAGACAATGCATGATGATTAGGAAAACTGAAACTAATCACTGGAACGTGTTAAAAATATTCACTAAAAACAAAAAAATACGAAAATCAAAAAATTCAATTTTTAAAAAACTTAATCCAAAAAACTCAAACCAAACACACTGATTATTTCTTTTATTTAAAGGAAAAAGACAACTTGTAATAAATACAAACAAATTAGATATGTTTAACACTTTCCCATTTCAGATGAGTTCAAACCTAATGATATATCACACACCAACAGATAAGCATACAATCTATATCATCACTTCCATAGATATGCATAAGAGCACTATCACACTTCCAAAGACAAGCATATGAGCTGTGTCAACACATTACTAGATAAGCATATGAGCTCTATCTATGGAGTCCATCCCCTATCTTCTCTAACCAACATCCGGTTTAGAGGTCCATCCCCTATCATCCCTTAAACCGTGGAGTACATCCCCTATCTCCTCCATCACGACACAATGCATATAAACAATAATTATGCACATCATCACACAATACATAAATTTAACGTATCCTTTCAACCGTCATACTCAATGACACGTTCCAGTGATTAGTTTCAGTTTTCCTAATCATCATGCATTGTCTACAACAATCAAGACTATCCTCCACCGATAGCCCAAAACAGTTATTTCTATACAGAAAATAAATGCAACAATGGATACATAATCAACATTTCAACTAGGTGAGCGATAAATAATCCAACTACACCCTTTAATCCCATACCTTTCCAAATCAATTCCTCATTTCTCATAATTAATTATGCGAATTAATTAACCAATATAATTAGGGCATTTTCCATAATTAACATTACAACCCTTAGGTTCCATTTTCATTAATGTTTTAACATTAATTTCACTTTTCCATGCCAAACATGCATCTAGGTTATATATAGTTAAAACCCCAACTTTTGTAGATTTACACAAAAGTCCCAAACTTTCACAAAATTACCAAACCAATCCCAACATCTCAAAATACTAAAATTTAAAGACAAAACCCATAGTGAGGAGTAGGTTATCCCTACCTCAAAAGATGACTCCCAACCAAGAAGGTGAAGAAAACGAAAATGCTCCAAACCACGAATTTCTCAGATCAAAAGATAGCCCTCGACGATCAACAACTTTTTTGTAAAGGCCAAAGGTGAGGAAATCACTCCTACTAGGTCAATATCTAGAGAGAAGGTAGAGTCCTAGAGTGAGAAGCTCAACAATGGGGTTTTTGGAAAAGTAAGAGAGAGAAGAAAAGTGAAAAAAGTGATTTAAAATGTCCCAAACACGGAGCTTTAACCCAGTCGCCTCGCTCGAGCGGCAAAACTCCTGCTCGAGCGGCACTCACAGACTTCCGCTCGAGCGGCCAATCCCCCGCTCGAGCGTCGGATGCACACTCCCAGCACTTTTGCAGACAGGTCTCCCGCTCGAGCGCCCAACTCCCCGCTCGAGCGTCATTCTCACACTCCCGCTCGAGCGGCCAATCCCTCACTCGAGCGTCCAACACTGCACAGGAAATACTGGAGGGGTGATATTCCCGCTCGAGCGCCAAAACCCCCGCTCGAGCGGACAGGTCAAAATCTGGGCAACTAGTTCTGGTTTCTAAACTTAACCAACCTGTAACAAACCTGCCCAACACATCCTATAACTCAGAAACAACGTATGGAAGGATGTAACAAGATAATAACAACTGCTAACATCCACGGACACATGTCCGGATTACTGTACAACAAGGTATGAAACCCGGGATCGCTATAACCTCCCCCCCTTAAAGAATTTCGTCCCCGAAATTAAACACAAGTTTTCAAAAACAAGCCTTTTTCCATTTAGCAATGTTACACTACAACATTCAGCAGTTATAATACAATATCCTAATCTATTACCGGTCATCTCATCTCTTTCAAGAGGCAAATCACAACATTTTCCACAACATGCATTACAAACATGCACTCCCTGGAATTCCACAAATTTCAACACATTTTCCACCATTTTGCAACACATGCAACATCTATGTCATGCTTGCATTTCTACAATACATTTAACATATTCAATGTTAAAACAAACTTCCATTAACCACAACATATACAATGTTCCACAACTTAAGACATATTTGATGCTCTTAAGGTTCAACAATATTACAGAATTACAATATGTGATTATACATCAATAAACACGTCCAGATACTTTTCACGGACTTCCAACTCACGTTCCCAAGTGGCTTCCTCCACTCCGTGATGTTTCCACAAAACTTTTACCAAGGGAATGGTCTTGTTTCGCAAGACTTGATCCCGTCTACCCAAGACTCGAACCGGTCTCTCCTCATACAAGGCATCCTTATCTACCCCTAGGTTGGTCCAATCCAGCACATGTGATGGATCTGACTCATACTTCCGATGCATACTCACATGAAACACGTTGTGAACTCCGGACAACTGCGGCGGCAAGGCTAAACGATAAGCAACCTCGCCGATCCTCTCAAGAATCTCAAAAGGGCCAATAAACCGAGGGGGCAACTTCCCACTCTTTCCAAATCTCATCAAACGCCGCCTAGGTGATATTTTCAAAAAGACATGATCTCCCACCTCAAAAGTCTCCTCCTACGGTCAGCATAAGATTTTTGGCGACTTTGGGCTGTAACAAGCCTCTTACGGATAAGTTCAACTTTCTCCGTCGTTTCTCTCACCAACTCCGGGCCCAACAAAGGTGCATCACCCACCTCGACCCAACAAACTGGAGACCTATAAGGTCGGCCATACAAGGCCTCAAACGGTGCCATACCGATGCTAGACTGAAAACTGTTGTTGTAGGCAAACTCCACTAATGGCAAGGGCCTCTCCCACGTCCCACTAAAATCAAGGACACAACCCCGAAGCATATCCTCGAGGATCTGAATAGTACGCTCGGACTGCCCGTCAGTCTGAGGATGATAAGCTGTACTAAAGGTCAACTTAGTGCCCAAGGCACTCTACAAACTCTGCCACATCCTGGCAGTAAGACGAGGATCTCTATCTGAGACGATCGTCACTGGGACCCAGTGCAATCTCACTATGTCCCGAATGTACAAGTCGGCAAGTTGATCTGCTGAATCTCTCACGCGCATGGGGATAAAGTACGCCGACTTAGTCAACCGGTCTACAACCACCCAAATTGCATCACTACCCCGCTGAGTCCTCGGAAGACCTACAACGAAGTCCATAGTGACATGCTCCTACTTCCACTCGACAATAGGCAAGGGTTGCAACAAACTCGTTGGCCTCTGATGCTCGGCCTTCACTTGCTGACAAGTAAGGCACTTCGACACGAAAACTGCCACATCCCTCTTCATACCTCGCCACCAAAACTGGCGACCCAAATCACGATACATCTTAGTGCCTCCCGGATGCACCGCAAGGCGCGAATGGTGAAACTCTCGGAGTACTTCCTCTCGGCAAGACTCCGGCACAAACATATGGTCTCGGTATCTCACACTCAGGTCGGGATACACCGTCAAACCCTTCTCAACCTTCCCACTGGAGATCTTCTCCTGGAGGGATTCTACCATAAGGTCACCTCTCTGTACCTCTAACACTCGTGTCACTAGCGTAGGCTGCGCAACAACAGAAAACAAGACCGCAGCCTCAACTGATTCGCCTAGAAGCAAATCGAACTCGCCTAGTGCACCCAACATTTCCCATTCTCGGATGGCTATACAAGCTACATCACTAATGGATTTCCTACTGAGGGCATTGGCCACGACATTGGCCTTTCCCGGGTGATAGTGCAACTCAAAGTCATAATCCTCAATGAACTCCATCCACCTTCTCTGCCTTAAATTCAAGTCTCACTGTGTAAACAGATATTTCAAACTTTTATGGTCCGAGAACACCTCGAACCTCTCACCATAAAGGTAGTGCCTCCAAATCTTCAAGGCAAAGATCACTGCGGCTAACTCTAAGTCGTGTGTAGGATAATTCTTCTCGTGTATTTTCAACAGACGTGAGCCATAAGCCACCACTTTCCCTTCTTACATCAACACACAACCCAAACCCTCTCGTGAGGCATCACAATAGACTGCATAACCCAACCCTCTCTCCGGAATAATTAAGACCGGAGCGGTGGTCAATCTAACTTTCAACTCTTGGAACGACTTTTCACAAGTCTCACTCCACACAAACTTGACCCCTTTTCACGTCAATCTAGTCAACGGCGAAGCTAACTTGGAGAAATCCTTCACAAACCGACGGTAGTACCCTGCTAATCTCAGAAAACTGCAGATCTCAAACACACTCTTAGGCTGTGCCCAATCTTGCACTGCCTCAACCTTGGATGCATCGACAGACACCCCTTCCCCGGATACCACATGGCCTAAGAACTTGACTTCTTCCAACCAGAACTCACACTTCCCAAATTTAGCATACAATCTATGGACTCTAAGTAATTCAAGCACTACTCTCAAATGTTCCTCGTGCTCCCCTTCAGATGGCAAATAGATAAGAATGTCGTCCACGAAAATGACCACAAAGCGATCTAAGAATTCCCGGAAGATCCGGTTCATTAAGTCCATAAAGACTGCCGGCACATTGGTAAGCCCGAATGGCATCACCAGAAACTCATAATGGCCATACCGCGTACGGAATGCCGTCTTCGGAATATCCTCCTCCCTGACCCTCAACTGGTGGTAACCCGATCTCAAGTCTATCTTAGAGAAACAGCGGGAACCCTTCAACTGATCAAACAAATCATCTATACGGGGCATAGGGTACTTATTCTTGACCGTAGCCCGATTCAACTTCCCGTAGTCAATACACAACCTCAAGGCCCCATCTTTCTTTTTAGCAAAGAGGGCCGGTGCTCCCCACAGTGAAACACTAGGGCGAACAAAACCCTTATCTAGCAATTCCTGGAGCTGAACCTTCAACTCAACCAACTCTGCTAGAGCAAAACGGTAAGGTGCCATAGAAATCGGCGCCGTGCCAAGCACTAGATCAATAGAGAACTCAATCTCCCGGTGAGGTGGCAAACTAACAAGGTCCTCGGGAAAAACATCCGAATATTCACAAACCACCCTCGGTAACACAATCTGGGTCTCATCACACTCACCACTCATGAAGCTAGCAAGTAGACCACTAAGCTCACTCCACCCTCGTGGATCATACCCCGGTGGCAAAACACTACCAACCCGGTCCCCCAAGAAATGGAAACACTCCCTGCTCAAGGTACAAACTGTGACCCTTTGGCGGTAGCAATCAATAACAGCCCGGTATGACGATAGCCAGTCCATACCCAAAATAACATCAAAGCCCTTCATGGGCATAACAACGAAGGGAAAAAGAAGCCTACGGTCGGCGACCTCTATATCACAACCTCTACATCCGTGTTTCAAAATCAATTCACCCCCAACAGGTGATACTACACAAATAGGAGATGCTAATAGTGCCAACTCCAACTCCAACTCCAACACAGATGCAAATGCAGCAGATGCAAAAGAATGAGACGCACCCGTATCAATCAATACATTAGCAACCGAGTTGCAAAACAGAAAAGTACCTCTCACTACTGATGGAGCCGGTACTAGGTCCTGCGTGGCAACAGCATACACGCGCCCTGTAGGACCCTGGTCCACCTGCTCACCTCTAGGAGCAAAAGACTGCTGCACTGACTGGGACGACGAAGCTCCCGGATTGGCCTCGAGGCCTGCACAGACTGAGCTGGCTGAAATCCCTGCGTCTGTCTAGAACCAGACGCTCCTGAAGTGGCACTCAACTATGGGTAGAACCTTTTCAGGTGCCCAGACTGTCCACACTGATAGCAAGATAAGGGCTGCCCTCTGCCCAAACCCTGACTCTGCGGTCTACCTGAAGAAGAAGCAGCTCTCCGACCTCCGCCCTTCTGCGGGCAAACCGAAGGCTTGTGACCCAGCTGGCCACAGGTGAAACAAGTCAAGCCTCCCTGATTACCTCTCCCCGAGCCTGCACTCGGCACTGGAAAGGTCGATCTAGTAACTCCACCCTAAGACTGCTGAGGGTTATAACCCCTCTGTCTCTTGCCATCACCCTGACCCTCCTGGCCCCTCCTGGAGCCTCTATATTTCTCCTCGTCCTCCTCCTGCATCATAAGCTCCATATGAGCTGCAATATCCACTAAATGTCTATACTCTCGGATGTAAGACCCACCAACCCTCAACTTGAGGCCCCGCCTCAACTTCCGCTCAAACTCATAGCAACGGCGTTCTTCGGACGCCACCAACTCAGGTGCAAACCTGGACAAACTAGTAAAAGTGGCCTCAAACTCTGCCACAGACATACCCTACTGATTAAGCCGGCTAAACTGATCACTCAGCTTCTCCCTAGCCACTGCAGATAAGAACCTCTCTTGGAAAGCATTTACAAACGCCTCCCATGTACCACCAACACGAGCCTTCTCGTACTTCCACTATTGACCCGCATCTCCCTTCAGGTGGAAGGATGCCAAGGTCACTTTCAGTGCCCCGTCCTCGATGCCAAGCATCTCGAACGTCTTACTCATTTGTTCCAACCACTCGTCAGCCTTCAGTGGCTCCTTTGGATCCCCAACAAACTCATCCGGGTTAGACCGGAAGAACTCCCTCTTCAAGAAGGAAGGCCCCTGCCTCAGCTGCCTGATTCCCAGCTCTGAGAATACCCAAAGCTCCTGCTATCTCTCGTGCCAAGGCACTCATAGCCTGCTGACCCACTGGCTCGGCCACATTGGCCTGACCAACTCCCTCCTGCACTGCTGGAACCTTCTCCGGTAAAGGCATCTCCTGCCTACCACGCCTACCGCGTCCTCGTCCTGACATCTTAATAAAGGTAACTCAGAACATTAGCACATTCATAAATGTGCTGAAACTAAACACTCACGTCCTAATGCATGGACAACCATAATTCATTCCACGTAAGCACACAAACACATAAGCACTTACGAATTTCATTTCCGGATAATGATACTCCCGAGGCGTTACTAGAGTTCCAGTTAGAAACAGCATTGATCAAGTGCTTTTCCAACAAGACTCTCAGAAACCCCAGGATCCAATCAACATCCTAGAAGTTAAATCCCATACCCAAATAATCACATAAGCATGTTATCACGTAACACATAACATTACATCTGAGTCTCTAACCAAGCGAGACAAACCCATTGTGATACTAATCACTTCCCACGTACCCAAAGTATTCGAACCCGGTACGCTCTGATACCAAGTTGTAACGCCCTCAAAATAATAACAATAAACCCATCAGATAAGACATGCATTTACATTTAAACTAACCACATTCCTTTCATTCATTAGAATTCCAAGACATAAGTATTACATGTTAAAGTGGGGAAGAGAGGGGACCAATCTTAATGCTCCCATTGTGCTTAGATTATTTAGAGAAATTTCGAAGTCTAGAGAAATTTGGTGAACAAATCAGCACTATCACACTTCCAAAGACAAGCATATGAGCTGTGTCAGCACATTACTAGATAAGCATATGAGCTCTATCTATGGAGTCCATCCCCTATCTTCTCCCAACAACATCCGGTTTAGAGGTCCGTCCCCTATCATCCCCTAAACCGTGGAGTACATCCCCTATCTCCTCCATCACGACACAATGCATATAAACAATAATTATACACATCATCACACAATACATAAATTTATTGTATTCTTTCAACCGTCATACTCAATGACACATTCCAGTGATTAGTTTCAGTTTGCCTAATCATCATGCATTGTCTACAACAATCAAGACTATCCTCCACTGATAGCCTAAAGCAGTTATTTTTATACAGAAAATAAATGCAACAATGGATATATAATCAATATTTCAACTAGGTGAGCGATAAATAATCCAACTACACCCTTTAATCCCATACCTTTCCAAATCAATTCCTCATTTCTCATAATTAATTATGCGAATTAATTAACCAATGTAATTAGAGCATTTTCCATAATTAACATTACAACCCTTAGGTTCCATTTTCATTAATGTTTTAACATTAATTTCACTTTTCCATGCCAAACATGCATCTAGGTTTTATATAGTTAAAAGCCCAACTTTTGTAGATTTACACAAAAGCCCCAAACTTTCACAAAATTACCAAACCAACCCCAACATCTCAAAATACTAAAATTTAAAGACAAAACCCATAGTGAGGAGTAGGTTATCCCTACCTCAAAAGATGACTCCCAACCAAGAAGGTGAAGAAAACGAAAATGCTCCAAACCACGAATTTCTCGGATCAAAAGATAGCCCTCGACGATCAACAACTTTTTTGTAAAGGCCAAAGGTGAGAAAATCACTCCTACTAGATCAATACTTAGAGAGAAGGTAGAGTCCTAGAGTGAGAAGCTCAACAATGGGGTTTTTGGAAAAATAAGAGAGAGAAAAAAAATGAAAAAAGTGATTTAAAATGTCCCAAACACGGAGCTTTAACCCAATCGCCCCGCTCGAGCGGCAAAACTCCCGCTCGAGCGGCACTCACAGACTTCCGCTCGAGCGGCCAATCCTCCGCTCGACCATCGGATGCGCACTCCCAGCACTTTTGCAGACAGGTCTCCCGCTCGAGCGTCCAACTCCCCGCTCGAGCGTCACTCTCACACTCCCGCTCGAGCGGCCAATCCCTCGCTCGAGCGTCCAACACTGCGCAGGAAATACTGGAGGGGTGATATTCCCGCTCGAGCGCCAAAACCCCCGCTCGAGCGGACAGGCCAAAATCTGGGCAACTAGTTTTGGTTTCTAAACTCAACCAACCTGTAACAAACCTGCCCAACACATCCTATAACTCAGAAACAAAGTATGGAAGGATGTAACAAGATAATAACAACTACTAACATCTACGGACACACGTCCGGATTACTGTACAACAAGGTATGAAACCCGGGATCGCTATATCTAATGCTTGCAGCGACCCCGAGGCGATTTCATTAACGCTAAACTCCAAAAGACGGATGCCGATTGATATGTGCCACAGCCACTCTATGTACTGACTTTCGATTTTTTGGAATTAAAATTACCTAGTTATCTAAATGGAAATTATACATGAATGTCTTGAAGTTCATGCACTGGCTGGGGTAAGGGCAGATTTATTAATCTGACCGGCCAAGCATCTAGGCCCCTTGCCGATTGATACGTGCCACAGCCACTCCATGTACTAATTTTTGGCTTTTTGGAGTTAAAATTGCCTAATTATCTAAACGGCAATTATAGATGAATGTCTTGGAGCTCATGCACTGGCTGGGGCAAGGGCAGATTTATTAATCTAACCAAACCAACCCCAACATCTCAAAATACTAAAATTTAAAGACAAAACCCATAGTGAGGAGTAGGTTATCGCTACCTCAAAAGATGACTCCCAACCAAGAAGGTGAAGAAAACGAATTTTTGGCTTTTTGGAGTTAAAATTGCCTAATTATCTAAACTGCAATTATAGATGAATGTCTTGGAGCTCATGCACTGGCTGGGGCAAGGGCAGATTTATTAATCTAACTGGCCAAGCATCTAGGCCCCTTGTCGATCGACACATGCCACAGGCACTCCATGTGCTAATTTTCGGCTTTTTGGAGTTAAAATTGCCTAATTATCTAAACGAAAATTATACATGAATGTTTTGGAGTTCATGCACTGGCTGAGGCAAGGGCAGATTTATTAATCTAACCAGCCAAGCATCTAGGCCCCTTGCCGATCGACAGGTGCCACAGCCACTCCATGTACTAATTTTTGGCTTTTTGGAGTTAAAATTGCCTAATTATCTAAACGGCAATTATACATGAATGTTTTGGAGTTTACGCACTGGCTGCGGCAATGGCAGATTTATTAATCTAATCGGCCAAGCATCTAGGCCCCTTGCCAATCGACACGTGCCACAGCTACTCCATGTACTAATTTTTGGCTTTTTGGAGTTAAAATTGCATAATTATCTAAACAGCAATTATACATGAATGTTTTGGAGTTCATGCACTGGCTGCGGCAAGAGCAGATTTATTAATCTAACTGGCCAAGCATCTAGGCCCCTTGCCGATCGATATGTGCCACAGCCACTCCATGAACTAATTTTTGCCTTTTTGAAGTTAAAATTGCCTAATTATCTAGTCGGCAAGTATGCATGAATGAATGATCCAATAACACAATTTAGCACAAATAATAGCAAAGTGCAAAAGGAATTTTCATTAAGTAAATTGGGCACAAATTGTAGCCATTTTACATATGAACACTGCTAAACAAAAGGCTACAAATTTGCAGGGAAATGCCTAGAATGCCTAGAGAAAATTTAAAACCTGTAGCCATACATAAAAAACTAAACAGAAGCTGTAAACAAAAACTACTGTTGCCCTGATCAATCCTCGGAGTCAGACTCCAGCGGCCCAACATCCACTTGCTCGTATGGAATTGGCATAGCCAATGTCACATTAGCAGCATCAAGAGCTTTGAGCCAGCCGTGTTTGAATCCCCGATTCTCGAATTTGGGGACTTCTTGCACATAATTATTGAGGGTAGCACCTTGCCCGGCCTCATACGCCTTCGAAGCTTCCGATTTGGTAACTTCCTTTACCGTCTTCGATTCCGCCAAGTCTGCCTTAAGTTTGGCGATCGCCTGTTGGGCTAAGTTGAGTGCAGCTTCGCTCGCGTCCGCCCTCTGCTCGGCAGCCATTCTGAGTTGGTCTGCATTTCTAGCCCTCTTTAACTCGTCCTCGGCCCTTGCAGCTTCCATTTTTGCCGTTATAGCTTCGAACTCGACCCGGTTCCTTTGGCCCTCAACTTCGGTCTGTAAACGGCCAATTCGTTCTATGGCATCGTGCTGGCGGCGGCCTATCTCGGCTATCATTCTGACCGTCTGTAAAACAGGAGATTAAATCCAAAAATATATGCATAGAAGGGAAAGGAGTTTAAATCCAAAAATATATTTTTACCAGAAAAGCCGATGGAGCGGCTAACGCTACTGCTAAAACGTCTGGCTCTGAGCAAAAAGTTACCTTGTTAAACGGCAATGAAACTGATGAAGCTATACTCAACGCAACGGCTAGGTCTTTTATAGCCGACGCGTCAGAGGAGATCAGCATATTTCTTATCTTTGGCTGAACCACAAAAGGCACAACTGTTTCCAACTCCTCTAAATGCGGCCGTTTGTCGGCGGGCTCTTCTCCAGAGTCGACCTCAACCTCGGCAGGACATTTCTCCGTCCGTCATTCAGTCTCCTCATTTGCCGGCACGATCGGTTCCGACTCTGTATCTCGTATTTGAACCGTCTCCTCAATAACAGGCATGGGTGGCTCAACATCTATGACGGGCGGCACCTCGGATCGATTGGCCTCTGCTCAAATGGCCTCTGCTCTCTGCCGCGTAGCCATTCGTTCGGCGTTTGCCTTTTTGGTGAGTTATGTGAGTGACAACCCGACCATATCTTCAGGGTACGCGCCGGAAAGATCTTCTAGTCCGATAAAGACGTCGTCGTAAACTTCCCCTCGACCCCTGGTGGATGGAGGGTTAGCTTAATTGAGGCTAGCTTCTTCAAAGGCTACCTTTAAAGCCTCGTCTACTTCGGCCTCGGACTAGCCAGATTCTTCAGCGACCTCAACTTCTGCACGCTTCGAGTCGGATCTTTCGACGCCGATTTGGCGCAAGTTTCTGAAGTTGGTCAAAATAAGAGCCGTTGGAAACTCCTCGCCCCTTGGAATCAGGATATTTTCTGCTGTTGAGAAAGTCGTGTACGTCGGTTCGTATTGAAGCAGAATACGGGCCGCTCTCCCTTGTTTCTGGCGGCTTGGATGGCCGAAGTATTTCAACACAACTTTTATCTCCGAAAGAACGGCGTCGTTGGTCGAGATTGAAACTTTCTTCAAATCGTTTCCTGCACAAGCAAAACCATTAGGTCCCAAAAGTGAAGCTTTACAAATATAACAAAGGAAAAATAAACGCAAGAGGCCATACGGCCACCTAGTTCGCCCCTCCGTTTAGGAATAGGATTGAGGCGATCCTCGCCTTCGCGGAATTGCCAGTTGCCTTGGACAACGACCATAACGTCATCGACTCGCTTCCTAGAGCTGGAAAGCATAGTCACTAGTTGATGGTCGGTGTCCTTGGCCCTAAGGAAATAACGACTGTGCCGACCGGAAGACTTGGCCAAGGCATAACAATGCCGAATGGCAGGAATACCGAGGTTGATCCTAAGGCGACGGTTTGGCTCTACAGCTCCCATTATGATTCTAAAGAAGTTGACATTGGGTTGGGAAGGAATTAGACCCCAATGGCAGAGCACAGCCCTAAGGAGTGGGTGAAGGGGGAATCGGACTTCACCCTCTGTGATTGATAGGAGAGGGAAGACGATCGTGGTTTCGTCAGCCCCCTCCATGTCGCGGGTGCCGTCTGTCACGAGAGATAGACGGACGTCATCTGGAATGGAAAAATCGCGGAATTGCCAGTTGCCTTAGACAACGACCATAACGTCATCGACTCGCTTCCTAGAGCTGGAAAGCATAGTCACTAGTTGATGGTCGGTGTCCTTGGCCCTAAGGAAATAACGACCGTGCCGATCGGAAAACTTGGCCAAGGCGTAACAATGCCGAATGGCAGGAATACCGAGGTTGATCCTAAGGCGACGGTTTGGCTTTACAGCTCCCATTATGATTCTAAAGAAGTTGACATTGGGTTGGGAAGGAATTAGACCCCAATGGCAGAGCACAGCCCTAAGGAGTGGGTGAAGGGGGAATCGGACTTCACCCTCTGTGATTGATAGGAGAGGGAAGACGATCGTGGTTTCGTCAGCCCCCTCCATGTCGCGGGTGCCGTCTGTCACGAGAGATAGACGGACGTCATCTGGAATGGAAAAATGGCATTGGAAGCCAGAAATTCGATCCGAAGAGAGGAGATCTTTCAAATGTTTTGCCATTTTCTTCAGTTTATAGGTATATTCTAAACCAAAAACAAACCAAGAAAAAGGATTTAGAGCAGAGAGGGAGAAAACTTACAAGAGACGAAGAGGATAGTGAAGGAAAGGAAGTTGCAGAGATAATTCGGAAGAAAGTCCAGAGACAAGTATCTGAAAGTGTATATGTATTTGAAAGGACGTCCAAATTTTAAATCATAATAAATAGAAGTGTATGAAGGGGCGGGAAGTTGAAATGATGACTGAGAAGCGTGTGCTCAGACATTTGCATTGGAATGAGGACAGTCGCCGAATTTCGGCCCTAACGTTTCGAGTTCGAAACCAAACACTCCAACCAACTGTCATTAGTGGGGTGCTTGGGGGGCAATTGTGGGGGCCGAATAATGGGGATCGTAAAGAGGCCGAATGGCTGAACTTGGAGAGTTGGAATATAAATATAGTATTCGGCTTCGTCCCGCAATTTCAAATCCTACCCTATTCAGTCAAAAGACCGGTTGGGTAAGGGGCCGAGTGAAAAGCAGTTTGCTCTAAAAGAAGTCGAATGGCGAACTAAAGGTGGGCCAAGCCCTGAGGCCCAAGAAAGAAAATATATAAATAGAAGAACATCATCCAGAAGGACGTACGTGAGAACCATTACACTTAACCTAAAATACAAGTAATTCAGAGAGAAGAGACTAACTTGCCCGTCGGAGTGTTAATTCCGGCACCCCCGACCGGAGTGTTAATTCTTTTTCAGGTGGCTAGCGGAGAATTACGAGCGTCCCCCAAGATCAGAAGAGTATTTCCAAACCATCTCCCTACAATAACACATGAATAATAAATTTGAGGACATTTTAATCTATCTTTCTTATATACTTACTTTATAGTAGTGGTGGTATACATAACGTACGTGGTATTTGTAATTATATTTTTAAAATAAAATTTTTGATAAAAATATAAAAGAAATACATATTAGAAAAATAGTATTTTATAGTTAATTTATAAATTATGAGAATAAAATAAAAATTTACACCATTGTGAAAACAAAATCGTAAGAATAATTTAGGGGGAATTACATACAGATAGGAGAAGGAGAAAAAAAATTACAAATAAATGAGGTATAAGTGTGTTTATAATAGGGTGCAAATGAAAGGTTGTGAAAGTACACTCTTTTATATATTGTTAATTTTTTTTTTCAAATAATCTATTCAAGAAAATGGGCAGAAGAAAGAGGGCCATAGAAGGAAAAAAAATATATCATTCATAATTTTTTTTTTCTCGTTCATCTTTTCTTGCCTTTTCTCACGTGGCAACTCGAAAGACACCTCTCTCAAACATTAATATAACATTATTATTTTAAAATTAAGTATAAAAATTTAAAATTTTTAAAATTATGTTATATCATTTATTAAAATATTAATTGATATATTAATGGTATGGGTTTATTTCAAACCTTTATGTCCAGTCATCATTGTTCCCCAGCAAGGATGAAATCAGGATTTTATTACTGAAGGAGTCGAAGATAAATAAATATTTTTTATCATATATACAAACACACATGTATATATAATATCATATATAAACTATATGTGCACATAAAAATATTCAAATACTATAAGAGTAATCTCTTTATCTATAAAGAAATTTTTTGATAAAAAAAAGAAAAGAATGTAAGATAATAGAAGAATGAGATCTATATATTTTATACTAAGAAATTATTTTATTATTAATAAAATAAGATATATATTTTAAAAGTGATATGATAAACAAAATTTTTCACCAAAATAAAAAAGACTATGACTCTTATAATATTCTCTTAATTCCATCCCTGTTCCCAAGACAAATTAAAGAGGTGGCCTACATGCATCAGAAAAGCAACTCCTCAACCATCATTGTTCCTAAAAGACAAATTAAAGACGTGGCCTCCATGCATCAGAAAAGCATCTCGGCACACGAAAGACATAGGAAGTAAAGTGTAAATTCAACAAAATAGTCTTATTCTTACCGGAAAATTACTTAACAGTGGACACTGCTAAAAATTTTACATTTAGTGACATTTAAAAAATGCCGTTATAGGTATAAAAAACGCCGTTAATTCTTTTTGTGACGTTTAGTACCAAGCGCCGAAGATGCGGTCGTCGCTATAATGTTATGATGCTTTAAAAATGTCACTAAATTAGTATAGACGGCGTTTTTAAAAACGCCGCTAAATGTGGTAAATAACGATAAAATGACGTCATCCTGTATTTAGCGACGTTTTAAAAACGTCGTGATAGATTTTTTTCTATTTTAAAATATGACTTGGCACTGTAGTGGCGTTTGGAAAAACGCCGTTATAGCCTCTCTTTTTTTTTCTTCATAGATTGTGCATTCTGTTAGATTTCAAAACCATAATCAACCAAAAATTAAAAAGAAAAAATATTCTAAACCAAAATCAAGCAACAAACACAACAAAAAAATAAAAAGAAAAAATATTGTATCACACACATGTATTGCAAACCTATCAAATAACAAATTCAACACGACAAGCAGAAAAATATAATTTCAACAGAACTTCTACATCAATTTTCTACAATCTTGGTTAGCACAATAATAAGCAAATAATTGTAAGGCATTGTAGAGACAGTCTCTCCAAAACATTTGAGTTTGCTACACATGGAGAGAAACAGCTGGCTTAGGCCAATGATTTAATGCAAATCTTGACCACAAAAGCTAGAGAGAGAGAGTAGCAAATTTTATGTGAAAGAAAATATGTTGTATGGACATATTAGACTTCTGATCCTTATCAATCTTCAAGCAGATATCGATTCCTCCTTGCACCAAAGGCAAATCTCTACACAATACAGCCAAAAAACAAAACGATTAATAACCACAATTTAAATATAGAAAACCAAGAATCAAAATTTCTTTTCATTTTTTTTTTCCACTTAACTGAGAATATCTGAGAGTATACTTTCAAGCCAGTAAGGAATTGAATGTAAGTGGGCTTGCTCAATCCATTGGCAGGGACAGATCTGATGTTTGGGACGAGGTACTCTGCTACCTACATGCATGCCCTCACTCGCATAAACACATAAGCGCATGCACACACAAGGCGAGTTGCAAAAAGAAAAGGAAATGCAACAAAATAGAATATAATTGTTCCAAATGATACATAAATTAAATATGTGTTCATTTCTTTAATATGTTTTGCTACTTATCTAGAGGACTAGTTTGCATATGAATATGGTCAAAAACTTACACATCACATTTGAATATGATCTTCAGAAGTCCGGTTTTCTTTTTTTTCTTCCCAAATTCATTTGAGCACTCAACACATAATTCAATCAGTAGTTGATCATAGCCTAGAATGTTGTGTCTAAACGGTCCATCTCTAAGTCTTGTATGTGCATTTGCCTATTTGGAAAACCTAACCATATGATTTATTTCATCGAACATCACAATCCATAATCATTAATTCAGATGACTATTGAAACAAAGCAAGCACCTAAAACTCAAAAACAAGGAATTAAAAACATTGTTTGTACATCACTCCCTTAGGTAGATCACCACATCAATAAACTCTTACCACTTCTGCCGGTTGTGCCAAAACATTAATGAAAAACTTGGCCTGAAATAAATAAAACGCTTTCACTTGATTGATCCAAAAGCTTCACAAAAGAAATCAAGGAAATATGCAATACAAATTCTACCTGCTTTGTAGAAGCTCCAGACAACAGAAGATCAGTTGTTACCATTCCTGGCTGCAGCCAACAAGAGGGAAAATTATGTAACAACGCTTTCACTTGATTGATCCAATGACCCATTACCAATGACACAAGTCCAAAAAGCATTAGCTCTGCCAAAAGGTAAAGACAGGACATATTTGAGATGAATGAAAACAACTTTGAAACGCTATTAGAGATCATTGTCCATTTAGGACATATTTGTTAGGATGGATTAGATTAGATGAAATTAATGTCTGTTAGCTTTAGAATTATTGATCTCTTTAAATTGTGTATTATATCCCATGTTTTGATTAACTTATGATTATGAGAAGAAAAATGTTAAAAACAGTTTTAAAGCCTATTAGTACGGTTATGTGTGAACACACTATCCGGAACTTGCTTCAAGATGTAATATTTTCCACGTTAAGTTCTATAAATTACCAAGAAAATAATGAAAATGTCCGAGTTCATTACCTCAGGCTTGAGGTCACGGTGAACTACACCTTGGATATGACAGTAGGCAACCACACTCAAAATTTGTACCAAGACAGCCTTTGCATCTTCTTCCGAGTATTTTCCACCTCTAGAGAACATAAATCAGAAATTTATATGGCCAAAAGATTGCAGAATAGGCCAAAGACTGCCATGAAAGAAGAAAATATGAAAATACAGTACCTAGGAACTATTCTATCCAATAATTCACCCGCTTTGCATAACCTGAAAAACACAAAACATGATACAAAGTAAGCTTCAAAAGTTTGGCGAGTCCTAAAATGGAAATATCTTATTACTTGGGACATAACAAATAAACAAGAAAAAAAATGTACAAGCCACAAATCAACCCCTAAGAGAGAAAGAGAGAGAGAGAGGAGAAGAAAAAAAAGGTTCGGTGAACATTTACAGCCTAACAATTCGAACCATGGATCCGTACAACTCGGGTGGTTCATCTCAGTTTCTAATCTGAACAATGCTAATTGAACAAGACATCATGCAATTTCAAATGCAAATAAAGCTAATTGTGTAACAATAAAGCTTCAACAGAGTGCACCAACCAAATTTCAGTACTCCAAAAATAAATAAATAAAATATTCAGTGTTATGCTAGAGTTTAGAAATATCCCAAACCATTAATCATCCAAATGAGCTAGAGAAGAAACACCAGCTTTCTCGATTCTCTGTGCTAATTCTACCATATCCTGGGATGATTTTAGAAGTTGAATCTTACATGTTACTAGTGTGTCCAAGTTTCGCTTTAATGTCGTCAATATCTAGATCAACAGAGAAACAACATGAGGGTTAAAGTTTTTAGTTCAAACAATGAACAGAGAAGGAAAAAGAAAAATAGAACTCCATGAATGCCATGTACCACATACATCATGAATAAGCTCCAGCTTAGTCAATAATGCAGCACCCATTCCGTCCCTAATAGAGAATGATTTTGGGCAACCCATATTGATATCTACTGCGGCAACATCTTTGCACCTGAAAGAGCAGTTACCAAGACAAAACTCTAGATTAGAGATGGCAAAAAATAGGCAGTTGCTATTTTGTATAACCATACATACATCTTAGTCCAAATTCATATCTGACCAAATTGTTAGGTTAGACCCAGTTAGACAATAGATCCACTAGAGGGTATACAAATCTTGAGACCAAACTGAATTGTATTTTGTATAAACATATATAGCATTTTTTGCATTCTCAATTGTATCCTTATCCAATGTTCAAAACAAAATTATATCATTATTCCTATGTTTTGTATTAAGAATATGGATTTAATTAATTTATCTGAGCATATAACTCAGAAAAGCTCATGTAGCCTTCCTCAATCAGTTAGAACACAGTCACAAGGGATTGGTTTGCTTTGGCTTATTCCAGATTAGCAACAAAATAAAAATAATTTCTCACCATTTCCTACCTAATTTCTAAACCAAACATGAAAAATACTTGTTTTTCTCATCATTTCTCATCAAATCACTCAATCCAAATGGTCTTTTGGATATTCTGAAACTCTATATTTGAAAGATTTCATTTTTTTTTTCTTCCTCTGTTATTGAATACACAAAACAAAACCCTAGAAACTAGTATAGAAACAGAAACCAAATAGATCCACAACTTTAACAAAAAAACAAGAAATAGAGATTACAAATGGGGTGAATGCCTGTATTTTCTACAACCAGATTTTTGTCGAAGGTTGGAAATGGGGTGTTGTCACTTGTACACCTCAACTCCACAAATACTAAGCAAAATTTCCTCAAACAAACCACAGTCAATGAGATTACAACAAAACAAACAAACCATCAATTTCTACCACCACAGCAAAATCACAGCAAAATCAAACCAAAATCAAATGAAATGGAGTGATATCATAGCAAAATCAAATGAATCTCAAATGAATCAAGTGAATGCCAGAACTGACATTACAGTACATCCAACTCATCAGTGAAAAACAATTACTGAAACAGAGCACATACAACTCATCAATCACTGAAACACACAGAGAGAGGGAGAGAGAGAGAGAGAGACAGAAAGGAAGAGTTTCATAGAGAGAGAGAGAGAGACGGCAGAGCTCACCTTAGTAGACGATGGTGCAGATGGTGGTGGAGGTGGAGCTTCGAAATCGAAATCGAAATCGAAATCGCTCTGAGATGAAATCACTGAGACCGATCTGAATCTCTGTGAATGATAAGGGTTTAAAGGGGGTTGAGAGAGAGAGAGAGAGAGAGAGACAGAGAGACAGAATGTGTGAAAGAGAGCTCACCTACCTCGCCGGTGCAGATGGTGATGGCGGTGGAGCCTCTAAATCTCAAAATCGCTCTGAGAATGATAAGGACTTAGAGAGAGAGACAGAGCGCGCTCGAGATTTGGGCATAATATTTCTCAGATTCAAAATTAGAATTTGAAAAGAGTGAGAGAGGAAGCGCGTGAGGCACAGCACATTTGGAGCCATTTTTAAACGCCTCCAATTATAAAATGGTGTCATTTTACATAAAGAATTATGCGACGTTTTATAAAACGTCATTAAATACTAATAAAAGTGACGTTTAAAAAACCGTCGTTAAAAAAACGCCACCTAAACCTCTTTTTCCTATAGTGGGGGTAGAAAAAAAAATTACAAACATATAAAAAGTGTAATGAATTTTGTAATGATGTGTAAACAAAAATTTGTGGGACCAAAGTCTCACTTGTCTGCCTTTCTATTTGTGTAATTTTATTTCTATTACACTGTTAAATAATTCCTCATATTCTTTTAAGCTAAGATAAGATATATAAGGGTGTTTGGAAAGAGAGTTGAGATTAAAACAAGTTATTAAAAGATAAAATATGTTAAAATAATTAAAAAGACAAGATCACAAATCAATAATCATTTTATTTTTTTCTCACACATCAAATCAACTATAAAAAAGGAAACAAATTTCCTAAACATAACTTTTTTAACCAAGTTAAAATAGTCAAAAAGACCAAATAACCAGCTAAAATAGTCAATTTCCAGAACAAAGCCATAGGAAGATTCTCCGTACAAGACCAGGGCCAAAAATATGAGGGGAGATTATATGCAGGTGGAAGATAGAAAAAAAACTACAAACATACAAAGATGCAAGTATGTCTATGATAGGGTGCAAATAAAGGCTGTAAAATGCAAGTAATTTTTTTTCGTCCTTTTCCACTTGTATGTAGTTTTCCAAAATGTGAAGATATGGTATCACCGATTGATTTGAATGAAAAAATGGCATACAAAAGGTAAAATTTACATTAATACCTCCGTAATTGGAAAATTTTAATATACACACTTTTTACAGCGGTGCATCATACCTTAGTTATGATTAATTTTTTTCTTTAGTTATGACATTATTTTAACTATGATTCATGAATTTTTTAGTTATGCCTCATATTGTGTTTGGTTGTAACTTTTTTAAATTTTTTTTGGTTATAACTCAAAAAATATGAAATTATGTGATTTTCTTATTTAGTTATAAGGTATATATGGTACACACCTTTTGAGAAGGATGTACCATAGTGTTTCCTCCATCATTTTAAAAATGGTTGGTTTCTCAAAAAATTGTGATTTCAATTAGAGTGAATGTTTGGATTTGTTAAGCTTATTTTGGGACCAATTTTGGTGATTCAAATCGTATACTTTTTAGGATTTGTTAATTACAATTATTATCCAAAAAGCAACCTAAGAGGGGGTAAATTAGGTTTCTATAGATTAAAATTAATAATACCCCAATAAAATCAACAACTAGTATAGCAAATGATTAACTGATAAAAAGAAGATAACTAACAGTTAATGAACAAGCTCAATGAAGAATTATCAGTGAAGTACGAAGAGCAACAAATTCTGTATATGAATAAGATGATTAAAAGCTTAAGAGGAATAAACAACAAGTTATGACTTAGATAAATTTGCAATGGATTTAGCTGTCATAGGTAAGCAAAGATTTAGCACAAAATAGCAAGTACTTAGTGAAATGGCTAACACAGTGATTATATTATATATAGCTATAACAGTAGATGAAATTAAGAGATTAGATGTTTAGGACAAAAACAACAACTACTATATATGTTAACACATTGAGTATATCAGATAGCTATAGTAGTTGAGGAATTAAAAATATTAAAGAAGAGGAGGCAAACAGATTTATAGTGGTTCGGCTTCAACCAAGCCTACATCTACTCCTCAAGCTTCACTTGAGATCTTCCACTAACTTCTAGCTTCACAGGGATGCTAGCAATCACTTCACAAATGGAGCAATCCTCCACAGATTTTACAAAGACTATACAAGTCTTCAAACCCTTACAAACCTTAGGTGATTCATAATCTCTCAAGGAATCAAGAAACCTGAGTGTACTACATTCTTACATTCTTACAAGATTGAAATGAGGGTGTTTTTGCTTTCAAAGAAAGCTACAACAGTAATCTCTCAAAGATAGATACACAAAAATGAAGCTCAGAATTTTTCTATAAATCCTCTCATAGGTGTATATGATTAAAACTAAAGCTCACTGTAATTTCTGAAGGAAAGATGTAAACCAGATGAAGAACAGTTCAGAGAATAGAGAAAGATGAAAGTGATGAAAGCTTGAAAATGTGTATAACACGTTGCCTTGTTGCTCTGTATCAGTTATCGCTTTGCTGCTTTGTTCAGAGATCTGTATATAACAGAGGTGGTGCTCTGTTATGCTTTAATAGAGCCCATCATCTTCTTCCCATTGAGTGATAGGTTGATATTCCCTGACGTTTAGCCTGTTGAATGATGGGTGTACTGATGAAAAATAATTCTTTTATCTTCTCTGTAGATATCTGATATATGCTGCTTTGCATAGAGGAACGTCTTCCCAGATGTCCAAAGTAAAGCTTTGAGTCTGTGGGTCATCTACTCAGATGTCCCGTGAAGTCCCTATCATCAAGGTTATCATCCGTGGTTGTCGAGCATACAGCTGGTCTGATTTTCAGAGCGAAACAAAACTAATCTAGAGCGAAACTGGGCCAAAATGCCATGGCCAGTCGTTTGGTCGGATGTCCCTGAATGCCCAAAGCTGTAGAAGAAAATCACTAAAATTTAGCCTGACCAGTTGACTGCCTTCAGTGGACTCGGCCTTCTAGTTTGCTGCTCTGCTGCTGTTGTTCTAGGCTTGAATCAACATCGGTTTAAGCTTCATTATTGATCTCAAAAACAACAAAATTAGAGCATTGACATAGATTAATTTTGATCAATTAAACTCATTCAAATAAATTAAAAATAAAGTCAAAACAAAAACAAAAACAAAAACAATCATCAAAATCAAATATGTCTAACAATCTTCCCCCTTTTGATGATGGCACACCATGATGTTTTCATTTGTTTGGGAGGAAGAAAAGCTCCCAGTCAAGCCATGTTCTCTATGAATGATTGCTTCTTCTAGATATATAAAATGTTAGCACAATAGTAATATATATATCAATACAAGCATAGCATGATAACAAAGATACCAAAACAATAAACTTAAGAGATAAGTTAGTCAAATTTTTGCCCAAGCAGAGATACCCAAAAATATGACAACTCCTTAGAATGCCATTCCAAAACATAACATCGCCATTTCTCCCTTAACACATCACTATTATTTTCCCCAATCTATCTCAAAACAGGGATTTCACAATGTAACATGAGGTTTTGATAAATGCCAAGATTTCACAATGGTCTAAAATGTTCTTTGAAGGATACAAATCAAGTTGTAGAGAAATATTCTAATTTGAGACAAAGGAAATATAACAGGAAAGTGTGAAAAAGAAAACAATTTAACTCAAGTTATCAAAAGTGGAGCACACAATCTATTTAGCAAGGAAACATATGGCAAGAGTTTTGAATCAATGAGTTCATCCATTATGGAAGATTATGCTATCCTACGGAAACAATTAAATTCTCAAGCAAGAATCATAGATATATTAGATTGTTGACAAGGATATGTGAAGCATTTTGAGCATGACTCAACGATCAATTTCTAGCAAAAGCCCGAAGATATGAAAATTATGCAATATGTTTGTGTGCCTTAAGAGAAAATGTCATGAAATTTATATATGAGGGTACTCTTAAGCAACTTGACATGAGAAACCAAATTAGTATCAATTTGAAGACTATAACAGATGATAAAATCATAATAGTGCATAGTCCAATAGGTTTGTCTTTCAAGAGCATACATCCATTTTGATAAGAGATGGAAATGTTTGAGAGTTTTCGATAGCATTCAATTGATATGAGCGTTTCCATATCAATGTAATTATATCAATTCTAGTTTAGACCGAACCCATTTTGTATTCTAGGCTCGGGTTTCATGGTTTCGTATTGTTATTTTTGTCTTATTCTTTTTCCCCTTGTTGAGTTTGGCTTTTGAGTTGTTTTGGTTGCGTTTGGAATAGGTTGGTAGCTTGGTTTTCAAATTCTTGTTGCCCAGAATTTTACTCTTCCACTTGAGCAGCACTTATTATGCTCGAGTGGGTTTTGTGAACTCTCAGTACTTTTGCAAGCCTACAAAACTACTGGGAGGGTATATTTTATGCTCGAGCAGTCTTTTCTCGAGTGGCCCTTCTTACGCTCGAGAATTGGCCTACTGTCTGCGAAACTACTGGAAGTGTGTAAACTACGCTCGAGCGTCACTTTTTGCGCTTGAGCGGAACAACCTATTGTGTCTGACACTCAAGCGTCACTTCTTGTGCTCGAGCAGATTGTGCGTATATCAGCCTGTAATTTAGGTCCATTTTTTTATTTATTTTTATTTTTTTATATCTATTACCCTTGAGTAATAGAAAAATACTAACATATGTTCTCTTCTGCAATGAATACAATAATAATAATACATGCTAAGCTTCCACTACGGAGTCACAAATAAATATTTACAAAAATCAATATATAAAATTCATCTATTTCATATCTACTATGAAATTACACATAACAGATACATGAACTTCTTAACTCTCCAACCAATCAATCCATATTCTTTTCCTGTAAGAAATTGAAACAACAAGGGGTGAGCACAATTGCTCAGTAAGAATCTCATAGTTCTAAAACAACATCTTGTAAATAGAAATGATCATGCATGCAGGGTGATACCATATAGTATGGTGACATTTTGTAATTTCAAAATATCATATGTAGAGTATTTTTTTCCCAAAATTTAGTTGAACACTTAAGGAAAACTTTTAGCAATAAACATTTTCCCTTATCATCAGAAAATCATAAATCCTTCTTAAAAACAAATATGTCTAAGAAACAACCTCAATTTAAATTTATTAACCAATTCCAAAATATTCCTCATTTAGTTCCATTCTAACATTCCTCTTTTTATTTCCATTTCCCCTTTTACCAATTACATTTATTATGACTTCAATACCTCAAGTTTAAGTTCCCTTAATACTAAAAAACAACCCTTATACACTCTATTCCCACTTGTCAATCCCTTATTCCTATAACTCCTTAACATAACATCCAAATCTCCTTTATATTCAATAACAGTTATCCTATACTCAACTCCTATTTGCCTAGCAAATACATCACATCCACATTTGCATTATCGATTACAATTCAACTTATCACAAGGATAATAAACCCTTTTGATTCAATTTCAAAGAATTTCTATATGCATTTTCTTTCCATGCCGAATTACACATCAATTGTAATTTCATAAGTTCATCTCAATCCACACATATTATCATCGAATCAACACATTTCTCAACACATTCCACCTTTTGCCAACTTGATACGGCGGGTTAGTAGGCACCCAACTCATAATACCTTCCACCTTTTATTGACTTGATACAGCAGGACAGTGGGCACCCAATCCATAACACTTTCCACCTTTTGCCGGCTATTATACGGTGGGAAGTGAACTCCCAAAAACCATTTTCTCAAAAACCACTTTCTTCCAACAACCACATTTTTCCAAAAACCATTTTCAACTTTTTAAAACCATTCCCCACATTTGTTGGGTATTATACGGTAGGACGTGGGCACCCAAACATTTTCGAAAACCATCCGTTTTTCTACTTTTGTTGGTTATTATATGGCAAGGCTGTGTAGACACCCAAAAATCATTTTTCCACTTTTGCCGGCTATTATACAGCAGGGCTGTGTGGACACTCAACAACATTTTTTCTATATTCGTCCAACAATAAGCCTAGATAAGGCAATTGGGCACCTTGAATTCAAAATCACCCCCACACTTTTTTCGGCTATGATACGGCAAGTTGTGGGCCCCCAAAAGCCTTTATCAACTCCTTGCGTGGGTACCAACACAACACAACCCAACACAACTCAACTCCATACAATATTCGGCTTTTCTTGGATGTCCTAAAACCGATGGGTCTGACTAAGCCTCAGAAACTCTCTCTGTATAGAAGAACCCTGTCGAGCATAGCAGCCACTTGGTACGCTAAGTTGGAGGATAAAGTGAAGCAGTACTAGAAAGAGTTGGCTAAGGCCTTTGTCAATTAGTACTCTTACAATACCCAACTTAAAAAAACCACTCAAGACCTTGAAGCAACCCACCAGAGCCCTACAGAGTCTTTTGTGGAATTTGTTGCAAGGTGGAGAGCAAAGGCAGCATAGATGACAAATCGCCTTTCTGAGAGGGACCAAGTCCAGATAGTGGTGCAAAACCTTGAGCCTAATATGTTGCAAAAGTTGATAGTTGCTCCACTATTCACTTTCAAAAGTTTGCATGACTTGGGGGTTTAGATTGAGAGTGCATTCAACAGAGGGATTATTCCCAGAACAAGCGAACGAACAAGGAGGGTGATTTCCATGAGTACCAGTGCTAGTAGTAGCACTATTCCCAAACCCATTGAAATCAATACCGTCACCATTAATCCCAAAATTGCCAACCCTTTTGCCAATGTCAATCCACAAACCACTGGCCCAACCCGAGCTCAAGGTAAAACTTTCACCCCCCCTCTATATGAGCCTAACCAGCACACTAAAAGTCCTGATTGAAAGAGGGTATCTCAAAGCCCTTGATCCTCAACCTCTGTTTGACCCACTCCTTGCTAGACATAACCCTACCAAACACTGTGTGTATTATCAACAACATGGTCATGGCACCGATCGTTGCTACTGCCTTTGTCATAAGGTCCAGAATCTCATCGACAACCAGACGATAGCTCCACCCCAAGACCCCAATGACCAAGTACCTCATCTACACCTTAACCTCATCCATACACTACTTTCTACCTACAACCCCAGCGTATACATCACCCCAGTTCATTTACCTAAGCCTGATGTGCTCATTTCAGAAAGCACAGACTTGTGCATGATGGATGCACTCGAACCCCAATCATCTCAAACCCATGAACCCACTACTTCTGAGTTGATGAGCATGATTGAAGATCTTCAGAGAACAGTAGCAGATCTAGCCTTTGGGATATTGGCTCCGTCGTCAACCACATCACATACCAGGAATTTCATGTCAAAAGGCACCCTAATCTTGGGACGGGTTGCATTGGAAGAAAGCCAATCCCTTGAGAAAGTAGAGACAAATGGCAAGAACAAGGTAGGGGCAAGCATTGGTCCCTATAAACGTCTTCAGTGGGCTGTTGAGGCATTGAAAGCTGAAGGACTGAACAAACAACAAGTGCTCGCAGTTGTTGCAAAGACTGTGGATGGCACTTTAGCCACTCAGGTTCGAGGCATTTTGAATCAAGGGGCAAGCCATGAAAAAGGTTGTCGTACTAGAAACACCTCTTTCAGCTCCAATCCTACACTCGGAAGAGATCATCAAACCTAGTCAGCACATGTCAACCCCTCTGTCATTCCCTCCAGGACTGGTAATCACACTTATAATCCTCTCTACATGACCTTATCCAAAGCTCTCCAAATCCTCATAGGACAAGGCCATGTCAAATGCCTTGACCCTCGGCCTCCTCGTGATCCCCTTCCATCCAGGTATAATGCTGCCAAGTACTGTGCTTTCCATCAACAAACCGGACATGACACTAATAGTTGTTTTCATCTTCGCCATGAAATACAAGATCCGATTGACAACGAGGTCTTTGTCGCACTAGGTCCTACAAAGTCTATCGGCACTGGATCAATGAACTGGGGGGATAATGTGACTATGTGATCGGGAGATGAACCACCTGCTGATGGCGCTCATTTTTACTCCAGATGCAGTGGATGGCACACACTGTTTTGAGCAACTTGAAAGTGCTGTTTATTGTACTTTCTGACTTGAGTATTGAGTCAATTCTGTTGTGCTGTATTGAGTTTGTCTTGTTGTATCGAGTCAGTCCTATTGTGTTAGAGTCGAGTGATTTCGGGGGTGCTACCTCGGACATCACTATCTTGTTTTGTCTTTGTCTTTTTGCTTTCTTTTAAGTCTGTTTCTGCCTTGGAGCCAGTTATGCCGACAGATTTGAATGGAACAGCAGAGATTTTCACACTCTTGTGTTTGCTTCCGCCGTGTGCCAGTCATGCCAGAAGTTTGAATGAGATGACAGTGCTCTTCGCCTGCCTTTTCTGTGCCTTGAAATCATTGTATCGACCTAAGTTTTCCAAAACTTTTTTCGATACATTGTGATAAAAACGAAGAGGGAGGAATTCCTCGGGTTTTGCAAAATTTGATCAATTGAGAGAAAGAGAGGCATGCTAAGCCCTTAATGATTGAAATCATGTCTGTTAATGTGAGTACTGAGAAGGATCCTGGCTTGATCCAGATTGGTCCCACACTGTCTTCAGCGCGAGCGATCTGTCGCTTTCTTAAAAACTTTCAAAAACAAAATGTTTTGCGCAGTCCTGCGAAGACCGTCATCAAAGGAAGCTTGTAAAGCTAGATCAGAAGTAGCCCTTGAACTAGGGGCAAAAATGTCAGATGTGCTCAAAGATTCAAAAGATGGGTCATTCTGCAAACCAAGATTAGAAAAAAAGCCAAATCCTAGAATGAAGAGAAGAAAAGTTTTGTTGAAGGTCAATCCAGTTCCTATCCATGACACTAGGGGAAAATTTAGACCCCAATTGGATGGGCTCTCACATCATCAAGACTATTTAGTCAGAAACAACAACCATTTTCCTGGATTCAGATGGCTTAGAGATCCTACGACCAATCAACATGGACAAGTTAAACTTTTTTACCCCTCAGAGGCTCGTTGGGCCGAAAACCCGGAAGGGCAACCCAAGCAAAAGTTAGAGCAAGAAAAGAAAGAAAAGAAAAGAACAAAAATGAAAAATAAAATGGAAAATAAAAATAAAAGAAAAGAAAAAAGAAAATGAAAAAAATAGCTCGCAAGGTTGCAAACCCGTAAGGGCGACCTTAGCAAAAGTAAGAGCACAAAAGGAGAGTGTCAACACCCAAGTGAACCTCAACCCCGGAATTACGTACGGCTTGATTCCCATCTTTAAGATACGTAGGCAACTTCATCTTGAAATTCGGCCCTAACCATTTTCAACCTACTAGTCTCATCCATGTTGATTGGCTTACCCTTGTTCAACCTCGGCTATCCTATCTATGTGCAAATTGGCTTAGCTTCGTGTAGAATCGGACTCTCATATTCCGTTAGAAAGATTCAGCTGCAAGGCAATTCAAGTTCAGATCTGAGGTTGTGCATCTCGAGAGTAAATTCCACGTTGGTTGAGCAGTGGCCCTATGCAAAAATAGTTTTGAGGATTTTTTTAATGAGGTTGACTAATTTTCTCAAAAATTATTCTTTTTTCCAAAATTGGACCATTTCTTGGACCTAAAAAAGGAAAATTTTCAGTGCTCACAACCTGACTTGCATGATTTCAAATTAGAAAGTCGAATAAGCATGTTAATCTAACTCTCCTGTTGGTCAAAATTGTTCTAGTAGAAAGTAAAAAAAAAAAGGGTCAAAATGATGAACTAGGGGCACAGTTGAGTCAAGTTTTCTGTCTGTTCCCCATTATCAATGTATTCATCAGAAAGAGTACAACTGAAGCTAACAGCAGAAGGCCAAAAGCTCTCTCATCCTCCAAGTAGTGAGCTATCAAGCCAAGTGCGAAGCGCGAACTAGAAATGGAGCTGGATATTTGATTCCCTCATCTAGATGATCACACCCATATTGGCGTCTGACCCAGAATGGGGACATAGAAAACGCAATGTATCAGACTAATCAATTGTATACCTAGCCAGTGGGACATACTGTAATTCATCTCGATCAAGTTAAGCCAGAGCATGTCAACCGATGTCAGTTACAGATCTGCTGCACGTCCAGTCACATCATAACCCCTTTGCGAGAAAGCTCACTAGTTGTGATCCAAATAAGGAGCATCTAGTAGAATACTAGGGGCAAGAGCGCACAACTTTCAGCTTATCCATCAACCACTCAAGGAAGGGATAAAAAAATAAGAGAGATTAAAGAATAGAGAGATGTGCGCTGAGAGAAAAAGTGAGAAAATGGCTTTTCAGAGAAAAAGAGATTGAGTGCCAAAGTGATGTGAAGATCACAAATGAGAAAGGGTGGGAAACAATACCTGGAGGAGTAGGCTCCCCATGAACCGAGAGGTCTCTTGTCATTAGAACATATCTGAGTGTTGTGTTTGTTGTTTTTGTTTGTTTCGATTATTGTTTGAGTTGTTTCGAGTATCAATAGATGTGTTGTTTTACTTTGTTTTCCCTTTGTTGAGTCATTTGGACTATGGTCAGTCATAGGCTCAATACCTGATCAAGAACTCTTTCTCAATTTCAATTTCAAAAAATAAATCGTTTTGTGCTCAGAATGCCGTGCCATTCTTAACATATGTGCAAAACAGGATTCTTTATTTCATAAAGTGCAAGGTCAACCCCCGATCAAGAGAGAACAATCGAACCAGGACCTATATGAAGCTATATGGGTTCCAGACTATAAAGCAAAAGAAAAGAGGGAAAATTGGAGCATCCGAGTGTGTTTCAACTTCAGCAAATTCCAAATCTGCATTCCAGATGCACGTTTGCCAGCCTCGCCATTGCTCTGGAATATGAGTGTACCTCGACCCCGAGTTCAAGCCCGCTTCAAGTCAGAATGGAAATCATCATTGAGTGATCAATCAGTTGCGCCCAAGTCTAAAGGGCCGTAAAAAATGGGGTGTCTACAGTTGGTTACAGCTCAGAGTTGCCAGAAAAGTTATGCCAACTGTAGGAGGAGACCTTTGTCTTTTGAGGTGGGAGATCATGTGTTCTTGAAAATATCACCTAGGAGGGGTTTGATGAGGTTTGAAAAGAGTAGAAAGTTATCCCCTTAATTCATTGGGCATTTTGAGATCCTTGAGCGGATTGGAGAGGTAACTTACCATTTTGCCTTGTTGCCACAGCTTTCTACGGTTCATGATGTGTTTCATATTAGCATGCTTAGGAAGTATGAGCTGGATCCATCGCATGCATTGGATTGGACCGACTTAGAGGTAGACGAGGATGCCTC
Organism: Camellia sinensis; assembly: GCF_004153795.1. Lineage (NCBI taxonomy): Eukaryota > Viridiplantae > Streptophyta > Magnoliopsida > Ericales > Theaceae > Camellia > Camellia sinensis. Next base: position 121,462 of record NW_021025585.1, on the reverse strand, counting down.
ATATGAGGAGAGATCGGTGAGAGTCTTGGATACTCGGGACCAAGTCTTGCAAGGCAAGACAATTCCCTTGGTTAAAGTATTATGGAAACATTACGGGGTTGAGGAAGCAACTTGGGAATGTGAGTTGGAAGTCCGTCAGAAGTATCCGGACTTGTTTGTTAATGTTTGAACATGTATTGTACTATTGTTATGTTAATGAACTATGAAAGCATTCTATATGTTTTGGATAGATGAGAACATTGTATATGTTGTGTATGTTTTGGAACCATGAACTTAATGTAAACATTTTAAATGTTTTGAGAAATGAGGATTTTACTTTCAATTTTGGAACTGGTGTATCGAGTTGATAAGAATGAATGACTGGAAAATGGGTCATGGTGATGGAAATGAATGGTTATCATTGTTGTAATTGGTTTTAACTTAGTTTTATAATTTGAAATTTCGAGGACAAAACTCTTTAAGGGGGGGAGGCTATAGCGTTTTTGGTTTAGACCCGACCTATTGTGTATTCTGGACTTGGAGTTCATAGCCCCGTATGGTTGTTCATATATTTTTCCCCTTATTCTTCCTTAAACTTGATTGTTGCAATGTAGTTGTTGTGTTGGAACAGGTTGGTTGCTTGATTTTCAAACTTTTGTTGCCCAGATTTTTGCTCCTCCATTCGTGCGGCACTTCTTGCGTTCGAGCGGGCTTTGCAAACTCTCAGTATTTTTGCAGACCTGCAAAATACTAGAAGATTGTATTCTACACTCGAGCGATGTTTTCTACGCTTGAGCAGGGGGCACTCGAATAGCCAATCTTGAGCTCAAGTGTTGTTCTTCTGTTTGCAAAACTACTGGATGTATGTATTCTACGCTCGAGTGTCACTTCTTACGCTCGAGCGGAACAAATTGTTATATCTGACGCTCGAGCGTCAACTCTTGCGCTTGAGTGAATTGCGCTTATATCAGTCCGTAATCAAGTCATTTTACATCACTTTTCCACTTCTCTCTCTCTCTCTCTACTCTTCAAAAACCTTAGATCTAGAGCCTCTCTCTTTAAAACTTTCCTTCTCTCTACATTTCTACCTTGATCTGTGGGTTTCTCTACCCGTGTGCATTTGTTAAAAAGGTAGAGCATCTTAAGAGCTTTGTTTTGATCTGAGTAGAAGTTAGTTTCAGCGTCTTTGAAGTTCCTCTATTTTTGCTTTGGTCATCTAAGCTTGAGGTAGGGACTTTCTACATCCTCTATGAGTTTTAACTTGGTTATTTCTTGATATGTGAGAAACATTAGGTTTTGAGGTGATTTTAACAAACCTAGGTTTTGGGGTCTAACTTCCAAAGAGGGGTTTTCATATGGATGTCTTGAAATGGTTATGGGAATGGATATGACCTTGGGTTATATTAAAATTGTTGATTTTTTGTGTTTGAGATGAGATTGGGAAAAATAGGAGTTTTGCCCTAAAATGCCTTAAGTAATTATTTTGTATAAATAATGAAAATTGTATAAGAAATGTGAGATTGGATGGACATTTATATAAATGGTGTAGTTAGATACGTGTTATCTCTCACCTATGGAAATTTGAATAATTTATCCGTTGAGAAGATTGCATATCTATTTAGAAATATCTGTTTTGGGCTATCGGTGGAGGATAGCTATAATTCCTGTAGAAATTACATGAGGATTAGGTAAATTGAAACTAATTCCTTATTGGTTGTCATTGAATATGACTGTCTTTTAATATATTGTATATGTATGATGTTTGGGAGGAGAAAGGGGATGTATTCTATGTTTGAAAGGAGAAAGAGGATGGACTTCACTAAATTAGGTTGGTCTGTGTGTCCTGGGTGTAAGTCCTGAAAACTGCACACACACACACACACACACACATATATATATATATATGCGTATCGATCCCGCGGACGAAATTTCCGTGAAATGGCAAATTAAAGTGTTTGTATGTATTGATTAGGTGGTAAGAAAACCACTAAGTTGTAGTCTCAGTTAGGTTGTTTGGATAACAATAGATATGACTCATGAATTGAGGAGATATGAAATGTCATGAAGCGAGTTGATATAAAATGGATTGGGATATAATACTTGACATAATATGGTTTTGGAAAAAGAGTTGTAAATGATTTTATCTTTGAGTATTGGTCACGTGTATCATGTTTATGACCTTGTTAAAGTTAATATATTGTGCTAGATTGTTTTTGCTAGGTTTTGGCTCACCGTATTTGGGAAAAACCATTTTCAAGTGCTGGTGATATGCATCTGCCAAGGTAGTAGCTTGGGAGGATTATGGAGCTGAGAGCTCACTTTCGTTTATTTTGTATTTACTTTTGTACAAACCTAGGGCTTTATTTTGTATTGAGCTTCTGACTCGTTTTGTTATAACCAAGTATCGTCTTTGAAAGTCGTAAACTTGTAGGGCATTTATTTCATTGATCATTTAGTTTGGTGCCACATACTATAGGTTTACGGTAGAGTTTATGAATATATAATGCATGTGCCCCTTTTGTAAATGGACTCTGATTAATGAAAGTATAGTACTCTGTTTATGTCATTTTGTGTTAGTCTTTACTATTGAATTATTATATTATTTTCGGGGTGTTACACGAAAGACTATAATAAACACATTCTATGCGCCTTATAATTATAAAAAAAAGAAAAAAAAATGGACAAATTACACTAACAGTCCCTATAGTTTAGGACTCGTGTCACTTTGGTCCATGACTTTTCAATTGTGACACATTTAACCCTAAATTTTGAATCTTGTCTCAAATAAGGACAATTGAAGATACCATTATTTAATTTCAAGGGAAAAATCGTCAATTTAATAAAATATAAACTAATTTGACAAAAATAAATGTTAAAACAATATTTTTAATTTTTTAAAAATTATTTTTATCCACCGATGATGAAATTATGTAAAATTGATAAAAATTACATGATTAATTTTTAAAAATTAATTTTATATGATCATCATCCAAACACATAATAAAAATTAATTTGGTAAAAAAAAATGTCTAAAAGATTTATCTATTTTACATAATTTCATTTTTAGTGCGTAGAAATAATGTTTAAAAATTCAAAAATATTTGTTTGATATTTATTTTTGTCAAATTAGTTTATATTTTATCAAATTGACGATTTTACCCTTAGAAAATCTAAAGATATCTTCAATTGTCCTTATTTGGAATAAGATTCAAAATTTAGGGTCAAATGTGTCACAATTGAAAAGTCAGGGACTAAAGTGACACAAGCCCCAAACTATGGAGACTATTAGTGTAATTCAGCCAAAAAAAATTTGATATAATTTTATATTTTTTGAGTTATAATTAAAAAAAATTAAAAAAAAAAGTTATAACTAAATATAAAAAATCATAAGCAAAATTTTCAAAACAATGTCAAAACTAAGGATTCATTTGGAAAGAACTTTTTTAATCTGAATTTTTGACTTTGTGGCTAATTTAGTCTGGCTAAATTAGTTCTATTTGGAATTTCTTTTTGACTTTTTTGACATTTTTATTTTCTTTATGGGAGAAAAAGTGGGATTATTATAGTTTAAATGTGATATTTTGGCTTGTTTTGAGAAGCAAGCTAAAAGTTAATTTTGTAGCATTTTTTTTTAAAAAAAAAGGTACAAAAAATAGAGAAATGATATAACCTAAAAAAGTCAAAAATTTGATTTTAACCCATATGTCGAAATAGGCCATTAAATTATTTAACATATTTTATCTTTTTGTGTGTGTGTGTTTATTTTTTTATTTTTATTTTTATCTTAACCTAAACCTAACTCACTTGCCAAATGAAAACTAAAAAAAAAAATTAATCATAATTAAAAAAGAAAATAACATAACAAAAGTTACATAAGGTATAAAATATGTATAATAAAATTCTCCAATAAAAAAAATTCAAAATGGGAGGGAATTTAAAAATCAGTGTTAACATTTCGTTTTTAGAGCATAGTGTTAAAGCCAGTTAACATTGTTTAAACTAGTCAAACGTTTGTGAATGGAGTTGCAGTGGTGAGGCACGTTTTAATTGGTTTGGGACACCCGTCATATGAGACGTGGTGCCCTCGGACAAGAAGTAGTTTCTCCGTAGCACATACCATACCATTATTGGTTTTTTTGCTCGTCTCCGTACTCAATTGTGATGTATCCCATTTCCCTCACATTATTGGTTAGTCATTGGCACCCTCATATGATGTCCAATAATGTTGTAATGGAGTTGCAGTGAAATACATAATCAGGTAATGTTTTCAAAACATTACTAAAAAAAAAAAGAAGAGTATAATCAATCAATTAATGTCTTTTCTACAGTTTAATTGAAATAGGAAAATCATCATAAATTGAGAGGCCATGTCTATGAATTGCCAGAGGGTACCATAAGGCAACAACAATCCTCAACCCGAATGTACATATATACACATGAAAAAGGGTAAATTACACTAACACCGCTTAATAAATCTGAAATCACACTAAGAGATAAACTATTAATAAATCATAATAGTTAGGCTTAATTTTTATAAAGTTTTATTGAAAATATATTTTAATAAAATCGTCGATAAAGATAATTTTTTGTGATAATTTTTTTTATATGTCACTAAAAATTGATAATTACTGATTTTTTTTTTTAGTTTATAGGGTTCACAAATTTATGTTGAGCGATTGATGAATATGAAAAATATAATAAATTGTGATTGGTGAAAAATATGGCCATATAGTGTGAGAGGGCAATTTATATGAAAATTGGGCCGAGCTGGGTAATGGGCCATTATGGGCCACAATACGAATGACTGAGTAAAAAGGTCATAAAGTTACTTCAGCGTAAAGGAGGCATAAAGTTACTTCGGCGTAAAGGAGGCATAAAGTTACTCTGGTCCCAAAGAGCTTATGGTAAGCTCGGTCGTCACACATGAAGTTATCTCGGTTGGAACCACGATATTGGTTATCCTGGTCAAGACATACCATGGTTGGCATTGTGAGAGCCGAGGTAAGGGCCGTAAATGGAAGAGCCGAGCTAATGTTATCTTGGTCTAGCCTGCAGCCAAGCATAGCCATGCTTACCTCGGTTATATTGGAGTCCGGCTATGGTAAAACCATCTCACTTGGTTTAAGCAGTGAGGGGGGTGTTGAAGGATAAGTATTATCTTTCGGGAGAGTGAATCCTAGGAGGACTCTCCATGGAGGAATAAGAGTCCTACTTGGATTGTGCCGCACGGAACCTATAAAAGCTCACAACATCACCTATGGAGAGGTAACACAACTTAGATTCTTGAATATACAGAGCTTCTATCGACTTGTCTATTTTGCTGACTTAGGCATCGGAGAGGTTTCCGGCACACACCCGCCGGCTAGCTCACGTTTGTGTTTCAGGAAGTAAAGCGACGTCGTACGGAGGAGCGCAGACTTGATCAACAGGATTATACGAGAAGGTTTATTTCTTTCCCGTACAATTGGCGCCGTCTGTGGGAAAAACAGACAGGACAAAACCTCTTGATCAAGCTTTACCTCTTTAGAAGCAATGGCGCACAATGAAGATTTACCACAGTCCGCCATCGACGGACAAACACTAGAAGGGGGTGCAAGGCGTGAAGGACTACCTTCTTTCCCTCCCATGGCGGATTTGAAGCCCCAACGACATAACCCCAGGAGGGATACTAAGGGGAGGCGGAATAACAGGCCCCGTCACTCTCACTTACAAAGCCCTGACAGGCAAAGGCGGAGGATTGATAATACTATCAATCAATCAATGTCTTTTGCACAGTTGAATTGAAATAGAAAATTATCGGAAAGTGAGGGGGGCCACTAGGAATGGCAACCGGGTGGGGCGAGGCCAGGGATCACACTCCCCGTCCTCGATCCCCGATGGTAGGAATTTCCCCATCCCCGGCCCCGATCCCTGATGAGGTGTCTCTCACCGCCCCCACCGCCGTCCCCTAACGGCGATTGGGTTTCCCCGACTCCGAAAATTCACCGATCAAAATAAAAAATAAAAAAAAAAACACATTCAATAACAGATCTCTTCAACATATATCAACATATATATAAACAACAACAATAATCAGGGAGAGATCTGAGCTATATTCAACATATATCAACATATATATATCGCTATATTCAACAGATCTGAGTCCAAATACATATTCAACACTAGATTTAACATATATACAACAGATCAAAACAGATTTGAGCTCAAAAAAAAAAAAATTAACACATTTAGAGAGAGAGGCGACTGCAATTGGCGACGATGGAGAGATGGTAGTGATGGAGAGGAGGGACGACGGCGATGGGGGGAAGGACAACGGCGATGGGGAGGAGGGACAACGGACAACGGCAAATCGGCGATGGGGAGTAGGGACAGCGGCGATGGAGGGACGACGACGATCGACGGTGATGAGAGGAGCTCGCTCACCGCCGATGCCGTTAGACCACCTGCGTATAGAGAGAGGGAGAGAGGCTGAGGTTGAGCCTTGTGAGACCACCTGCGTAAAGAGAGAGAGAGAGAGAGGGGCTGAGGTTGAGACTCAGAAATGAAATGAATTAGGTGAGTGAGAGAGGCAGCAGAATAACATATATATATGGGGAATATTCAGGGATTTATGCGGGGATAAATCGGGGCAAGGCTGGGGCCGTGGTCGGGGTAACCTATTCTCGTTCCCGGCCCGAAAACCATCAAGGATTCAATTTTCAATACCATCCCCGGCCCTATGGGGATAATTTTCAGGAAAAACCTGTTCTAATCAGGGTCAGGGGATCGGGTCCCCGTCGGGCCGGGTTTAAATTGCCATCCCTAGGGGCCACATCTATTAGGGCCAATTTGGAAAGTTAGTTACAAGTTAGCTTTTTAGCTTTTACTCCATTTTGAGTCGCATCACTTTTCACATTTATTACATACAAAAGGATAAAAAAAGTTTTAAAAAAATCAAAAAGTCAGCTTTTAACAAACTTTTTAAATCACCCCTTAATATTAAAAGTTATGCTAGTGATCCCAAATAATTTATTAAATTTTTTACCAAATCTCTCACATGGGTATGGGACAGACACATGTGTTAGCTTGTGTGAATCTCACACTCATGTGAGAGGTTTGACAAAAAATTGATAGATTATTTGGGATCCATAATATTTTCCTAATATTAATTGTCAAGGTATCCAATGAAAATTGTATGCACGTAGCCTATTTTGGAAAGATGATTAAAAGTTATTTTAAAAAATATATTTTTTTTTGACTTTTTTAGACCACATAAACTGTTTATTTTTTGGCATGTTTTTAAAAAAAAAAAAATCAAAAAATCAACTTTTAATCTACTTCCTAAAATAAGCCGTATATGAAAAGGAGTAAATTACATTGACACTCTTTAATAAATCTAAAATCACACTGATGGGATAATTTAGGGATAAATTATCAAGTCTTATCGAGTCCTATTAAAAATAAGTATTTTAAAAAATATATATTTTTTTTTGACTTTTTTAGACTACATAAACTGTTTATTTTTTGGCATGTTTTTTAAAAAAAAAATCAAAAAATCAACTTTTAATCTACTTCCTAAAATAAGCCGTATATGAAAAGGAGTAAATTACATTGACACTCTTTAATAAATCTAAAATCACACTGATGGGATAATTTAGGGATAAATTATCAAGTCTTATCGAGTCCTATTAAAAATAAGTCATAGTAAAATCATCATTGAAAATAATTTTTTATCATGATTTTTTACATGTCGTTACAAATTGACAATTAGTAATTTTTTTGAGTTTACGAAATTTATGAATTTGTGTTGAGTGATTAGAAAGTATAAGATAATATGAGAAAATATAGTAAAGTGTGATTGATAAGAGACATAATCACATAGCATTCCTCAATCAACCAATAATTTTTCCATAACATTATCCAAAAAGAAGATAGTACTATCAATCACTCAAATGTCTTTTGTAAAGTTGAATTTAATTGGTAAAATTATTAGAAAGTGAGGGTGCCATTTCTATTAATATTAATTGCAACAATGATACATTTCCTAAATGAAGGAGCTTTAATGAGCTCTAATGATATGAACAATAAAAATATATAATAATAAAAAAAAAACACACACAAACATCACTGTTACAATGGGACCCACCCCTAATTAGAGCTCTAAAACATTTTTGTATTAATTACAGAGGGTATCTAATGAAAACTGTATGCACGTATATACACTTGAAAAAGGGTAAATTACACTGACACCTCTTAAATGGGATGATTTAAATAAATTTTTTTTTTTAATTTTTTTTTTTATAAAAATGTAAAAAGGTAATATAATCTAAATAAGTTCACTTATTTAAGAGATGCCAAACAAGTTCTAAATCCAAAAAATACTAGAAATACTAATTTTATGATGTAAAATCTAAATTGTATGTGTAGGATCATATCATTAGGAAATTATTCAATCTTTTCGGATTACTACGTGTTTGTACTCCCTAACCAATTATAATTCAATATGTCCCCTTTGATTAATGAAAGCCTAGTACTCTGACTTTTTTTCGTTGAATGATGGGTGTATTGATAAAAAAAAATTCTTTTCTCTTCTCAGCAACTATCTGATATATGTTGCTTTGCACAGAGGGATGTTTGCTCGGATGTCCAAAGCAAAGCTTTGAGTCTATGGGTCGTCCGTCTAGATGTCCGTCAGGACGTTCGCTTGGATGTCTTGTGAAGTCCTCGATCGTCAAGGTTGTCATCCGCGGTCATCGAGCATACTGCTGGTCTGACGTCCAGAGCGAAACAAAACTGATCTGGAGTGAAACTAGGCCAAGATGCAATGGCCAGTCATCTACCTAGATGTCCCTAACTACCCAAAGCTATAGAAGAAAATCGCCAAAATTTGGCCTGACCGGTTGGCCGACCGGTCGTCCGGCTAGTCAACCGCTCCTCAGTGGGTGTAACAATCCCACTCTAGGGGCGGGTTTGGGTGGTGACAATCGGCTTGGCCTCCTGGCTTGCTACTCTACTACTGTTGTTCTGCTGTTGTTTTGGGTTTGATGCAACGTCTGTTTAAGCTTTGTGTTGATCTCAAAAACAACAAAATTAGAGCATTGACATAAATTAATTTTGATCAATTAAACTCATTCAAATAAATCAAAAACAAAATCAAAACAAAAACAATCATCAAAATCAAATATGTCTAACAACAATATTCATGCAAAAAAAAAAAAAATCAATATGATTGTATATCAATAGTTATATATTTAAATTATATTTGTTTTAAGAAAAACAGACGACAAATATAATTTTAAGAATTCTAGTTTATTTTTTTGTAATACAAATGCAATTCAAACATATAGTTACTGATATCCGATTATTTTGATTTTTTACATGAATATTTTACTTAATAAGTCATAAAATGTGAACAGTTTGGACTACTGAAATCAATCCCTACATAGGCCTACCAAGCCCAAACGCTCTCTCCGATTGAGAAGACCAACTTAAAATAAGTTAATTCCTATTACAAAAAGGGAGACAAAAAAGTAATTCTAAGAGTAAATTTTAAATTTTTAATATAATTATAAATAAATAATTTTTTATAAATATTAATAATAAAAAATATATATATTTTTTGTGAATCTATAATAAAATTTTAAAACTGCCACTCACGACTTAAGAGGGTACTTTCCAAACATATAAAATAAAAGAGATCATTCTTCTTTCAGCAAGCCTAAATATATATATATATATATATATCCAAACAAGTGTAAGGTAAGAATATATCATGATTCATGTCAACAAATCAAAGGGCAAAAACTGAAAGCAAAAAAGAGAGTCATGAGCTGGGGGAGTTTCTATTTTTGCACATTATTTTCACTCTGTGCACATTCTTCTCAGTTTATACATTTAAAAATAATAATAAATGTCATATATACTCACTTCATATACTTTATTTCAAATATGTCCTAACAAATAAAAGTGTACACATTCAAAACACAACCAAATTTGTGTATACACACGGAAACTTAAATCTTTATTGAAGAAAGATGAATCATTATTTTCAAATGAACAAAATGGTAGTTCAATCTAGTACACAAATAGCATATCACCAAAAATACCAAAAAAACAAAAAACAAAAAGAAAATAATAAAAAATTAAAACCCAATAGTAGGAGGAGAAATGTGTGCATTTGAAGTAACCTAACTATCCACAGCTATCACTCTCATGTGTCAATCAATAATGTCCATGACAAATTTAAAAACACACATATAGTCTTCTGTCAAATGAAACGGAAAGAACAATTCCACCCATTTCCTAACACAATTTGATTCCAATCTAAACCAATCATATATTTTCATGTTGTTGACATAAAGATATTTCACAAATTAGAATAGAAACAGAAGTGCCAAACATACCATGACCAATTCAAAAAAGGCAACACCCAATTCACAACAAACCAATTCAATAAAGAGAGGCGGGAGATCACAGCTTTGATAACCAAGAAAAAAACACTTAATATGATTGTGCGCCTATAAAGCACTCATTCACACAAATATATCCAATACATCAATGTTCACAACAAAATTATAAAATTCAAACAAATCAAATAATTCAAACCATTGACAATGAAATTATTGAATAGTACGTCAAGTAATACCATTTTCATAATTGTTTTTAACAAAAATAAATTAAAACCGTTACAGTGAGAAAGAAAACAAAAAAGGAATCTTATCTGTGTTAGATTATTTAGTATTTTTTTTACCTACAACTTATTAGAACAAAAATAACTTAAGTTGAAAAAAATTAATTATTTGAAAGTTAAGAAAAGAATATTTGTAACTTTTACTTTTTGAATATCAAATTTCAACTTACAAAATGTTACAGTAGACTAACCCAACCTAAATCAATCACAATTGAAATTAAAAACGCTTTGCAATGCAAATACTCCCTCAAATCAATCCCAAGCCACACGCATTGACTCCCTCAATCTAATAGCTTTTTAAATTCAATATTGTTTGTTCACCTTAGAAGCAAGTCAAAACAGGAAACTTCTAAGCAAGAGTAATTCCACATTTTTGAGCAATTTCAATATTTTCAATTACCGTCATTAAAATTCACACAACAAAAATTAAGTATGATCTTTCTGTTCGTTATATTGTATTAAGAAAAAAGAACAAAGAAAGAAAAAAAAAAACTAAAAAATCATCCACGGTTCACCACTGCCATGGTGACCACAATTAATAGGATACCTATTTGGGGACAAATTTTCACCCTTTGTGGCCTTGCAAATATCTTCTTTTCTTTGCCACTCCCTCTCTTACTTCCCAAAATGTCAAGAAAACCAACATTCCTGACCACCATTACATTCCTCACACTACCTCCTCTTGCACTGCAACAGTCAATAGTGACCTAACCACAACAACAAAAGGAGGGGAGGGGAGAATGTTAACCAAAGTGAAACAACTATATTCAATCAAGCATTTTTACAAGCAGTTGCAGTGTCTCAGATTTCAAACCAAATACTAAGTAAGTACATCATACAATCCAGATTTCACGCCTACTAACTATATTCAATCAAACTTTTTTACAAGCACTTACAGTAAATCTTACAACTCAAATTTCAAACCAAATACTTTACTAATATTTGTTACCAGAATCAAGGTAAAAAGCAAAAAATGCAGTAATGCGAGCTACCTTCTTTCTAAACATGTTATGCAAGCTGGTGACATTGGTCATTATGGATGATGAAAGGAGTATTGTAAACCACTTTGTTTGTCTTTTGTGCTGGTTTTGTTGTTGGGAATTTGCTTTTCTTTGTTATTGATGTTGTGTTTATTGCAAGTATCATTTTCTATGTAGGATCCTTGTGTTCAATTCATTAAATTATATGTATAGTTTCTTTTTTTCTTTTTTCTTTTTTCGGTGAGAAAAATTTATATTAAATGGTTTCTTCATTTTGTTGGATTATAGTGGAAGGATTTTGATCAAGAAATAAAAACTTTTTTTTTTTTTTTGAGATTTTAATTCATCATAAAAATTCAAAATGGTTTGTATAACTATTAACTCATAACAAATTTTAATTATTTGTTGGTGGGATCTTTTAGATCATGATGGAATGAAAAACTTCATTTTATAAGTATCATATGCTACCATAAAACTAATGAAAGATTATAGTGATTCATTCTATTTGTGGGTGTTGATTTTTGACTACATAACCATACAGAGAACTCAGTTGGAGATCACCGGTAGAATAGATTAAGTCCGAATAACCTATCACAGAAAGACAAGAATCAAGCGGTGGTTCGTCCACCCAGCAGCAGTACTCCGGCGCTCAAGTCAGTAATCAAATATCTCTCAAAGATAGTAAATTGTGCTTAACTCACAAGAAAAGACTTATTGCTCACCATATATCACACATAAAAGCCTACCTTAGACCCACGGGGGTGCCCTGCTATTATAGCCAGTATTGACCTGATCCCTGTAGAAGCCTCAATACAGTGGACTTAGGCTCAATGCTCATCCTGAACTCTCAACTAGATAGGGATAAACTCCATAAGAGCTTTATCTTTATCCAGACTGAGATCCTCTCCTGTTCTAGGACTTTTGTCCCTTATTCGGTCATCTCAGACTCCGGCATCCCCGCAGATAACCTCGGCCTAGCCGAGATCACCTCGGTGCATAACCAGGCCATGTGGCACCTTGGCCATGTGCTGTTATTCACAAAATATGCCCCCACAACTGCCCCTAGGTTCTATTACCTCGGCAATCTGAGGTGATGGAACCTATATCGCTTGTTCATATGCTATGTTGGCTAAAATTCATTCATTCTCCACGACCGAGATCATTACTCATCGGCTTCAAGTACCCAGGACTCAACTATCCACTTTCATTAAGGATAAAAAACGAAGAACCCTGTTCGTTAAGCATTTCAATCAGGATTGCTCCTCTAGCCGAGGTTTTTGCTTCATTTAATCAAGAACTCCAAGAGTTTTGACTGCGCATGGGCTGTCAAGCACGATTTACTCAACCGTTTCCTCTACACGTCCATTTCTCATTGGTTCGTACTTGACACGAGCCATCAGGTTGCGTTGCTTCTGCACATGCCTCCTGATAAGCACGTCGTCCAAGGCATCCCATTATGTTTTGCTGCCTTTTTGTATATTTAACAAAACTTTTCCTTCCCTCTCCGCCTTTTCACTTTTGCAATTCACAATTTCCCTCGTTTCTCAGACTCTCTCTTTCTAACATTTCTATTCCAAACCGCCATTTTTCAAGCTCTCAAGCTCTGCAACGGCCATTTCCGTCACCGCCGGCGCACCATTCATCATTTGACTCTAATCGTTCAAGTTGTCCAGCGTATCTCACTCTGGCTTCAATCGGTAAGTCCTCCGATTTCTTCTCTTCAATTTCAGTCTTTCGCTATTTTTGAATATGATATTGTTATGCAATTACTTGTATGCCTCTTGCTATGTGATCTCCTTACTCATCCTCTGATTATATTTTTCGTTTATGGTCATCATTGAGTCATTTCTGGTTTCTTGACTCTCCGCTATGCTTTGAATCTTGTGCTTGTCTGTGATTTGTGCTACTCAGTTTATCCTTATGTCTATACACACTGTTCGTGGTTCTTGCACACACATACATAGTGTTTATAAATTTTGATGCTTTAACAATTTGCCACTACTCTTGATTTTTGCGTATTTGTACACACTTACTTTGTGTTCTTGAATTTCTATTGCTTTCTTGAGTCTGAATCATGCTCTTTTCTGTTTCTCTTTGACTTGTTTTCCAAATTCTTTGCCTTTGATTCTTGTTTCCATTATAGACTTAGGTATAGGGTTTGATAGCAACACATTCTTAGGAAAATTGAAACAAATTCCCTTTAGATCTTCAATCTTTTGTTTGATTCAACTCTTTATCAAAATAAACAAAGAATGGATAGAGGTTGCAGAGATGATTATGCAAAGGTGATTACAATTGTATGAACATGTATGAAAGATATAAGAAAGTGCAAGAAAAGACTATCAACTCAAATGGATTGAAAGTTATATCCATGAGGACTTACAACAACACATCTATAGTATTTAAATCATAATTTAACACACAAAACAGCACTGAAACAACCCAAAAATAGTGCTGAAAATTGAGTTTTTGAGGTGGAAAAAGTGAACAAAAATGGGTTAGAGCCACGGGGTTTCAGACAATCAACAAGCCTAAGGAAGGATGGCTAACCCCTCCTCTTTTTTGTGACTTAAAATCACATTTTTGAGCTTAAAAAAAAACTCTAAAAAATAGTATGAAAAAACAAAGAAAAGAGATAGAAAAGATGGTATAAAAGCTCAAAGTATACCTTTTTCAAAGAGAGGATGCTCTTTAGTTCACAAACCACAAGTTGAACACTCTCAAGAGTTAAAATTTGTATTCAAGAAAATCAGCAAAAAGCCTCAAGTTTAGACTTAGGAAGTGTATATATAGTGTATGTATATTGTAAGAGAGGAAGGAAGAGTGTTTGGCAAGTCTTTGGCTCTTGGCAAAATTTTCTAACCTAAAACCATGAGGGATGGTCATGTATTTATAAAAAACATCATCTCACGTCAAAAATATTTGTAATATGCCAGTTAGTGCAAGACAAGCACATGGGGGGACAACTGGTTGGAAAATATCTGTCTGCCGCTAAACATGGCCGGCTGGCCATAGAAAAAGACGGCTGGCCAACCAAAAAAGGCCTGCCGGCCACTTGTTGGCCAACAGGTCTCTAAGTAGTTAGGCTAGAAAAAAAAAATTAGGTTTTGGTCCAAAGAGGATGCAAGGTTTAGGCTCTGAAACTCAAAAATCGCAACCTTTTGCTAAGAAATTGAACGATTTGCACAGCGTAATAATTCATTATCGAGTGTTCAATGTGGGGCGCCCAAGTCTCAAGGGCGATCAAAATTGGGTGTCTACAGTACTGCTCCATCTACTCCTCAGTCTCCGACTGACTTCTGTAGAAATGGTTGTAGAACCACCTATAGTACACCATGGATGGCCTATCCAAGGGAGGGTGTGCTCCGAGAAGATGGACCCAAGTAGCCCGTGATCATGGAGAAGTTGTAGGGCATCATCGTCATCTCCCCGATAGTGGAGAAGTGGAAGAAGTTGGTGGTGTCCCACCACTTCTCCACTAGGGCACAGAGCAAGGGTCGGCTTGCCTATAGCCGTGAAAGCTTGGAACAGAATAGTCCAAAGCCTACCTTATCAACCATCTCCTAGACTCGAGTGGGGATCTCCTAGTACCAATCCCCCACTGTTACCGCGGCGTAACCCCTCCAGGCATAAGCGTCACTCTGTGTTGAAAAAAGAATTTGTTAAATGCATGGCAAGATGAAAGATTGTAATGAATGTCAAAAGCAAGCAAAGTGCATAAAATGAGAAAAATTTCTTACCTCAGAAGTGTCATGAGGGAGGTGTGAGGTGCGCTGCCACAAGAGGAAGTCCTCAAATCTGAACATATCGCCAGGGACCATCGCGTGTGTACGTGGGTGGTAGGTAGCTGGGTTAAAAGGCCTCACCCTCAGTGGTCAGGCTCCAGAGAGTAAATCATCCCATCAGTTGTTGTAAGCTTTTCTGAATTCCAAGCGAGTGCGAATTTTCTTGAAGATGCCTCTTTAAACAAGTCACCCCTATTATGTAAATTGCAGGTATTAATTGCTGTGATATGTTAGTTTTAAGGGTACCTTGCTTTTTGTTTCTCTGTTTAAATTGGTGCCTGAATTTGTTTTCAGGAGAAAAGTCAAGTTTTGTCTTCCACAGAAGTATTGCTTGTCCCTTTAACGACTCCTAATATTTAATTATTAACACCCTCACTGTCATCTTTTGAATACTTGAGAAAAACATACATACTAGAATTTTATCTTTATTGTTTCTACCCTTGGTGCTATTTATTTAATTATTTTTGTATGATACAATTGGAAAATACTTGAAACTTGCCTGAAATCTACTCTTTCTAGTATATTTTTGGATCCTTGCAATAAGTTTGTTGCACCATAATTGTAGTGTTTTTGTTATTAGTCCGACTTTCCCAGACATACTCACTTTAGAGTTACACCTTTGCTACTAGCCAGCCACATAATATTGTGAAACATGTTTATGATCAAGCTTCTTTTAGTCTCTTACTAGAATCGATGCACACATGATACACATAATCACCACTCATATATATATTGCTAACCCACTACCCTGTGGCAAGGTTAGTATTGTCCAACAATTACTCTATGAATACCAAACCTATAGCGACAA
The DNA here is from genome assembly GCF_004153795.1 of Camellia sinensis. NCBI lineage: Eukaryota > Viridiplantae > Streptophyta > Magnoliopsida > Ericales > Theaceae > Camellia > Camellia sinensis. The sequence goes on along the minus strand of NW_021025585.1, from coordinate 105,241 downwards.
AACCCTTGGGGGAAAAAAGTTGTTTTCCTCAAATATTTGTTCCCTCAAGCAACTCGTCAATGTGGTGATTCATGGGTAATAATAATGGGTGTTTAAGAAATGTTAGTGTAGTTTCTCTCACTGAAACCAAGAAAAAAAAAAAACAGTGGGTAGGAGAAACACAATTACAAGAGACAGATTTTATTTATGATTTTACCATACAAATATTTTGTTTATTATGATCTTAAATTTTTTTTAATGCCTGTATCTGTTTGGTAGTGTAGCAAGTGTCATAAATTTTTTACACAGTAATTTCTCCATAATTTTGTGTAGTTATGAATACTACTCACTTCTACAGTATTTTTATTTTTATTTTATGAGATATCATATATTCATTCAAACATTTAGAAACATTATGTTTGCTTTTTCTATATATTGACCATTGACAACCCCAAGTTTCAACATCTTTGATTTGCCACTACTAACATGTGTGATAACTTGAAGAGGAAATTATGTGTCAAATTTTTTTTGTTGTTTTTCTTTTTGGAATTTGTGTCAAAAGAGCATGTCTTACACACCACTATACCTGGTATGTATTACTATTGTCCCCATGTCATTTAGTAATCTATTTGACGACAATAAGGAAATTTCTTAATATGCTGAATCAGGATGTGTTGATTGCAATTGAATGGAAAATATATTCTTATGGGAAAGGGTTTTAAAATCGCGGATCATCTTTGCGGTGTCCTTGGATGAGATGTTTGGTGGAGAGATATCTGTTTTCATGGTATTTCCTCTTTTTTTTGCTGCTGTTATATAAAAAAATGTGATATAGCCTTCTGAAGTTTGTAAGTGGTTTTGTTTCTTCAATTTAAATTTTCATTTAAACTTGATCTGGACTCACTGATTGATGTTTAAGGCCATTTAAATTTGAAATTATCATTGCGTTCATTAGAGACATTACAAATTGATCCCATCAAACATGCTGTTGGGGGTTAAAAATCTTTCTTGCTTATTCCTAGCTCTTTTATTTCATTTTTTTAAATTGTCATCTTATTTAAAGGTTGTATATTAACCTCTATTTGATGAATAAAGGGTTGTAGTTACAACATTAGAAAGAACTATGTTTTTAAGAAGTCCATTTTGAGTAGTGTATAAAAATTTGATTCTTCCAAAAGAGCATTTGGAGCTTGCTTAACCACAAATTAACATAGTTATGGAACTCCACGAATAAAATACCTGTTGTATATAGGTCTAGAGGTTTACATTTTGTTGTGTAGCATATAGCTCAGTCTAGGATATATCTACACCTCTATGTGGGATTTGATACTAAAAAAAAAAAATGTTGTATTTGATGTTGTTGGGAGTTAGAGCCAGATTTCAGATATACTTTTTTTTGTTTTTTTGTATTTGATGCTATAGTAGTTAAATTTTTATTTTTGTATTTGATTGAGATGTTTAATTATCCATGTGAGATTTGATGACTAACAAAAAAAAATGCTGTATTTGATGCTATAGTAGTAAAATTTTTATGTTTTTTTGTAATTAACATTAACACATAATTATATTGTCATTAATTATTTTTATTTTTTCAGATATTTCCCATGTAGGAGTGTATTTCTTGTGGAATGCATGCCTGTGGAGAATGTGGTTAACTTTTGTTTTTGTTATCTACGAAGAATGATGAGAAAAACATTTAATTTTGGTTTATGTTATTTTAAATTATGAACAAAATCATATATTTAAACATTATATATGTATTATGGAACATTATGTAGTGGGATAATTTTGTTGATCTGTAATTACGAATGGAAGAATATTTTATTATGGAGAAATTGTTATTTTTATACAGGAATTTTTATATTTTTATGAAATCATTATGGAGAAATTTTAATATTTTTAATAATTTTATCGCAGGATGTTTTTTTCTTTTTTGTGACGACACTACACCGTTGCAAAAAACAGAAAATTTTAATATTTTTATTGATTTTGTTACAAGTTTTACTTTTTGCGACAGCACTAAACTGTCGCAAAAAATAGAAATTTTATTATTTTTTTAGTACTTTTTGCGATGGCAGTACACTGTCGCAAAAAATAGAAATTTTCATATTTTTAATACTTTTTGCGACGGCACCACACCGTCGCAAAAACAGTGTTCTTGCTGTTGCAAAAAAAAAAAACTATTAGCGATGGCATTTTTTGCCGTCTCAAATAACATTTTTAGCGACGGTAAAATAGTGCCGTCGCGGAAAGTCAAGAAATTTCAAACATTATTAGCGACTGCAAAGTGCCGTCGCAAAATGCAAAAATGTCGTCGCAAAACATTAGTAACGGCACTGTGCCGTCGCAAAAACTCTTTTGCAACGCCCCTAGTTGTGACCCCCCTCTTGCCGTCGCAAAAAGTCATTTGTCGTCGCAAAAAAATTTTTGCAATAGAATTAGGGGTATTAGCGACAACATTTTACCATTGCAGTTCTTTAGGAAAGGTGTGGTGGGAGATTGGGCTAATTATCTTGCTCCTTCCTTGCCTGAACGCATGAACAAGCTTATGGAAGAAAAATTTGCTGGCTCTGGCTTGAATTTCAAATTCTCTTAAATATTTGAGTTGTTTTCGTATTGTAGTATAATTTATTTACTATCTCATGTATTGTAATTTCATTAGCTTAATGACCTAAAGTTTTTGGAGATCTCAAGTTGAACATCTGGAATTTTTAAAATTTTCTTTCTTGATTGAGCCACCTTTGATTCGATGTGGTCTATATCTAATATGAAGATAATGGCTCTGTTGGGCTTAATTTTTAATTTTTATTTTAAAAAAATTAAAATTTAATTTGCTAAAAAAGGTTTTAAAAAAAATATTCATGATTTTCATATAGATTTATTTTCTTTGGCTGGTAAAAAAAATTTTTAAAAATATTTTTTTAATAGTTATCTTTATCAAATTAATTTAATTTTTATTTTTTCAAAAAATAAATCAAAAAATAATTTATGCAAATCAAACAAAACAAGACCAATGTTTTATAAGGATAACACATGAATAATAAATTTGAGCACTTTTTGACACATAGGGGTTGTTTGAAATGATCTAAAAAAGTGTACTTTTTGACTTTTTACGAAAAGATGTGTAGAAAAATAGAGATATAATGTGTTCCAAACAGTTAAAAATGGAGATGCAATGGAGATGCAATTAAAATAGTGGAGAAAGTTAACGTTATTGTTTTTCTTTTGGGGCCTGTGGCCGAATAGGGAGGGGAAGCATATGTAGGAAAAATAAGAAATATTACACAGCGAAAATAAACAGATTCGGGCATACCTTTTACGCTTAAACCAAATCCATGGATCGTATGAGTGAATCACACACCTCTATTGATGTCTTCGAACAATTCCCAGCAGTGAAATAGAACTAGTAGAGAACTATCAACACTATTCACATTACAAAGGCTATTCTGTGTTTCTATGAAGAGAGAAAGAACAGAAAGTCTAAGAAAGAGAGAGAGGGAGAGAGATACTGATTACCCATACGGTTAAAAACTTACTCTTCCAAATATAATACGTATATTACGTGAGAGAGTTATAACCACTGACAACTCTATCTCCTCAACAGATTAGATAGTGGGTTAATCACACTTATCCCTAGGATAAGTTAATCCGAGTTCACTTTGACCGGGTCTCTCTTTATGGGTCTTGGGTCATGCCACCATAGGCGACCCAATAGGATATGAGATCTAAACCCAACCCAATTTTCAACATCTCTCACTCGAACATGCATTGGCATGACACAACGCTTTCTTTATCTCAATCTATCCATCAAACACGATTATACTAGCCAATGGACCATGCGACCGCTGAGAACACCAGCATATGGGAGCTTACACTAGAAACTCAAAAAGAGCCAGTATAGAGACATGAACCCGAAAATAAAAATAGTGTCTCATATACCCCAGACCCATCTAATTACACCTGTCCAAAAAAATCTCTAATCCTTTAAAAGAGCATGTTTTGACCCTCTCAATTCTTGCAATATGTTCACACTCAATCCGCCTCTCATACAGAGCAATGTGAGTTTCCGGTAGTGAATATACAATAGAGGTGTAATGCTAGATGATCTTCCCTTCGCCCTCATGCTATTTAGTTTAAGATTGACAGCTTTTCCAGTGATGTCCCTTAAGGCCGAATCATACATGACCGCAAGCAACATACCAAAGTAGCAGATCATGAACCCCTCATCTTATGACGTAGTCAAAGGTCACAAAAGGGTACGAAAGTGAAAGTCATATCAATAATGACATGTAAGACTCACACGGTGAGGAAACAATGATCCATTCTCTCACCTTATTACATAGTCGCCAAGCACATGTAGTATGAATACTTGCTACGGTGGAGTAACTCTTCCAAAGAGTGATGTCATACTCAAAACACCATACAAATCTTAGTCTAGTCGCTTTCTAGCGCCTAACCCGAAATCTCTATTTGCTTGTCTTCCAGGCTCCAAATGAGATCTCGCATCTGGCTAATCATGATGGGCACAACATGGAAAGTAGGTATTAACATCCATGTTTGGTCTTTAACATGACCTCATCTTGGTTACAACCAAGGCGACATACATAGTAGATAATTTAAGCCTCGTTTGACTCCAAATAAAATAAACCACTACTCTCATTCTTGCTTGTTCCCAAGCGCCAAGGGCGATTACTCGTGTGAGTGAGCTAATCTTCCCTACTGATATCATCATTTGCTAATCATTATGCTACAAACCATAATAGCATCAATATCCCATAATCTCAAAAAAACAAGCGATTGATTGAAAAACACAACCACAGTTTGCACAATTCAAGATTCCAAACATAGGCCCTATCAGCACCTCTTGCGATAAGCATATACAACGGAATCCACCACGTGCGCCTCGCATGAAGTGGTTCAAGATCACTATCTCTTGTGAAACTACTTCTCTAAAGACATTCTAGTGACCAATTTGCATTTATTCATGATACGCCCAACAAGCGCATTGAATCCTACAAGGGACAAATTTATACATTACTAGTATAGCATTCTATCCACATTTTAAGGAGTAAGGTCAAGGTTTAAACTACTCAGTTGACCATTTGCAAAAGATAACACTCATCATACCGAATACGCCCACATAGCGGACTTCCGGCAAAAAAAAAGGAAAAAAAAAAAAAGTCCTCTGTTTCTCTCAGAGATAATTTGAATAGTTGAGGCTCTAGCTTTTACTGATAGGTAAGTCAACGGGTTTGCAATTTTGCATCTAGAATCATTTTAGGATATTCCTTATGTAAGTCATCAAAGACAAAGCAAGAATTCTCCCAAAACATTTCCTAAGGATCATACATCTGATCATGTGTAGCTTGCCTTTCGTGCTCCTCGCAGGGGTTTAGTCTCCTTGGATATGATAGCCCTACAGTTTGGACTCTTGTGGTTCTGAATCTGGTTTCATAAGTGCAATGTGAAATAGATAAACACAAATGAGAGTCCAAATCCGGCAAATCTTAGAAAAATCCATTTAATCATCAGAGGTGCCAGAAATGGACTGTATTGCCAGATTTTAGAGTCGTTACCTAAATATTTTTTAAAAAATTAGGAAACCTGTGACTCGTGCCAAAGGACACTTGTCCGTCATCACCAAAGTGTCTCGGTTCGGGAACTTAGGTATGAGAGAGAAAAGTAATGAATTGAGCATCCCACTCACCTGATCAAAGATCTACCTCTACTAAACATGATGTGATTTGTATATGCAATATATGCTCTTGTTCTGATTTATTAATGCTAAACATTACTATGTGAGACACACAAGTATAAACTAATTCGCTCACTTTAGAATGTTTTGATTTCATATTTGTTTTGAAAAAGTGTTTTGAATATGTACCACTTGAAAAAGTGAGTTTATGTGTACATTAATCAAATCATCCCAATTTAGGCGAAAAACCTTCATCCATCGGCATTCATCAAGTTTGCTTAACCAAGAACATCCTCTGTTTAAAAGGTATAACCTTTTCCATCTTTCTCTTTGTTTACACCACTCTTTTCTTCACTTTTTCTTGCTATTTGTACACTGTTTTGGATTGGTTCTAACTGCTGGAACTTGGGATTTAAGAGCTACCAAAGGTGGAGGGGTTAGCCACCCTTGCTTGAACCTTTTCCCATAGCTCATGGTAATATGCTAATCAATATGGCATATCCCTATGCACGGTAGGGTGTTCATTGCCACCCCCTTGTAGGGTGCTCAATTTCAACAATGATCTTGCATCCGTTTGCATCATGCTTTTCATTTCACTGTGTTTCCCCTTATTGCATGAGTGCAATTTGGCTTGCACCCTCCATCCTCTCTACGCAACGTGTAGTTTGAAATGGAGCTTTTCCCCTCTCTGCGCGAAGTGTAGTTTGGCTAGCAGCCTTTCCCCTTATCGGGTGAGTACGATTTGGCTTGAGCCCTCCACCCTCTCTGCGCAAAGCGTGTTTTGGCATGGAGCTTTTCCCCTCTCTATACGAAGCGCAGTGTGGCTTGTATCCCTTCACCTTGATGACGTGAGTGTGATTTACCTTGTACCTTTTGTCCCTTCTACATCATGCGTAGTTGTTTCGCGTGCTTCAACTGTTCACAACCTTTCCCCCCTCTCTCCGTATGCAATACGAGGAGATATGTCTGTCGATTGCACCGTCTTGTTATTTTTGTTTTCTCTTTTCCGTGCAAAGCACGGTTAGATTTGTTTTGAAGCTTTTCATTCATATTGTCATCTTGTTATTGCTTATCGCATTGTCTTGAATACTCATGGATTTGCAATAATAACCGGCTTCGTGCAACGTGTTAGTTTAGTTTTCAAATACATTCTTTTTGCTGCATATCATTTGCATCTTGCCCATGAACTACTCTGGTTTGATTCCTTGCAAAGGGATACGTAAGCAACTTTGAGTTTAACCACTCGTATTTACATTTTGATTTCTTGCCCAAGTCTTGCAACCTTGTCAAAATGGGTCATCTTTGGGCTTTGACATTCATTCACGTCATTTCATGACTTTGAGCTCTGTCAAAGAGGGGCAACTGTAGACATCCCATTTTTTACTGCACTTAAGACTTGGGCGCCTTTGGTGAACACTCGATGATGAATTAATAAGTTGTACAAACTGTTCAATTTCCTCAGCAAAGAGCTTCGATTTTGAGTTTCAGAGCCTAAAACCTTGCACCTCATTTGGACCAAAACATAATTTTTTCTAGCCTAACCACTCAGAGGCCTGCTAGCTAACAGGTGGCCGACAGGCCAATTTTATTGGCCGGTCCCCTTTCGTGGCTGGCCGGTTATTGTAGATACCTCTTTTTTGATCGACCTTAAGACTCAGACGTCATCGTTTGTGCACTCGATGATTGTGCATGTTTGTGCTTGTTTTGAGTGCCCGAAGCTCTCGGCGGAACGCCTTGTCTTTGAGCCTCTAAACTCTTTATGTTCTGGTCTTGTTTTTGGGCCAGACCTTGGTGCCCCTTTGCCTAAAGGGAGGAAAGTCCTTGTTGGCCACTTTTTTCCCTTGTCGGCCACCTAGGGTGGCTGGTCGGCTAGGGGAGGTGGCCGGTCGGCCACCTAGAGTGGCCGACGGCCATTTTTCTCCTTTTTCAGATATTTTATATGCCAGCTATTGATCACTGAATGCATCATCCATATACGTGTATAGCGGGATGGAAGCAAGCTTTTGGCTTGTATTCTTATATAAAGGGAGGTCTTTCCCCCATTTTGAGGGTTACAAAAATTTGTGAGCAAATTTTTTTCTCTCTCTCTCTCTAGAATCCTCTCTCTCTTCCTATTTTGTGCTTGAAAGTGAGTTTTCTCTACAAATTTTCACTAAGACCCTTAGCCAAACACCTTCATCTTGGAGGTCTTGTTTGAGCTCTTAAAGCTGGTTTTAGCTCAGAAAAGTGGATGTTTGTTGCTGGGCTTCAAAGGTATAAAGCTTACCCCTTTCAAGCTTATTTTTGCACACTAGTTTGGCCACCTTTGCATGTTGTTTTTGGCCTAGTTTTAAACTACAAAAACCTTTGTTTTTACGGTTTAAAAATGGTGGTTTAAGGCATTTTTGGAGTTAGGGGTTGTCCACCCTCCTTTGTAGCTTGTTTGCTAAGTGTTGTACCATCTTTTAAAGCTTTTAAAACACTCTTTTTTTGGCCTTTTAACCACTGAATTCTAGGGGAATTTTAGTGGCAAAAACTTGGTTTTGAGGTCCAAAATAGAAGGGGGTGACCTCACATCCTTGTATCTTGTTTGCATGTGTAGATGACCTAACATGTGAGCATGCTTTTCTACCTTTTTATAGCTTAGTTCAAGCATGTGTTTTGGCTTTGTTTTGACATGCTTTAACTCTGTTTTTGTTTGGTTGGAACACTTCTTGCTTGCTTTTCGTACTTGTAGTGCAATCATGCTTACTAGCCTAGCATATTTGATGATTTAGCCTATTGTTCTAGCTTGTGTTAGCTTAACTCCAGCACATTTTTGCTACTGATTTAGCATGCTTTAGCTCTGTTTTGGGTGGTCTTGGTCATATGTGCTTTTCCTTGCATGTTTTGGGCCAGACCTTGGTGCCCCTTTGCCTAAAGGGAGGAAAGTCCTTGTTGGCCACTTTTTTCCCTTGTCGGCCACCTAGGGTGGCCAGTCGGCTAGGGGAGGTGGCCGGTCGGCCACCTAGAGTGGCCGACGGCCATTTTTCTCCTTTTTCAGATATTTTATATGCCAGCTGTTGATCACTGAATGCATCATCCATATACGTGTATAGCGGGATGGAAGCAAGCTTTTGGCTTGTATTCCTATATAAAGGGAGGTCTCTCTCCCATTTTGAGGGTTACAAAAATTTGTGAGCAAATTTTTTTTTTTTCTCTCTCTCTCTCTCTAGAATCCTCTCTCTCTTCCTATTTTGTGCCTGAAAGTGAGTTTTCTCTACAAATTTGCACTAAGACCCTTAGCCAAACACCTTTATCTTGGAGGTCTTGTTTGAGCTCTTAAAGCTGGTTTTAGCTCAGAAAAGTGGATGTTTGTTGCTGGGCTTCAAATGTATAAAACTTACCCCTTTCAAGCTTATTTTTGCACACTAGTTTGACCACCTTTGCATGTTGTTTTTGGCCTAGTTTAAAACTACAAAAATCTTTGTTTTTACGGTTTAAAAATGGTGGTTTAAGGCATTTTTGGAGTTAGGGGTTGTCCACCCTCCTTTGTAGCTTGTTTGCTAAGTGTTGTACCATCTTTTAAAGCTTTTAAAACACTCTTTTCTTGGCCTTTTAACCACTGAATTCTAGGGGAATTTTAGTGGCAAAAACTTGGTTTTGAGGTCCAAAATAGAAGGGGGTGACCTCACATCCTTGTATCTTGTTTGCATGTGTAGATGACCTAAGATGTGAGCATGCTTTTCTACCTTTTTATAGCTTAGTTCAAGCATGTTTTTGGCTTTGTTTTGACATGCTTCAACTCTATTTTTGTTTGGTTGGAACACTTCTTGCTTGCTTTTCGTACTTGTAGTGCAATCATGCTTACTAGCCTAGCATATTTGATGATTTAGCCGATTGTTCTAGCTTGTGTTAGCTTAACTCCAGCACATTTTTGCTACTGATTTAGCATGCTTTAGCTCTGTTTTGGGTGGTCTTGGTCATATGTGCTTTTCCTTGCATGGCTATAGTGTAGTTGGCTTCACTAGCTTTGTGTTTCAAGGCCTCGAACGTGCTTTGCATGAGATGATTGCATGATATAATATCATTTAATATGTGATTTCAGTGCATATACCTCTGTCACACTCTCACATATTTCACTCTTTCATTGCTTTTGAGAGTTGTGTATTGTGCCTTGTTTGTGGGCTAGCGTGTGTGCATGTTTTCCTAGTCTTTTGAGCTTCTATCTCAGCATGTTTTCCTAGTCTTTTGAGCTTCTATCTCAGCATGTTTAGACCATTGTTTTGGCATGTTTCTCAATAGGCAGATATTTGCTGCCAGTTGTCCCCTTCATGTGCATGCCTTGCACCAGCTGACTCCATATAGATATTTCCGACTGAGGAACCTATTTTCCTATAAATAGATGACCACCCCTCTTGATTTTAGATTAGAAAAATTTGTGAAGAGCCAAAAAACTTGTAAAACACTCTTCCTCTCTATCTTGCAATATACGTACACTATACAAACACTTCCTAAACCAAAAAATTTAAGGCTCTTTATTGAGATTATTAAGCCAAAATTTCAGCTCTTGAGAGTGAACGCTTTGTGGTTTGTGAACCAAAGAATCTTCTCTTCAAAGGTATAACTTTGGCTTTTTTTAAACTACTCTTCTTTCATCTTTTTCTTGCTGTTTTTATACTTTTTTTTTGGGCTGAAACTTGTGATTTAAAAGCTACCAAAGGTGGGGAGGGGTTAACTACCATTCCTTGAACTTTATTCCATAAGCTTATATCCTTGTGTTTCCCATTTGTTTCTCAACTTTTGGCTACTGATTTTTAGAGTTTTCAAAGGCTAAAACATGTGATTGTAAGGTCCAAAAATGGAGGGGTTAGCCACCCTTCCTTTGGTTTTCTTACTAGCTTTATTCTCTCCCATTTTTGTTTTACTATTTTTAACTTTTTCAAACTACTTTTTCAACACTATTGTTGTTGTTTTGGGGACTGTTTTAGTGTGTTTACTTAGTTATGCTTTGGATATTATGCTTGTATTATTGTAAGTCCTCATAGATTTGGCAGTTTAGGCCTTAGACACCAATTTATTTGAGTTGATAGCTCTTATTCCATAATTTTCATACATACAATCACCTTTGCATTAATCATCTCTGCAACTTCCCTCCTAGTTCATGTTAAAATGGCTAATGCAACACATGCAAAATGCAACTAGAAATAGGCTCGGCTATTCTAGAATGTCATGTGAAAATGAAACTTGATACGTGTATTTAGATAGGAATTGAAATACAATGCAGTTAGTATGATGCACCGAGCCCGGTGCATGCAACACAGATGAATGAATGTAAACATGCAAAGCATAAGTATGCTAATTGAAATATGCCCTAAAACTAACCATCGTAAGCGGTTAAGTAAAAGAGAGAAAGAAATGGGGGTTAGAAGACATATACACACGCACGCACACTTATTACAAAATTTGCCCTCTCGACGGGGGGTCTAAATAAATAATACAAACCAACTAATTAACTAACTAACAAGCTAATTAATTATTACATAACCGAATGAATAACTAGCTACAACTAATTATTACAAAAATTAATTAATTAACAAATTAACTAATTTAAATTGAAGCTAACTAACAAGTAAGCATTAAACTAAGCTGCTCCAGCTCTGTTTGAAGATGAAGAGGATGCATGCTCGGTTGCTATCCCGAAAAGCTCTCTGGTTGCTCTTTAGAGGCTTTGTCTGCAGGGTGTCCTCAAGGAGTTCCTGTTGAACCTTACCAAAACCAGTCTGGGGAATGCATCAGTGGCCTGCCGGCCATGGGGAGATGCTGCCGACCCTCCTACCGACCAAGCATGGGCACTGCCGGCCAAGGATGTAAGTGCAATAACCCCGACTCGTAATTAGCTACTAATCAGTAATTAAGGATGTTGATTGAGTGGATTAAATAAATGATGGGATTAATATGTAATTTGCATAGTATTTGGTTTTTTATCTGTTCAATCACGAAATGATATGTCCGTGTCTTAAAATTTGAATTGTAATTGAAAGCCTTATCGGCATCCGAAACCGAAATTGATTACATCGATATGTTATTTGGAATTTTTAGAACCATGTGGCAAATTTTATAAAAAATTGGTTCAGTCTGATTCGTTAAGTCATGTTTGGTTAGCCTAATATTCTAATTATTGTAGTTTAGCATCATAAGCTTTATATGTGAGATATAAGCTCATTTTGAGCTCATTTCCTTTCATTCCTTGAGTGCAAAAAATCTGGTGAGACATTTTAGAGAGTGAGAGAGCACAATTCTAGAGAGAGGAAATGAGAGATTCAAGGTAGAGTTGAAGATTTTGCTTGAGTTCATTAATATTGTGCAAGAGCTAGATTAAGTCAAGACTATAGGTATGAATTCAACTCCTAAATTATGAACCTAAGTCACCAACATGAAGATTATGAGTTTGAATGTGTATATTGAGCTTAGAATAAAGATTTGAGTTGCAATCCATGCATGCATGTGCATTTTCTCACAAATTGAGCATGAACTCCAAGAATTTTCTCATGCATGTTTGAAATTCATCTTCATTTGGGGAAATCATCAAGTTTCAAGTTGTTTTGTGGTGTTTGATCATGTTTTGAGAAGTTTGATACAAGAAAAATTCATGCATGTTGTGTTCATAAACATTCTTAAAGTTTAAGTTGAAATTTTGAGTTTTTAACAAACTCTTGGGCCATGATGTTATGAATTGATCTTAAATTCTTCATGTTTTACAAGTTTACTATGTTATCTCAAGTTTTGGGGCCCAAGAGATGTGTTTTGAAGGTTGGAATTCGAGTTTTGAGCTTAAAGGTGCAATCTGGAAATTCCAGAATTTGCATCTACGCTCGAGCGTGGGAGTTCATGCTCGAGCGACCACTCTAAGTGCGTGCACTCCGCTCGAGCAACCAAAAGTCCCCTCGAGCGTGAATTGCAAGCTCCCAGAAGTTTCATGTCTTTTACAGATAGCTCGAGCGAAGGAACGTGCGCTCGAGCGACCATTCACATTTTGCATGTCCGCTCGAGCGAGGAAAGCTACGCTCGAGCGTGGACCTTATTTTCAGAAATTTTACCAAGTGTTCCAAGGCATGTTTTGGCATCCTCATTGCATCTTAGGCATTCCTAAGCCTTAATCAAGCCATAGTAATGAGGTTATGGATTAGAAACACACTAAGGAATGAATGTACTAAGTTAAGAGATTGCCAATGTGTGTTTGAAACAACGTGTTAAGCAAGAAACCTATGCAACAAGAAAGTTAAGCTGTGTTGGCCATGTGAATATGTAATAATGAGATATGTTGTGTTATGTACCTTTGTGTTTGTAGGCCAACGTCTGAAGATTGATTGACCGCTTACTGGAACCACTGTGAATAACATTATCGTAAAGATACGTTCATATGAACTATGTTCCAAATTAAATGTGATAAGCTATGATTTCTGATATGATATCTGTTTACGTGAACGAACATCCCAAGTCTGAAATCTATTATGGCATCCATAGATAGTGCCAAGTCATGGGGGATGGCATGGAAATGCGGGTCCAAGACATACAAGTTTACGAGATCTCGTTAGCCACTTCATTGTGGTGATATGTGTTTAATCGGTATTCGGAACCGATTACTCTAGTCGGAAGACGTTCCGTTCTGTGATACGTTCTACGGGATGTACCATTATTATGTTCTGATATAAGACTGATTATGCTCTGTTCTGATTTATGATTACGATATGTACGGATTTCGTTCACTAACCCCTTTTCACACCTCAAAACTCATCTTCTTGGGCCAAAATTCTGGAAAATATCTAAGAACTTGTAAAACATCTTGGTTTGAAGTTTATTTCATGAAATCAAGGCCCAAAAACAAGTCAATTGTGCAAAAATTCAACTTGAAATGTAAGAAAATGCTATAAACATGACATGCATGTATTCATTTGACCTCATAGCTTCCAAAACATGATCAAATGCGGTCCAATGGTAAGAAATGTTATGAATTCTTCAAACCATGCTAGGATTACAACATGCATGGGAGGAAATCTTTGAAAACAACTTCAATTTGCTATGAAAAGAGCATACATGCATGATATGGTCTCCCTACCAACTCATTAGCTTAAGATTTTTTTAATTCAACTAACTTCTCTTGAATTCTTGTAAGAGTGAGTTAAATGAAAGCTTAGGGAATGCAAGTCTTACCTAAAATCCTCAATTCTTTGAATTCTAGGTGAGTCTTGGGGAGTCCTAGCTCAATTCTTCAATTTGCCCTTTAGTTGCCTAACAATTCTTCCTTTTTCTTCTTGAAATCAATCCTCCCCTTTAATTCCCTCTTATTCTCACGTTTGTGTGTGAATAGGCCCAAGAATGTGTTGTGTCATGACCCAAACCTGCTTCTATAAGTTTAGTGTCGTAATCGGCCAATAATCCTAGATTACCTTCGGCCTCAAAGATAAAATTTCAAAATATCTAAATTATATCGGGGCTTAAAGCGGAAGCAAAACGAAAATAACAATGTGCATTGAGCTTCTGCATACATGATGACTAAAATAATTAAAACATTTAAACACAATAATAATTTATATACAAATCTTATATATCTCACACACACATATATATAAGACTCAACAAAATTCAAAGCTCTGACAAAGCTAAGGGCTGATTTTCTTGGCTCTACTCGAGCCTAACTTACTCCATTCTGGAAGCTCTTCAATAGGCTGACACGGTTAGACTCCGAGACTTTCTCTAACTTTGTTGCTCAGTTTGCTCACCTACATATACATATAAATAGTGAGTTAAAGCCCAGCGAATAATAACAAAATAAAGAGGTTAAATGAATGAAGTTCAATGGTAATACGAAAACCAGTTTTACAATTTTGAAACGATTCTTAAATCATTTTCAAAGGGAGGCATTTGCCATATTATATCAAATTTATAACGAAACATTTTCCATTCCAAATCCCTTACCAAAACATATATTTCATTTTCCGAAACAATCCATTTCAATAGGCAAAACAATTCGATTAGCCATCACATCAATCCCTTGCAATAATAAAAACCATTATGCGATAGCATTTTCATTAATTCATTAACTTCATCATCAAGATCTTTCAATGTCAAATTATGTGGTACATCCATGAAGTAATAACGAACCATATGTCAATCAATCCAAAAGTCATGGTATTGTTACCCCCAGGCAAGGGCCTAGCCATGGTACTATTACCCCCCCATGGTATTATTACCCCCAGGCAAGGGCCTAGCCATGGTATTATTACCCCCAGGCAAAGGCCTAGCCATGGTACTATTAGCCCCAGGCAAGGGCCTAGCCATGGTATTGTTATCCCCAGGCAAGGGCCTACATTCAATGGATGCCACAATATCGTTTCAAAACAGAACTTCATTTATTAGAGGACATAACATTTCAATAAGCCATGCTATCAACTATTAAATCATTTTAAGAATTCATTCAATCAATCACATATCCATTTTGATAGCAATAACATTTTTGAAAGTAAAGATAATTTGAACATATCTTTATAAAGTTATTACTCACAGTGGGTTAAGTCGATATAAGGCCTTAGACGTCCACCTATACAAATCACATAACAAAGATACAATAGAAGTACCATTCAATATTCGTTTCATTTTAATTCAACTCTCTGTATGTGTTTCTAGCTCATTCCCTGACTATGTGAGTCCAATTGGTGCCTAAGAATACTTAGAATGTCATAAGAATGCAATTATGCATTTAAAAGAGTTAGTAAAAAATTGCTGAAAATAGAGTCCTCGCTCGAGCGCCACTTTGGTCGCTCGAATGGACTATAAAATTTTGAAAACTTCTGGGAGTTTGATTTTCACGCTCGAGCGAGACTTTCCTTGCTCGAGCGAACAATGTGAATTCTGGAATTTCTAGAATTGTGTTTGAAGTTCAAATTTGATATTCAAAGTCTCAAAACTTGTATTTTGGTACAAAATTATGGAGAACCATTGTGTAATTTAGTAGACACTCCCAATTAGAAATCATTTATTCAAAATCATGCTCCAATTATCCAAATTTAGATTTAACTCATTTTCTTTATATCAAATCCACAATTTTAAAATATGAATTAGACTTTCCAAACTCTTGAAATTTCATGATGTATGAAAATAGAACTCAATTTCATTATTAATAACAAAAATCAAACTTATCTAATGAATTACAAAAATTAATTTCTTAGAATTTCAACTTCACTTAATTTGTAACCAAAACTTGATTTATGATCATAGATGTTCCAAAATGCGTCTAAATTGAATAAAACTTTTAAATTAAATTACATGCATGGATTAAAGATCAAAATCAAACAAATTTCTAATTTTCAAAGCTTTTCCTTTTTCTCCTCAAAATATGAGATTGAATTAGTTCAAATTCTTCAAAATCTATGATGCATGTACAATTAGAGTATTAAAACTTACAAAATTTGTTCATGCATGTAGGAATGGAACTCAAACTCATGCAAGACTACAAAAATTCAACTCAACATAATTGATTTCTAAATTAATTTCCATAAATTGAACATAACTTTATTTCTTCATCATCTTGCTAATCCCCTTTTTAATTACATGAAATTGAACTCAATTATCTCTTAATTTCAGCTTTTAGGTAATTTATCTACAAGATGTAAGTTTCAATTTCTTACCTCAAGTCTTCAATGGGTGCATTTCTTATGCCTTTCTTTTTTCCTTCACTTGATCTCAACTGCTCTAAGCTCTTTTTTCAATTTCCAACAAGAATAATAGGTGACTTCCCTTCTTTGTTTTTCTTGATTTGAACTCTCTCTCTTCGTCTCAAGCTTTACCACCAAAACAACATGAAACCACATGTTTTGTATTCTAGTCTCTTAAGAATGGTTCCAACAAAATGTTAAATGGAGTTGCCTACTCTCTCTTTTCATATACACACTTATACACATACAAACACACAGAGCTTTCTCTGCACACCCTCTTCCAAACACACCCTCAACTCTAGACCATTCCACAATTCAATTTATGATTTTAATTAAGCAACACTTAATCTAATTAAATCTTGATAATTACATAATTAAATTAATTATAATCAATCACCAATCCCACATAATTTAATTAGTCTAATTGACTTTAATAAAGACCCAATTAATTATATTTAATCTTTATTAGTCTGAATCAGATTTTTAATCACACTCCAAAAAGGTTCCAAATTTTAAATTAAACATATCCCCATTATCAATTTTGATTTCACAAACCATTTGGGCCTTCAATTTCTAATCAGACTTCAAATTTCCGTCAATAAATTACATATTCAAATTGGACACCCTATAAATAAATTTAATTCGTAATAATCACAATTTTCAATCCTCATAATTTAATTAACTTATTTACCTCCAATTCGGACCTAATTAATTGAATCTCAATTTTACTAAACTGAATGGAATATTTAATTAAACTCCCAAAATGGGTCCATAATTAAAATTAAATTGATTCAACTTCTTAATTTCACTTCCTTAAGCCATTTGGACCCTTAATTTCTAATTCCAAAATAAATCTTTAATAGAATTATATACGAATCAGATTCTACAATTCTCGTAATTCCCAAATTAAATCAAGGTAACGACTAATTAAAATCCAAATCTCCGTAATTAATCAAATATAAAATATTATACGAGGCGGGATCGTCATATGTTGATATGTAATCAACAAGGATGAGTGGAAGTATAAAAGGTGCCTTATATAGGCTTAAATTGAGTAATTAATTAATTAGGCTTAATTGGGCATTAATTTTCCTATTTTAAT
The DNA here is from genome assembly GCF_004153795.1 of Camellia sinensis. NCBI lineage: Eukaryota > Viridiplantae > Streptophyta > Magnoliopsida > Ericales > Theaceae > Camellia > Camellia sinensis. The sequence goes on along the minus strand of NW_021025585.1, from coordinate 87,792 downwards.
TGTTCCGAATCGAATTTTAATTAAACCTACCATAATGTTCCAAAAATTCCAAATAACACATAAATCAAGTCAATTTCTGAATCGGATGCCGATAAAACTTAATTTGTAACCAAAACTTGATTTATGATCATAGATGTTCCAAAATGTGTCTAAATTGAATAAAACTTTTAAATTAAATTACATGCATGGATTAAAGATCAAAATCAAACAAATTTCTAATTTTCAAAGCTTTTCCTTTTTCTCCTCAAAATATGAGATTGAATTAGTTCAAATTCTTCAAAATCTATGATGCATGTACAATTAGAGTATTAAAACTTACAAAATTTGTTCATG
>NW_021025585.1:21043-86092 GCF_004153795.1 Camellia sinensis | reverse complement strand
CATAGGCAAGACTCTATGAACTTGATACGCAGTGTCATCCTAATCTCACATAAAGCTGGGAAACAAACATTGGCTGTGGGATACTTTGTACCAGAAAACAACTCAGTGATAGAAAAAAAAATCTTAAATCTCCCACTAATCTCTCTAGCAAACTCTCATTCTTGCTCAGTTGGCACAGTCTTATATTGTGGCTCTCTAATTTTCAACCTAGAAAAGACATCCTTATACAATAAGGCTGTCTGAAGCATCAAATAGATTGAATTCCAGCTAGTTGCACAATCAAGTCCTAATTTCTTAGTATGTGGAATACGCAATTGGTTGACTGTTTCTTCAAATTTTTCTACTCTTTTTGGTGTTGCTGTCCAATAAGCTACACTCTCTCGAATTTTCTCCACACCAACTCGTATGACATCTAATCCATCTTTCACTATCAAATTTAAAATATGCGCACAGCAACGCATATGAAACAAAGTACCACCCAACAAAAGCGATATATTACTCAACTTATCCATTAACATGGTAATCATGGCATAATTTGTGAAGTATTTATCAACAGTAACAGTGGAGATTTTTCTGTTAATATTTCAGTCCATTATACACTCAAGCAAAGTATCACAAAGAACTTCTTTTGTGTGTGGACATGGAACATAAATAAACCTAAAATATGATGTTCATAAACAAGTATTAATATGCAAATTGAACTGAATAAGATAGAATTTTTAAATGATTTGCAAATTTACAAAAATATACCTCAAAATGCGACTTTGCAATGTCCATGAATCATCAATAAAGTGTGCGGTGACAGCCATGAATCCTTTCTTTTGATTGCTAGCAGTCCACATATCAGTTGTGATTGCCACCCTACTTTTATTATGCTCCACCAAACTCAATGTCTTCACCCTCTCATAATCATAAATCTTTAAAATATCACTCTTTATCGTATTTCGGGAAGGCACTTTAAACAATGGTTGAAGTGCTGCTGAATATCGTTTAAAACCAACATGGTCTACGATAGAGAGGGGATATTCATGCAAGATTATGGCATGTGACAACTCTTTCCTAGCAAAATCTTGATCAAAGATATAAGAATTCATTTTTGGAATCTCTCTATTAAAGTTGTTAGTTAACACTTTTTGCCTTATGTCCATCACTTTCTTCCTAGTACAACTCTTATGGTGATCATGCAAATGCCTTGTTCCATTTTTTGAATCACCTCCTAGATGCTTATTACAATAATTACATATTGCCTTCCACACCCCATTGACTTGTTGTTTTTTAAAATGTTCCCACACAACACTTGATTTTCTTTTAGTTCCTCCACAAGTAGTATTAGACTCTTCTAAATCAATAACATTTTGATTAGAGAGGGGAGACGGTGAGTTCATAGGTGCGTTCGTAGGTGGCGATGAATGTTGTGACGCGTCACTCTCAAATGGTACTTGAGAGTTAACGGGTGCTTCAGAGTTAACATCTGACATTTTTAACCTTTATAAAAATAATATGGATTGAATTAATATAAATAAATTAAGTACTCATCATCTTTTAAACAAATTATGACATGATTGAAACAATTAGAAACAGTAGTCTCGTTAAACAAATTAAGTACTCATCATCTTTCTCTTACAAAGAGTAGTGTGATTAGTGGATACATTTTAGGATACATTTTTCTTCCACATGCATATTTTTAAATATTCTTGATGAAGTATAGGGACTGTTTCTTCAATAAACAAACACAAATAAAGGGAGGTTTAATCTTTCATCAAATGTAAATTACTGTTGTTGGACTGAATGTCCAAATTAGACTGCTGCCTACATATATGTCTACACATACACTTTAAACATTTTAAACATACATATATGTCTACACATACACTGTTTCTTCTTTAAGCAAAAGTCAACCCACAAGATAACACAACTTGCCTACAGCATAATACAGGTAAATGAACAATTCTATTTTCAAAGGCAGACTATCGACAACCAGAAGAACTCAGAAACAAACAATCCATACTTTGAAGTTGCTTCCCTACCTCCAAAAAATTATATCCTCAGTATAGTAAGTAGCTCCGTCTACAGAAATAACTTAAATTTCTCCCAACCAAAAACAGCACTAAAACAATTACAAAATTTTCATTCAACTCCATTTGGCTACTGAGGAAGCAAGGAAAAGAGAAGAAAAGAATGCTCATGTTTTTTAAGTTCCAAAAAAAAAAACAAAAAATTCTAAGCCTCAGTTCAATCACACAGAATAATTCAACCAGGTCAATAAGCACAAAATGTCAACTGTGTGATGTAACCCTATAGTTCAAATGTCAAGAAGAAAGTGACTAAAGATGTTTACTAGATTTTTCTTTTCTTCGAATGTTCGTCTTGATTTTCACACTTACATGCAAACTTCTAAAGAAATAGAATACATCAAACAACCTTCATTTACCCTCTTCAAATGATGGAAAATACATTAGAAATTTTAAATTCAATTTGTTTTCAATTATTTGAAAACCAAAAAAGTAAAATGCAACTTGTAAGACCTTCCCTGATAAATGCATACATATTAAATGAAATAAAAGAGCAAGAAGCTCAAATGCCATTTGTGTTAACTAATTCTTTTACAATGGCTTTGTTGATCAGATTTTCTCATCTTTCACACAACAAAACAGATAAAACAAGCCCAAACCTTTTATTTTCTTTCAGTTTCCTCCAGTTTTCCGGTGCCCATGAAAGGGTTATGGAAATTAAACGAATCACAAAATTGTAACAGCAATCCACCATCAACAAGGATCAACAATTGAAAAAAAACAGCCACGTGCACAATGTACATACCAGTCCTTGCACCCCTCACACTGTACCATCAAATCATCTGGGTTATATGGCATTTCACATTTGCAATACCTTCAAAAACAAAACCCAAAAAGCATTGCTTAAGCCACAAACACCATCAACAAAATTTCAATCAAAAAACCAAACATAATAATTTAAAAAATTAAAAAAAAAAAAAAAAAAACACTCACAGGTGAGGAGGGTCGCCGGTGAGGAGGATCGCCGGTGAGGAGGGAGAGACCAGTGGCGAGCTGCGAAGAGAGGGAGAGGAGCGCCGTGTGTGACAGTGTGAGAGGGAGTTTGGTGTGGTGTCTGAATGAAAGGAACCCTAATCAAATACAAGCATATATGATATATATATATATGCAAGGACAAAATGGTAATTTCGTCTCGGGGAATTAGCGGGGCGGGGCCGGGGCCGGGGAGCGGGGCCGGGGCCGGGCCGGGTCCGGGTATGAAACATCTATCCCCGTCCCCGGCCCGGATATCATCGGGGATGAAATTTTAAATACCGTCCCCGGCCCGTAGGGGATATTTTTCGGTGAATAACCATTAAATTCGGGGACGGGGGTCGGGTCACCGTCGGGCCGGTTTCAGATTGCCATCTCTAAAGGTGCCTTATATAGGCTTAAATTGAGTAATTAATTAATTAGGCTTAATTGGGCATTAATTTTCCTATTTTAATCGTTCCGAATCGAATTTTAATTAAACCTACCATAATGTTCCAAAAATTCCAAATAACACATAAATCAAGTCAATTTCTGAATCGGATGCCGATAAGACTTTCAATTCGCAAATCAAAATAGAAACATAAACAGATTTTTCTACGTTAAACAGATATAAACACATATAATGCAACCACATGTAATTAATTCATAATTTGATCTTAATAACTTATTAGACATATGAATTCATGGATTAACATTAATCATGGATCGGGGTTGTTACAGTCTTTCCCTCTTAAAGAGTTTAGTCCTCTAAACTTGAATTACCTTTATCTTGGAAGAATACTTGGTCCAAAGGAAACAGTTCAGGGTATCTTTTTATCATATCTTCCTCTATTTCCCAAGTTGCATAGGTTTCCCCATGATTCTGCCAATCAACCTTCACTAACGGGATTTCTTTGTTCCTTAATCTTTTGATTCAGCGATTAACAATTTGTATTGGCCTCTTCTCATAAGTATAGTCATCTTTCAAGAGCACGTGTTGGTTCGATGACATGTAATGGATCTCTTAAATATTCTCGAAGCATAGATACGTGAAAAACATTATGCAAATGCTCCATAATCGGAAGTAAGGCTACTTGGTATGTTATCGAACTGATATTCTCGAGAATTTCGTATGGCCCAACATATCTTGGTGTTAACTTGCCCTTAACGCCAAACCGGGTTTGCCCTTTCATTGGAGTCACTTTCATGAACACAAGTTCCCTAACTTCGTATTCTCTATCTCGCATTTGGACATTTGCATAGCTTTTTTGGCAGTTTTGTGCAGTTTTCAACCTTTGTTGAATCAATTTCACATTTTCAGTTGTTTCTTGTACAAGTTCTGATCCCAATAACGATCTGTCACCTACCTCAGCCCAACAAATAGGAGAACAACATTTTCTTCCATACAAAGCTTCATATGGAGCCATCCCAATACTTGAATGATAGCTGTTGTTATACACAAATTCGGCCAAAGGAAGGTAAGTCTCCCAATTGCCTTGAAAGGCTAACACACACATCCGTAACATGTCCTCCAATGTTTGAATGGTCCGTTCGGATTGGCCATCTGTCTGTGGGTGATAAGCACTGCTTAGTCTCAGCTCAGTCCCTAAAGCTTGTTGCAAACTCTACCAGAATCTCGAAGTAAACTTGGGATCTCTGTCAGATACTATAGATACTGGAACTCTATGTAATTTCACAATCCCATTGACATACAAATTAGCTAACTTATCTACATTATACAAAGATTTGACAGGTAAAAAGTGAGCATATTTAGTTAAACGATCAACAATGACCCAAATAGAATCCATACCTTGAGAAGAATGAGGCAGTCCGACAATGAAATCCATAGTAATATGCTCCCACTTCCATTCTGGTATTGGAAGCGGCTGAAGTAATCCAGCGGGTTGTTGATATTCAACTTTAACTTGTTGGTAGTGCAAACATTTAGCCACAAAGTCGACAACGTTTTTCTTCATTGCAAGCCACCAAAAGTTCTGTCTCAAATCATGATACATTTTTGTGTTCCCCGGATGCATGACAAACTTGGAGTTGTGGGCTTCAGTTATAGCATGCTTTCTCAAATCAAAGGAATCTGGTACACAAAGTCTATTCTGAAATTTCAACACATTATTCTCAAACACAAACCCCGGCATCGGTTTTGAGTCAAATTCTTCCATAATCTTTTTCAAGAAATCATCTTTAAGTTGATTCTCTCTAATTTCTTCAATGATTGTGGGTTGAGCAGAAATAGCAGCTAAGATTCTGGCTTGTTCGCGTAGTACAACTTCAATTTCATTTCTTTCTAAGTTGCATATCAAGTCTCTCTGACTGGTGAGTAAGCATGACAATTTACCCATGGATTTACAACTCAAAGCATCAGCAACTATGTTTGCTTTTCCCGAATGACACAAAAGCTGCAAGTCATAATCTTTAATCAATTCTAACCATCTTCGTTGTCTCATGTTTAGTTCCTTTTGGGTGAAGAAATATTTCAAACTTTTATGATCCATATATACTTCATAAGTCACACCATACAGATAATGTCGCCAAATCTTTAAAGCAAAGACGACAGCTGCCAATTCAAGGTCATGAGTTGGGTAGTTCTTTTTATGTGGGCGGAGTTGTTGAGAGACATACTTGATCGATTTCCCATTCTGCATTAATACACACCCTAAGCCTTTGTAGGAAACATCGCTATATATTTGGAACCCATCGGTCCTGTTGGGTAATGTTAGAATTAGTGCAGTTATTAATCTAGTCTTTAGTTCCTAAAAGGATGATTCCCACTGTAGACACCCCAGTTTTGACCGACCTTAAGACTCAGACGTCACCGATTGAGTGCTCGCGGCTGTGAGCCCTGCCTCTGGATTTTCGAACCCTCTTCTGTGCCTTGCCTCGGTTTGCGAACCAGACTCAGTTTTCTCTGTTTCTTTTCCTGAGGGGAGGGAGAGGTCCCGTAGACCATCTCTCAGTGGCCGTGGGCTACATTTTGTGGCTGTAGGCCATTTTGCCCATTTCGGAGCCCTGTTCCCGATTTTTCGGAGCCGTTGGCTGTGTGCCTCGGTTCGGGACCGCTTAACCATCTCCGTTTGCTCCTGTTTCTGGCATACATCATATTTACTCCCTTTTGAGGGACACTGAGATCTGAGAGACCCACTTCGTGGTCGAATACCACCTTCGGTGCTTAACAGGCAGTTTTCGGGGCCCCGAACTGCGCGTTCTGGCCCCCCGAACATTCGTTTTGCATCGGTTTTCGTTCATTTTTGGAAGGTACCTCTGTTTCATCACCAGGAAGGCCGTAGAAGGGTGGGAGGCCAGCAATTGTTTCAGCAACCAGTTATATTCCTCCGGCGTAGATGACCTAAGATGTGAGCATGCTTTTCTACCTTTTTATAGCTTAGTTCAAGCATGTTTTTGGCTTTGTTTTGACATGCTTCAACTCTGTTTTTGTTTGGTTGGAACACTTCTTGCTTGCTTTTCGTACTTGTAGTGCAATCATGCTTACTAGCCTAGCATATTTGATGATTTAGCCTATTGTTCTAGCTTGTGTTAGCTTAACTCCAGCACATTTTTGCTACTGATTTAGCATGCTTTAGCTCTGTTTTGGGTGGTCTTGGTCATATGTGCTTTTCCTTGCATGGCTATAGTGTAGTTGGCTTCACTAGCTTTGTGTTTCAAGGCCTCGAACGTGCTTTGCATGAGATGATTGCATGATATAATATCATTTAATATGTGATTTCAGTGCATATACCTCTGTCACACTCTCACATATTTCACTCTTTCATTGCTTTTGAGAGTTATGTATTGTGCCTTGTTTGTGGGCTAGCGTGTGTGCATGTTTTCCTAGTCTTTTGAGCTTCTATCTCAGCATGTTTAGACCATTGTTTTGTCATGTTTCCCGATAGGCAGATATTTGCTGCCAGTTGTCCCCCTCCATGTGCATGCCTTGCACCAGCTGACTCCATATAGATATTTCCGACTGAGGAACCTATTTTCCTATAAATAGATGACCACCCTTCTTGATTTTAGATTAGAAAAATTTGTGAAGAGCCAAAAACTTGTAAAACACTCTTCCTATCTATCTTGCAATATACATACACTATACATACACTTCCTAAACCAAAAAATTTGAGGCTCTTTATTGAGATTATTAAGCCAAAATTTCAGCTCTTGAGAGTGAACGCTTTGTGGTTTGTGAACCAAAGAATCTTCTCTTCAAAGGTATAACTTTGGCTTTTTTTAAACTACTCTTCTTTCATCTTTTTCTTGCTGTTTTTATACTTTTTTTTTGGGCTGAAACTTGTGATTTAAAGGCTACCAAAGGTGGGGAGGGGTTAACTACCATTCCTTGAACTTTATTCCATAAGCTTATATCCTTGTGTTTCCTATTTGTTTCTCAACTTTTGGCTACTGATTTTTAGAGTTTTCAAAGGCTAAAACATGTGATTTTAAGGTCCAAAAATGGAGGGGTTAGCCACCCTTCCTTTGGTTTTCTTACTAGCTTTATTCTCTCCCATTTTTGTTTTACTATTTTTAACTTTTTCAAACTACTTTTTCAACACTATTTTTGTTGTTTTGGGGACTGTTTTAGTGTGTTTACTTAGTTATGCTTTGGATATTATGCTTGTATTATTGTAAGTCCTCATAGATTTGGCAGTTTAGGCCTTAGACACCAATTTATTTGAGTTGATAGCTCTTATTCCATAATTTTCATACATGTAATCACCTTTGCATTAATCATCTCTGCAACTTCCCTCCTAGTTCATGTTAAGATGGCTAATGCAACACATGCAAAATGCAACTAGAAATAGGCTCGGCTATTCTAGAATGTCATGTGAAAATGAAACTTGATACGTGTATTTAGATAGGAATTGAAATACCAGTTAGTATGATGCACCGAGCCCGGTGCATGCAACACAGATGAATGAATGCAAACATGCAAAGCATAAATATGCTAATTGAAATATGCCCTAAAACTAACCATCGTAAGCGGTTAAGTAAAAGAGAGAAAGAAATGGGGGTTGGAAGACATATACACACGCACGCACACTTATTACAAAATTTGCCCTCTCGACGGGGGGTCCGAATAAATAATACAAACCAACTAATTAACTAACTAACAAGCTAATTAATTATTACATAACCGAATGAATAACTAGCTACAACTAATTATTACAAAAATTAATTAATTAACAAATTAACTAATTTAAATTGAAGCTAACTAACAAGTAAGCATTAAACTAAGCTGCTCCAGCTCTGTTTGAAGATGAAGAGGATGCATGCTCGGTTGCTATCCCGAAAAGCTCTCTGGTTGCTCTTTAGAGGCTCTGTCTGCAGGGTGTCCTCAAGGAATTCCTGTTGAACCTTACCAAAACCAGTCTGGGGAATGCATCAGTGGCCTGCCGGCCAAGGGGAGATGCTGCCGACCCTCCTACCGACCAAGCATGGGCACTGCCGGCCAAGGATGTAAGTGTAATAGCCCCGACTCATAATTAGCTACTAATCAGCAATTAAGGATGTTGATTGAGTGGATTAAATAAATGATGGGATTAATATGTAATTTGCATAGTATTTGGTTTTCTATCTGTTCAATCACTAAATGATATGTCCGTGTCTTAAAATTTGAACTGTAATTGAAAGTCTTATCGGTATCCGAAACCGAAATTGATTACATCGATATGTTATTTGGAATTTTTAGAACCATGTGGCAAATTTTATAAAAAATTGGTTCAGTCTGATTCGTTAAGTCATGTTTGGTTAGCCTAATATTCTAATTGTTGTAGTTTAGCATCATAAGCTTTATATGTGAGATATAAGCTCATTTTGAGCTCATTTCCTTTCATTCCTTGAGTGCAAAAAATCTGGTGAGACATTTTAGAGAGTGAGAGAGCATAATTCTAGAGAGAGGAAAGGAGAGATTCAAGGTAGAGTTGAAGATTTTGCTTGAGTTCATTAATAATGTGCAAGAGCTAGATTAAGTCAAGACTAGAGGTATGAATTCAACTCCTAAATTATGAACCTAAGTCACCAACATGAAGATTATGAGTTTGAATATGTATATTGAGCTTAGAATAAAGATTTGAGTTGCAATCTATGCATGCATGTGCATTTTCTCACAAATTGAGCATGAACTCCAAGAATTTTCTCATGCATGTTTGAAATTCATCTTCATTTGGGGAAATCATCAAGTTTCAAGTTGTTTTGTGGTGTTTGATCATGTTTTGAGAAGTTTGATACAAGAAAAATTCATACATGTTGTGTTCATAAACATTCTTAAAGTTTAAGTTGGAATTTTGAGTTTTTAACAAACTCTTGGGCCATGATGTTATGAATTGATCTTAAATTCTTCATGTTTTACAAGTTTTCTATGTTATCTCAAGTTTTGGGGCCCAAGAGATGTGTTTTGAAGGTTGGAATTCGAGTTTTGAGCTTAAAGGTGCAATCTGGAAATTCCAGAATTTGCATCTACGCTCGAGCGTGGGAGTTCATGCTCGAGCGACCACTCTAAGTGCGTGCACTCCGCTCGAGCGACCAAAAGTCCCCTCGAGCGTGAATTGCAAGCTCCCTGAAGTTTCATGTCTTTTACAGATAGCTCGAGCGAAGGAATGTGCGCTCGAGCGACCATTCACATTTTGCATGTCCGCTCGAACGAGGAAAGCTACGCTCGAGCGTGGACCTTATTTTCAGAAAATTTACCAAGTGTTCCAAGGCAGGTTTTGGCATCCTCATTGCATCTTAGGCATTCCTAAGCCTAAATCAAGCCATAGTAATGAGGTTATGGATTAGAAACACACTAAGGAATGAATGTACTAAGTTAAGAGATTGCCAATGTGTTTGAAACAACGTGTTAAGCAAGAAACCTATGTAATAAGAAAGTTAAGCTGTGTTGGCCATGTGAATATGTAATAATGAGATATGTTGTGTTATGTACCTTTGTGTTTGTAGGCCAACGTCTGAAGATTGATTGACCGCTTACTAGAACCACTGTGAATAACATTATCGTAAAGATACGTTCATATGAACTATGCTCCAAATTAAATGTGATAAGCTATGATTTCTGATATGATATCTATTTACGTGAACGAACATCCCAAGTTTGAAATCTATTATGGCATCCATAGATAGTGCCAAGTCATGGGGGATGGCATGGAAATGCGGGTCCATGACATACAAGTTTACGAGATCTCGTTAGCCACTTCATTGTGCTGATATGTGTTTAATCGGTATTCGGAACCGATTATTCTAGTCGGAAGACGTTCTGTTCTGTGATACGTTCTACGGGATGTACCATTATTATGTTCTGATATAAGACTGATTATGCTCTGTTCAGATTTATGATTACGATATGTACGGATTTCGTTCACTAACCCCTTTACCTTAATGTTATTCACTGGGCTTTAGCTCACTGTTTGTATATATATATATATATTATAGGTGAGCATTCTGGAGTTCGAGCCTGAAGGCTTTGTCTGGATCTGTGTTCTGTTGTCAGCCAAGCATTGTGCCTCACGTGGAGGTTCCTGAAGTGTCCTGTGTTCAAGTTCTGTTAGTTCTGTGTATATATATGACTTGATGTAACTCTGTTGGCTGTACTTCAGATACTTTAATGTGTGTGGGTATAATGTATGATTGACTTTTGACTATGTATATAAAGTTTTTAAATATTATGTTTCATATAAGTCAGCACGGCTCGTTAGACAACTATATTTATGTATTTGCTTCTGCTAGCCCCTTAATTTTGTTAATCTATTCAGAGGCCTTCGGTGATCCAAGGATTACTGGCCGGTTACGATGCTAAACCTGTATGGGTGGGTTTTGGTCGTGATAGTAAGGGTGCCGGCCATCTGTGTGGCACTGCCGGCCACTGATGTGCTGTGACACCAAGCTGCAGCAGAGCACAAAATGGAGAAAATGAAGGGTCTCCCAAGGATATGTATGCACTATGCCACTCCATATCACCTTAAAACATCAAAGGGGAGGCATAGTTGGATCCAAGACCATCAATCACGCATCCCGATGCATGATGGCCAAAGATCCAACTTGTGTAAATCAATATGAAATGAATGCACAAAATAAACACATAAAGCCTAAAACTCTATCATGGATAATCAAGAGCGTTAAAAACCGAGAATTGAGACACTTTTCATCACTTGAAGTATGAAACGTCCCTCGTTTCTCGTGCTCGGATTAACACTTAATCCAAACAACAATGCAATGCAAGGATGGCATACACAATGCGATGCATGCAAACATGTAATGCAATATGAACAACTTAACAAGGCTAATGGCATGCACAATACTAATAGATGCAACAACTAAGCATACACAATGTAAAGCAACCTAGACATGCAAAAATGCGATAAACCAAGCATGCAACAACATACAAGGTGACAAGCATGCTACAACATGCAAAGATGGACTTAAACCAAAATGGGCAGACCTCAGCCATGCCCAAATCAGCAGCCAAAGGTGCTGAAATGATGGTATGAAAAGCAAGAGAATGCAAGACAAACATGCATGCCAATTGGCTCAAGGGCTAAGGCACAAAGATGCAACTCTTAAGCACACTTAAGGAGTGAAAAACATGCAAGCATGACAATACTATGTGCTCTGAAATGAAGTAAGAAATGATGCCAAATCATTTAAACAACACAAGTAAAACATGGAATAGGGTCCTTAAGCATGAAGGCTAATAAAGAGGACTACAAAGGAGGCATGCAATACATGGCAAATATGCATGAACCAACCATGGACAGAGTTGAAATAGGTCAAAACAATGATCGAAACATGCTAAGATGGAGGCTCAAGGGCCTAGGCATGCAAGCATACAAGCTAAGCCATGAACTAGGCAATAACGCACAACACTCAAAGGCACTTAAAGCATGAATGAAGTGGGAACATTGCAATACTATAGGCTCTGAAATGTCATGTTAGATGATGCCAAATCAAGTACGCAACACAAATGAAGCATGCTATGGTGCTCAAAGCTTAAAGTGAGCAAGAGCACTTGTACTACAACTATACTAAATATGAAGCATGCGACAACGTCAACCCAAAACAGTCCTAGAACATGTTAAAATGAGTCTAAAATGTGCATGGAAGGAAGCCAAAACAAGCTAGCATGGTGAGCATGAGGCATGATGCATACAAGGAAAATAGGGTGGATTACACTACACCTATTAAGACCAAGCATGGGGTGGCTCAACCAACGAAAATTAGAGTTATATTATGGCATAATAACCCCAAAAACACATTGAAATGATGGCTCACAAGCTAAGGCATGAAGGCATACGCAATGGCTCATGTTAAGACATAAAGGGGCAAACCCTCCAATGCATTGAATGCATGTCAAATGCAAGTCTATGACCACATTTCATGGACTGAAATAACATAACAAGTGATGCCAAATCATTCAAATAGGCCAAATAACACATGCTAGTGGACTCAATACACAAAGCCAACAAGTTAGATTGAACCAAGGCTATACAAAGCAAGTCATGCATGACCAAGACAACATAAATTAGACCTTAAACATGCTAAAACATGAACAAAGTCTTATTGAAGTTAAGCCAAAAGCATGCTAAAATGGCATGTCAAAAACATGATGCATTTATGCTATTTTATGGAAATGCACTACAAGTGCATGAGGCATGCAAGAGCCAACCAAACCAAACCTAATCAGAGGTATGACATGGCAAAACATCACCAAATACATGCTGAAATGGGCACAAATCAAGCTAGAATGACATGCTACTTTGATGAGACATACAAAGCTAGTTTATGAGATTTACACTACAAGTGTATTATGCATGCATGGAGTGGCAAAACCAACCCAAAAAAGATCTAAGGCATGTCAAATGATGGCCAAAAACCTACTAAAATGGAGCCAATACATGCAAGAAAAACATGCTACTTTGATGAGCCACAAATGGGATTACACTACACATATAAGATGCATGCTCAAGGTGACCAAACCAGCCATGGACAGTGTCAAGGAAGGTCCTAAAAGTCACAAAAAAGTGCCTGAACTAAGCCTCCAAAGTATAGAGATACATGCTCATTTGATAGGCCAATAATACAAGCAAACAAGAGAAGAGGAGGGGGGACAACCCCCACCTATTTGGGACCTCAAAATAGGGTTTTTACCACTGAAAATCCTTTGGATTTCAGTGGTTAAAAGGCCATGAAAAGATGCTTTGAAAGGCCTTAGAAGATGGCTCAAAAGCTATACAAGCTAAGGAACAAAAGGGAGAGACAACCCCCTAGCCAAACAAGGCTTAAACCAACATTTTTAGGATTGAAAAACAGAGGAAAAATAGAGGTTTTTGTAGTTCAACACCGCCCCAAAAAACAGCCCCAAAGTAGTTGAAAACTATAGCAAAGCTAGTATGCAAAACAAGCTAAAAGGGGTGAGTGATTACCTTTGGAGCACAGCAGCAAAATTGCCTCTTTCTTGGCTCAAATGATCTTCTATCAGCCCAAAAATGAGCTCCAAGGGACCTCAGCCCATAGATATGCAACTTTGGTGCAGGAAGTGTATGCAAACTAGAAGTATTTCTCTACTTCTATGCACTTCTATGCACAAAAGGGCAATGGAGAGAGGCTCTAGAGAGAGAGGCAGAGGATTTTGCTCTGAAAATTGTAGAGAGAGAGGGAGTTTAGTGAGAGAAGCTCTCAAAAATTGCTTAGGAAGTTCTCTCCCTTCAAAAAGAGATATAAGGCTTCATTATATAGCAAAAATGGGGGTTTGGGTCGAAAGTATCTCAAGAGAGACAGCTGTGCCAACTGGAGATAAAATATCTGTTGAAATCTGCTTTCTGGCATCAATGGCCGGCACCTTATCATTGTTGGCCGGCTGGGGGTCACCTTTGGATGGAATAGGGCCAGCATTGGCCATTCATGGCCGGCACACTCCCATAGAGTCTGGCAGCAAAAATCAGTCCTAGTCCCCGACTTGAAGAAAGCCTAACTCCTTCATCTGGATGCCTTTTTAGGTCATTCTTGTGTCCAGAATGAAAGCCCGGTAGTAAGCTTTCCAATGGTGGCAACCTTGCATCAAAATTCCAACTGTGCTAAGAGATATCCCTGAGATATCCCTCTTTTAGTGAAGCTTGCTCAGTTTCGGTCCAACCGGAATGATGCCCAACTTCAGCCAATCATATCTCCCCCATCCGGGCTCATCTTTAGGACATTCTTGAGTGTAAAATGAAGCCCCAAAAATCTTATTTTCAATGATGGTGGCCTCATAGATGAAATCCAAATGTACAAAAGGATAGGCCTGATTTAGCGAGGGTTGCTCGACTCTCACTTAACGATTCATGCCCAACTCCTTCCCCAACAGGGTTTCTTCCCTCTTCTCCAACTTTCTTCAAATCCAAACCCCTAAGTAAGGTTCTTTGAAAGATTTTTCAAAGAGTTCACCTCTCTCTCATTCATTTCCACTTTGTCCTCGCTCGGTTTACCGAAAAGCGCGACATTTAACAAAATGCGAGCGTCGAAACATCGTAGGAACCTATTTTCAAAAATGTTTTGAAAGTGAGGGTTTTAAGGTCTAAAAACCATTCAAAAATATCTTTGGTCCAAAATGGGGTGTGAGGTTAGGATTTGACTCTCTCCTTGCTGAAGAAATTGAACCTTTGCCTTGCACACGTTTCACCACCAAGTAAACCATCAGTAGTGCCTAAGTCGTAAGGGCGGTCAAAAATGGGGTGTCTACAACACCCAAATGTTTTTAACCAAAGGGGGTGGTGTGAACACCGGGATGCACCCAAATGTTTTTGACCAAAGGGAGTGGTGTGAACACCGGGACGAACCTAAATGTTTTTAAACAAAGGGGGTGGTGTGAACATCGGGACACATCTGAATGTTTTTAACCAAAGGGGGTGGTGTGAACACAGGGACGCACTCAAATGTTTTTAACCAAAGGGAGTGGTGTGAATACCGAGACGCACCTGAATGTTTTTAATGAAAGGGGATGGTGTGAACACTGGAACGCGCCCGAATGTTTTTAACCAAAGGGAGTGGTGTGAATACCGGGACGCACCCGAATGGTTTTAACCAGGGAGTGGTGTGAACCCCAGGACGCACCCGAACGTTTTTAACCAAAGGGAGTGGTGTGAACACTGGGACACACCCGAATGTTTTTAACCAAATGGAATGGTGTGAGCACCGAGACGCACCTAAATGTTTTTAACCAAAGGGAGTGGTGTGAACACCGAGACACACCCGAATGTTTTTAACCAAAGGAAGTGATCCTAACGCGTTGCATGCAAGCGGAGGTAGAGTAAAAGGATGTGATTCGAAGGGCATGAATGATTTCACCTGGAACTCCTCTGAATGAACCACACATACAACATCGTTGGACTGTGTTGGCTCCGTTGAATGAACCGTACATATAATATCGTGTCTGCACAAGAAAGAAACTCAACAAGGACAATATAGTAAGGGTGCATGTTCTATGCATGATTACCATAATGTTATGGCATGTTTTATGCAAATGTATTGGTAGCATGTTCTATGCAAGATAAATTAGAAGCATGTTCCATGCATGATAATTTGGAAGCATGTTCTATGCATGAAGGGAGAAGCGCATATTCTATGCAAGTCTGTTGACAGCATATTCTTAACAAAACAAATTGAGTAGCAACTTCTGATTTACCTCTCGGAAGAGTTACAACATGTTTTAAAAGGATACACCTCATTCATGTTGACTAGCAATGAACATCATGCACTGAAGGCACGGTTTGGAGCTTCCGCAGAGGCAATCTGAACTTAAAAGTGAACTTTCCTTGCACTTCTTGAGAAATAAGGACACAAAACAGCATCAAGACTCAATGGAGGAGCACTGGGCACTAAACAGCTACAAGGGGAGGGTGTCGACCACCCCTGAACATTGTCGGCCACCGATGGCAGATCGAGCCCTTTTTGGTCTTTTCACCATGGATCTTTAAGTAAATGCCATGGGGCCTCATTTTCATACACCCTCATGTCCAGAATTTCACCCTCTCTCTCTCTAGACCTTTCTTCTCTCTAGATCTGTGCTTTTTACGCATTTTCCAACGTCCCACACGAAGTTGATTCGCTAAATCCTGTTTGTTTACTTCATTTTGAACCGATTGAAATTTGATTTCGGTGCTTTTTTCTTCTTCATTTTCACCACTTGAGGCTTGTTCCCCTCAAGTTTCCCTCGAGTTCTGTGTACTTTTCCTGGCTTTGACTTTTTCTCCCATTTTCTCTCTCATAGGGTTTGACTTTTTCCAAGTTTACCATATTTTCTCCATTTTCTTTACTTTTCATCGACTTTTCAACCATATTCTAGATTGTAGATGATACACCGCATGATGGAGCTCCTCCAGAGGCAAAGTTCGAGGTAGAGTTTGATTCTGAGGACGAACCAGAGCCATTACCATTGAGGGTAAGACCCTTTGATCCAACGAGATACCACTCCCAGACACATATCCTGCCTGCTAGAGGTATTAGACGCTTTACTGATTTTGCTCCTGGCGTACCGGAGGATCTCCTACTGAGGAAGCCAGCCTTGCATCTTTCAGCCATTGTCGTTGAGGTATGAGCTCTACCCATCGTATTTAAGTTGCATTTCTTGCACTGTCTTTCATCTGACTATACTTTCATAACTGCTTTATCTGATTCATCTCTAACTAATATGTTTGTGTCTTTTCTTTGCCACAAGGTGAGTCTCGCGCCTTCAGGGGCTACGGTGCTACGACTGTACAGGACTATAGTATGACGAGCTCCCTGCAGGAGTACGCCACATCGTCAACAGGGCTGGCTTCGGCCTTTTCTACTCTAGCCTGACGAGAGTTATAGCTAGCCGTCCTCTTCTGGGGGCTCTTATGGAGAGATGGTTGGACACCACCAACTCTCTCCACTTCTCCACAGTTGGGGAGATAATGATGACTCCCTATAACTTTTCCATGATCACTGGCTTAGGCGTAGGGGGCAATCCGATCCCTCTTGATACAGACATGGGAGAGTGGGAGGCAGCTTGGGTCAAGCTATTGAGAACGCGCCCACCTTTGTACCAGCCAGACATGGTTAAATATAGTTGGTTCGTGAAGCAGTTCCGGGGGACTAAGCCAGAGACAATTGAGGAGACAGAGCGGTACGCCAGGGGTTTCCTGATGTTCCTCCTCGGTACCACCTTGTTTGTGAACAGGGAAAACACCATAGGATTATACCTACTGAGCATATTTGTGACCCTTTCCTGGGTGAGTTCCTATGATTGGGGTGGAGCAGGCCTCACCACTCTATACGACTATATGAGTTCGACCTCCTGCCTGAGGAGAGACTTGATCGGAGGCTACTGGTGAGCCTGGGAGGTACACATCTCAGTTCCCTCTTTGCACTATACACTTTCTGTTCAACATTTCCTGCTTTGTATCTGTTTAACACATGTGCTTTCTGCTTTGCACTTTCTGCATCTGTTTATGTTGTATGCTTTCTGCTTTACACTTTCTATATCTGTTCAAATTCATGCTTTCTACATCTGTTCAAATTCATGCTTTCTAATTTGCATTTTCTGCATCTATTCAAATTCATTATTGATCACATATCACTACACTTTCCTTGCAGCTATGGTTATATGCTTATTTTCCGACTCTAGCCCTAGTGCTTGTAGTGGAGCTTCCATTGACAGTCCCTTAGTCACGGAGATATGACGGTCGGCTCCACCGTAGGACCCGCAAGCCCTTCTCATTCTTCAGGCACTACTTTGACACGGTAGCTACTCATGAGGTAACCCAAAACATAGTAATTTTTGTCTTACAACTGTTCTGATTCACATATTAGCAACTGACAATGGCTAATAATATGTTCACCTTCTACTTGCAGATCATGTGACAGCCATGGGCCACAATGCTGACAGGGATTCAGGGCCAGTATAATATGGCATGGGGCATTTCTTGTTATCGCATTCTACTCAAGGGCCCAGTTTGCCGAGCTTGGTTCCTGGGCGAGCGAGTCATGCGTCAAACCATGGGCTTGCCTACTCCGATCATACCGGTGGCACCACCAGAGTCCATGAGATCAGCAGACAACCTATCTGCTAATGAGGTCATTCAGTTCATGGTAGGCTTGGAGGCAGACTACTTCCGAGTTGAGGGCGATTATACAGTCTTCATTCAGACATACCTTATGCCACCTCTGACCGGTGTTCGTGGAGGTGAGAGAGCAAGAGCTCCTGCTGCGAGGACGGGGCCTAAAGCGATAGGGCAGCCATGGCCTGTGGGAGAGGGGTTTCTCAGGCAAGACAGAGGACTAGCTAGCCGAAGCTGCCTATTGCACTCACCTATTGGCGATACACTGGGAAGGCATATTAAATTCCGATTGAGCCTGTCGTAGTGGGGCATAGATATATCAGTGCTAATGACGCACCCCCAGTATGTACCACATTTTTAGTTTTCTCATCTCTTTCTGACATTTGCTCCTTCTGGACATTGATCATTCCCAATGCATTTGTAGGCACCCCCAAGATACACCGAGGATCTGCTAGACCTATTAGCCTCATTCAAGGGCATGATATTAAGAAGGGAGGCATTGCTCGGCTTCCACGACATTCAGGTCATTTCTTCAATTTTCTTACATTCCAGTCATCACATTTCCACTGACACACTAAAACTGACATGAGAACTTACCCACACTGCATCTGAAATACTACACTTCTATACTGTATTCATACACTATACTTGACTTCAGCATAAACACGCAGCCGAGGCAGAGCCAGAGGCACCTAAGATGAGAGTGGTCCTTTAGAGCCCATTCTGAGCAATGACGACGCCGAGACGAATGGCTCCGATAAGGCAGTGAGTCCATAGTCTGAGTCCTCTGAGAGTGGAGATGACGGCGACTCTAGATCTGAGAGTGGATGTGATGCTGAGCTGGGTTCTGAAGCAGAGAGCAGTGATGATTCCGGTTCTGGTTCGGCATCTGGTTCAGACAGTAATGTAGATGGAGATAGCTCTAAGTCCCCGCCCAAGAAGAGGACAAAGAGGACATCTCGAGCCTGAGATGGCTGGCGCTGATTTTCTGTATTTTTGCTTAGTTTCTTTTGTTAGTAGTGTTATCACATTGTATAGTTTCAAACAGGTTTTATTTTCTTTAAAAACTTGTACTGCACTTTTGTAAAAACAACCATGATCAAAATGAAAACCAGTTTTCATTTGAAAAAGTGTTGTATTTTTGCATCATGAGCACCACATTGCATGAAAACGAGATTGATTTTGATAATGAAAACCGAACACTTGTATTGGCATGACGTTTTTAATCAGATAATGAACCGACCAACAAGTAACAAACAAAGTAATACAACTTGATAATCCAAATAGCAACAACTCGATAAACAACAAAACAACTTGATAAACAAAAAAACTCGATAAACAAGACAAAACCACTCAAATACAACTCAACAAACTTGCTAAAACTAGAAGGACTCAAAACAAGACCTTAACATGCATAAAAAATAGAACAAAACACATGCCTTCAGCATTCTCAGCACACAGGTGGACAACAGGACAGACAAGAAGGATGTCGGCCATGAATAGAGGTTGTCGGCCATTAGTGGTGGCCGGTCAGCTACCAAAGTGGCCTGTTGGCCATCACCGATGGCCGGTCGACCATTAATGTGAGGAACCTCCAGATTGCTGCCACTTGGCTTCCACTCACTGCCTTATCTTCTACAAAAGGTTGAGCTTCGTGATTTCTTCATTTCAGCTACAAATTCTTCACAAATAGAGCCATTCTTTGCCCAAAAACTCTCGAATTGGATTACAACTTTAGATGGCTCGGAAAAGCTAAATTTTCGGGATTTCGGCATAAATGCACTATTCTCGCTGAGTCATACTCCACTTCGTTTTCTATTCCTACATGCCGCAGCTAGATGTTGGAACCCGATTACACACATCTTTAGCCTCAGGGGACAAGAGGTATGCCCAACAATCGAAGAATTTCAAGTACTAATGAAATCCCGACGCGACGGGGAAATTCTACCTCAATCCCGTTTTGGTCATATCCAAGCTTTGGGACGAATGTGCGGGCTTACTCTACACGAGGCTAGATCCTTGGTTCATAACAGTGAGCTAGACATTCCTAGCCTAATCCATCGATTTCCTGAAGCCAATGACTGAGGCGACCTTCTTTAGCGGGGTTTTCGACAATGCGCCCTCTGCTTGTGCATGTTGGCTCATTTCCTTCTTGCCCTTAGTTTTGGAGGGTCTAGCATTCAACTAGTCGAAGTAACTCAAGGTTTGAAAGAGGGCAAGAATTGCATTGGTTTGGTCTTGGCCGAGACTTTGATGGGCTTAGACGCCATTCATCAGCGAAAGCTTACCAAATTCACGAGAAGTCCACTACTCCTTCAGATAATGTTTCCCACCCATCTCATATGTGTTTCTCACATCACTCGGCAATCATGCTCTATTTTTCTCTCAAAGCCCTTTTCTCACTCTTTTCTCAACACACACCTCTCTATTCTTTAATTTCTCTTTTTTTATCCCTCCCCAAATATGGCTTATGGACAAGCTGAAGGTAGTGGATTCTTGCCTTGCATACTCAGCTCGAGCATACTTTTTCTGCTAACAACTAATGGATTTCCCAAATGAGGGATGGTGGTGCCAATGGATGTGCAACAAGTCCGCTGTTGACATTGTTTGGCATTGCCCCTGGCTTGATTTGCCCGCAATGTGTTACAGCATGACTCAGTAACCTGGCATTCAGTTGATCGGCCAGACACATTGTGTATTCTACTTTCCATTCCGGTTCAAGTGTCTTTGAACATGATCAGACTTGCCTAGAGGAGGGGGTAGAGTACCCGGTTTCATTCCCCATTCGAGGTTCACACTTGGCTAGATACCTCACTGCTTGGAGGACAAGAGAGCTTCTGGCTCCTGCCCCTAGTTTCAACTATGCACTTTCTGGCGAGTGCCTGACTTAGTTTGAAGATGAGGCGCAATTCGGGCCCATTTTAGCATCAGAAGCTTCCACAAGCACAAGCGGGGGACGTAGGAGCACCTGATTCATCTGTACCCCTAGTTTATTGCTTTGATCTTTACTTTTCAAGTTTTATGAATGTAATAAAAGCAACTTTGATTTGTATCGAGAGTTGGAGAACTTTTATTGAAATCAATGAAATTAAAGTTGTGAGCACTAAAAATTTTCCTTTTGGTCCAAAAATGGTCGAAGTTGTAAAAGGTAAAATTTGAGTAAACATCAACTTTTATCAAAACTTTTCAAAACCATTTTCGATAAGGATCACCACTTGACACGCGCGGAATCTATCCTCAAGATGTATAACCCCGAATCCAAAGATAACAAATTACCCCTTGTCTGAACAACACTGCTCAGCATTGTAACCAATTTTCACAGAAGATCAAAACCAAACTCTCAGATAAAGAACGGATAAAGATGACCTGGTAAACACATGGATAGGACAGTTGAGTTGGAGGTGTTTATGGCCGAACTTCAGAATGAAGTTGCCAACGTATCTCGAAGATGGGAATCAGGCCTTACATAGTTCGGTTCAGGTTCACTTGACTATTAACGCTCTCCTTTTGCACTTTAACTTTTTCCAAGGCCGCCCTTTAGGGTTTTCAACCTTGCGAGCTCAGTTTTTCTTTATTTCCAATTTTTTTTATGCTCTAACTTTTGCCTAGTTCGCCCTTCCAGGTTTTCGGCCTAACGAGCCTCTCAGGGATAGTATTTCTTCAACTTGTCCATGTTGATTGGTTGAGAAAATTCTAGGTCATCCAAGTCCATAAGAATAACAACTCCACCTGACCAGATAGTTTTGATGATATAAGGACCAGTCCAATTGGGTTTGAACTTGCCCCTAGGGTCGTAAATGGGAGCTTGGTTATCTTTCAGCACCAAATCCCCTTCTTTGAGATTCTTGGACTTAACCTTCTTGTTAAAAGCCCTGGTAATCCTACGTTGATAACCCTGAACATGATACAATGCTTTCAACCTTCTCTCATCGAACAACATCAGTTCTTCGAACCTGCTCTACTGCGAATCCGCCTTTGCTATTTGACGCTCAGCCATGACTCGCAGTGATGGGACTTCTATTTCAATTGGTAGAACAGCCTCCATACCATAAACAAAAGAGTAGGGAGTTGCCCCTGTAGACATCCGTATCGAAGTTCTATAGCCCTAGAGTGCAAATGACAATTTGTCTGGCCAGTCCTTGTAGGTCTCAACCATTTTCTGCAGAATATGCTTGATGTTCTTGTTGGCGACCTCAATAGTTTCATTGGTTTGTGGTCGGTATGTGGATGACTTATGAAAAGCCACCGTGTATTTGTCTAACAAGTCAATCACTTCTTTCTTGAATTGGGGGCCATTATCTGAGATGATCTTGTTTCGGACTCCATATCGGCAAATGATGTTATTTTGGATGAACTTAGCCACATGTGATGCTTTCAACACTGTATAAGACTGAACTTCCACCACTTTGTAAAGTAGTCAATTACCACCAGAATGTATTCATGCCCATTTGACCCTTTCGGTGTGACTGCGTTGATGACGTCAATTCCCCAAACAAAAAAAGGCCATGGTGAAGTCATGTTATATAGCTTTGACGGCAGGATATTCATGCGATTGGCATGAATTTGGCATTTGTGGCATCATCGAACAAAACTGATACAATCCTCCTCCATGGTAGACCAGTAGTAACCTTGCCTAAGAATCTTCTGGGCTAACATTACCCCGTTTATGTGCGCTCTGCACTCTCCCCCATGGATAGCCTCTATTAGGCGCTTTGATTTCTCTACGTCAACACACAACTTGTGCATTCCTAGATGACCTCTCTTGTACAGTTTACCTCCGCAGATAATAAATTGAGCAGCCATTCGATGTATTGCCCTTTTATCTTTGGCATTTGCCCCTGGTGGATAAATCTCCTTTTCCAAGAAGTTTTAGATATCATAGCACCAAGGGTTTTGATCTTGAACTTCATCTATTGCAGCGATAATCTCGTAGGCCGGCGTATATCTCTGTTCAATGATAATCGGACGCATCTGAACTCCAAACGGGATGCCTATCATAGAAGATAGAGTTGATAAAGCATCAGCGGACCTGTTGTTCTCTCTTAGTAGATGAGTGAAGGTTAGCTTCTTAAACCTAGGAATCAGAACATCCAAGGTCTGGTGATAGATCTTCATCTTTTTTTCTTTGACCTTCCAGTCTCCTTTTGCTTGAGACACAACTAGGTTCCAGTCCCCGATAATGTCCAACTTTTTTGCCCCTAGTTCCAGGACAACTTCCAAACCAACGATACACGCATCGTATTCGGCTTCGTTATTAGTTACCTTGAACCGGAGTTTAAAGGCTAAAGGTATATGGGAATTGTCCTGTGTTATCAGCAACACACCTATCCTATACCCATATTGATTAGACGCTCCGCCAAAGCACATTGTCCAGATCTCTTCCTCGACTTGCAAAATAGCTTCATCTGGGAACAGGTATTCTACCGCTTCATCCCCTTCCACTGGGTGATTTGCCAGGAATTTTGCTACCGCTCTCCCCTTGACAGACTTGCAAGTAACATACTTCAAATCAAATTTAGAGAAAAGAAGCAACCAACGGGCTAGTCTACTCGTAAGCGCTGGTTTCTCAAAGAGATATTTAATGAGATCTAATCTCGAAACTAGAATTACAGAGTGAGCTAACAGGTAGTGCCTCAACTTCAAGTAGCCCATACCAAGGCTAGGCAAGCTTTCTCCAGCAAGGTGTAACGGGCTTCATAGTCCAGCATTTTCTTGCTTAGGTAATAGATGGCTTTCTCCACCCTATCCTCAGATTTCTGAGCAAGCATGCATCCCATTATTGTGTCTGTGACTGACAGATACAAAATCAAAGGGTTCCCCAGCTTTGGCGGCGACAACACAGGCAGATTCTGAAGGTACTGCTTGATCTGCTCAAAAGTGAATTGACATCGATCATCCCATCGAAACTTCTTTCCTTTCTTCAGAAGACCAAATAGTAGTTCACAAGTAAAGGTTAATTTAGAAATAAATTGTCTTATGAATTGCAATCTACCCAGAAAACCTCGCACCTCCTTTTCAGTCCTTGGTGGTGGCATTGCTAGGATGGCCTTGATATTGGAAGGATCTACCTTGATCCCCCTCTGTGTGATCAAAAAACCCGGCATTTTCCCAGTTGTTATGCCGAAAGTACACTTCTGTGGATTTAACCTCAGTCTGTATTCTCTAATCCGTTGAAAGAATTTTTTCAAGGCGATGTAGTGGCCCTCTCTTTCCTTGGACTTAACAATCATGACAGCCACGTACACCTCGACATCTTTATGGATCATATCATGCAACATTGTGGTTGCAACCTGTAGATAGGTAGCCTTGGCATTCTTCAGCCCAAACGGCATCACTCTGTAGCAGTAGGTTCCCCACGGCATAGTGAAAGTAGTTTTCTCTCTGTCTTCGGGTGCCATCAGTATCTGGTTATACTCGGAAAACCCATCCATGATGGAGAGCAATGCATGACCCACGGTGAAGTCCACCAATTCATCAATTTGCGGCAGAGGAAAATCATCCTTCAGACTGGCTTTGTTCAGATCTCTGAAGTCCACACATACCCGAATTCTATCATTTTTCTTTAGCACTGGGACAATATTGGCCAACCAAGTCGGGTACTCAAATACTAGAAAAAACCCTACGCCTATCTGCTTGGTGACCTCTTCCTTAATCTTCAAAGCCTAATCCGGGTGTATTCTCTGCAACTTCTGTTTGATGGGTCGGGCCTCAAGGTCAAGCGGGATCCGATGCTGTACAATTTCAGGATCAATTCCAGGCATGTCTTCGTAGGACCATGCGAAAACATCTTTCAAATTTTTTAATAAAGCGACTAAGCGTTCGCACTCCTCCGAAGATAACATGGACCCGATCTAGGCCAGACGCGGATCCTTCTCAGTACCCACATTAATTGCAATGATTTCATCAGTGAGGGGTTTTGTAAACCTCTCCTCCTCTCGATTAATCAAATTTTTTAAAACCAGAGGAATTCCTTCCTCATCGTTTTTATCAAATTTTTGAAAATCATGATCAATGTAATAAACAAGAGGCATAGAGAAATACTCAGAATCTGCAGTGGCATTCTCATTCATAAGGTCAAGCTGATCTAGTTCCTCAGTTACAACCGACTCAAAGGGAAAAAAAAAAGGACGACTTGGACAAAACCTCAGCATCTGGGTTATCAATCCCAGGAATACTAGACCCAAACTCAGAAGAACTGGAATCTGATTCCGACTCCATAGACATTGTGGAATCAGATTCTGGTTCACTACCCGACTCAGAACTGCTAGACAAGTAGCCCTCCTCCAACTGCCAAATGAGGGATGGTGCGTCAGATGCATCCAAGATGCTGCTAGAAGGGTTCACCTCCAGTTGGTCTTTGATCATGGAAATGGTCAGGTTATCCCCCAAGCTCTCTGAGTTGATCGAACTATCCGAAAAGAGACATGCCAGTGCTACTCATATCTCAAGCTCATTGCTGTTGGAATCACTTTCTGTGCTCTTTGCAGCTTCAGCAATTGGTCTAGCTATTTCCTCCATATCACTGTCTTGCAGCTGCAAGTCGAAGAAAATTCCAAAGCTAGGAACCTGTTGCCTATTAGAGTTGAACCAAGGTTCAGGGAAACCACTGAATAGGAAGTCTTCTCCCTCCCGAACAAAATAACCATTCAGGGTTCCCCGAATTGGTTGGTGCAAAAACTCGTAGCGCTTCCTGGTCTGCTTATCTCTGGCTTTTCCGGCCATTTATTCCCCTTTCCTTACCCAGTCCTCTTTGGTGGGTGTATAGCCAAGACCAAAGGCATGCGAGTTATGTGGCACATTAGCCAATGCAGTAACGCCTTTCCAGCCGCTCCTTTCCAGTCCCATTCTTGGCATGTGTTGGAGCTTGTTCATGAAGTATACAAATTGGGCGCTGACATACAAGCCCCCATCGATAGCCAAGATATTATACACTACTCAGGCCTCAGCCAAGGTAAACCTTAAAAGGAAAACATCCTCTTCGCCATGCACAATCTCCAGCACAGGTGTAGTGACCTCTGGCGGAGGATGTATAGATGAATTCCCGAAAACTATGGCCACCCTTTTTCCATGGGGGTACTTCAGCATTTGGTAGAGGGTGGAAGAGATAGCTTTCACTTGGTGCAGCCAAGGTCGCCCAAGTAGTAAGTTGAAAGTGGTCGGAACATCCAACACATGGAACTCAATACCCTGTTGAGCTGGGCCAACCTGTACTCTAATCTGCACTGCCCCCATCACCTCTTTGCTTGTATTATCATATGCCCGGATCACTTGGGCTATAGGCATAAAATCGGCCGGTTTCAGACCAATAGCATAAGTCGTACAACAAGGGCAAACATTGATTGCTGACCCGATGTCGACCAATACCACTGGTAGCCACTTTTCTCGGCACTCTACGGATACGTATAGAGGCTTGTTGTGTGCCGAGCCTTCTAGCAGTAATTCCTTGTTTGAAAAGGTCAAAGTTGGTGCAGCGCCTCCTGAGAAGACTAATCCCACCAGTTGTTCTGGGGTAGTGTCGATAGATAACTTAGCTTTATCCATCACCGTCAGTACAGCCTGTCTGTGCACTCGCGAAGCCATAAGCAGACCCCAGATATATATATGTCAGCTTGAATCTTCTTCAACTGTTTCAGCATAGCCTCTTCCTCTAATTGCTTTTTCTTTTGTTTCTCAATTTCTTTATCTTTCCCGGATGCCTGGGGTTGGTCCAGATGCGGTGGTTTGAAATATCAGCCACTTTTTGTCATATGGTCAACTTCTTCCACATACCAAGTGTTGTCAGGAAGGTTTTCACCCCAATCCTCATCGGTATAGGCCAAGTGTAGGTCGTCATCATCCCACCAACCCTTTTAGCAGCCGACAAGCACTCATCCGGCTCCATTTAGATTACCTTCTTATTACAAATCTCCCCCACAGGGTGCTGAGCTTTTCCAGCCTTCCGATTGTTTTCATTCATTTCTTGCTCGAACTGCTTCAGCGCGGCTTCTTGTTCAGTATGCACAGTACTAATAATGCCTAATTCTTGAGCCAATTGTTCTTTACTAGTGTTTTCCAGTAGTTTACCCTTTCCATCGGTCATTCCGGCCATTGCAGTGGTTCCTGCTTTCTGTTCTTCCAGCTTCGATCCAGTTCCCTCATCTTTATCGGGTTCATCACTTAGCCACCCAGAATTGTCTGTTGACCTATTTAGATCAAACCAATCAATATACACATCCCTTTGATCTTGCTCATCAAAGAACTGCAAATTGTCTATGTCCTCCTCCAGGTCGGCTAGATTATCTAATCCCTAACTTGGCCCATCTTCTCGAACAACACTGACCTCCATCCCAACTAGCAACACCACTTCCGGCTTAGCTTGATTGATTGGTACAATATAGCAGCTCGGGTTATACGTCCCTTCAGATAAGTCCTCAAAGCCCTCGGGCAACGGACTGATATTTTCCACCAAGGTTGACCTCACTTTATCTTCCACTATCACCACCACTGGTTTGGGTTGGAGTGTAGACGTGTTGATCATGCACAAGTCCATGCTCTCAGGGATGAACAATGCCAGCTTAGGTAGGTAGGACGGGGTGATATTTATACTAGGGTCATAAGGGACGGCCAGTGTATGGATGAGGTTTATATGCCGGGTTGGAGGGACTTGGTTATGTGGTAGGAGAGGATTTATAGTGACGTTGGGTTTTTGGGGAGGCGCTATCACCTTATTGTCAATGAGATCTTGAATCTCATGACGCAGCCTATAGCATTGATCGGTGTAATGACCATGGTGCTGGTGAAAAGCATAGTATTTGGTCGGGTTATGTTTCGGGGGGAGAGGATTGAGTAGAGGGCATTGTTCTAACGGCTTAAGGTGCCCCTTTCTGATCAGGACCCCTAAGGCTTTGGACAAAGGCATATAGAGTGGGGTAAAGACCCTTTAAGATCGAGCCTAGCTGGTTGAGGTTTGTGGAGCTGTGTTGGAGGTGTTGGCAAAAGTGTTGGTAGTTTTGGGTGTGGTGGTGACCATACTCACATCCGAAGGTCGTGCAGAGGTGCTACCACCCGTAGTTGCGTTCGAGCTATGTGTAAAGAGCCTCTTAGGCTGTTTATTTTCATTGTCTATCAGTCCCTACTTCATCGCATCCTCAATTTGAACCCCTATCTCATGGAGCTCAACAAATGTAAACAAAGGTAGGACTATCATCTTCTGTAATAATCTCCCTTGCAAGTTACAGACCACCATTCTGATTTGGTCCTTTTGAGATGGTCGGATAGTCATCATAGAGGCCTTAGCCCTCCATCGGGTCACAAAGTCCGAGAAGCCCTTCGTCGACTCTTGATGGGTCGCTTCAAGATCACAGGTAGTGACCTCGATCTGGGTATTGTAGGAATATTGAGCGATGAAGGCCTCGATCATTTCCTCCTAACTTCTTTTCACAGAGTCCTCGAGTTTGGCATACCAAATGGCTGCTATACTCAACAGGCTTTGGCCAAAAAGTGACAGCTTCTGAAGTCTAGTGAGACCCATTGGTTGTAGGATTTCAGAGAATAACCGTAGATGGACCATGGGATCCCCGAAGTAGTCAAACCGGTCTATGTGCGGCATCTTGAATCTGTCTAGCAGAGTCACTACCGCATCTGTGTACCCATCCTCAATGTCAGGGATTGAATTCACACCTTGTGCCACTTTGCAAAGCTTTTCTAGCTTGTTGACTTTCAATGCAGCGGGGTCAACCTCGAATTCAAATGGCGCCTCCATTTGGTAAACTGGTGCCTTGGAGGTCTGAGGTGAGATCAGATCTACTGGCATGCCCAGATTCTCTTGGACATTAACTGTAACTCCAAGTCCTGGAATCCCCGCTAGAGGTGCCTGGGAAGCAAAGGCCACTGCCAGTTGTGGTTGTTGTTGCTGAAGCCTATCTATCACTTCTGCTTGGCGGGCTGTGACCTCAGCTTAGTGGGCAGCATCTAGCTGCATAGTCTCAATGGTTTGCTAGAGTTGATGAAACATATCTTCCGTGCTGAGTAGGGGATGTTGAGCTATCAGAACTGGCGAATACTCTCTTTCAGTAGTAGAAGTAGAAGACTGGGCTTGACTGGGTGCAGGTGAAGTAAAAAGTGATTGCTGGATTACTGAATTATGCCTGATCCTCCTCCGTCTGGTAACCGGTGGGAGTGAAACAAACACTATCTGTCCCCTGACAAGATCCCCGGATCTGCAAATCCTTCTCACACAGGTCCAGAGTAATTGAGGGGTAACAGAATCGTCTGAAGCAATGGTGAAAAACTACCTTGCAAAAAAGAAATAAAGCAAAAGAAAGCAAAAATCAGAAACCGGACAGCATCTCGGCTCAGACACTGACAACACGAGTTGCAATCATAAGCTGGAGGAGCAAGGATCCTCTAGAGTGATTTTTCCCTAAAGTTCCCTAGAGTGCTACATTGTGTGGTTGAGATTTACTGGCAAGTCACATCAATTTTTCTGATGTGACTTGCCAGTAAATCTCAACCACACAATGTAGCACTCTAGGAAACTTTAGGAAAATTTCACTCTAGAGGATCCTTGGTGAAGCTGGAGAACTGTACTCAACACTGATTTCTACCCCAAAACTGATGCCCAAACTTGTAACTGATACATACACTCCTGTAGAGTTTCACTCTAAAAGCACATACCAGTTAAGTGAAAGCCAAAACACCCCTATGATGGGGTAAGGTTACCCTGTCCTAGTTTCATCAGGAACTAGGGTTCACTATTCAAGCAAAGTGTCTCACACAATCCTGAATTCAGGTAAGCAACCTATCCTAGTTGGAACAGTCTCTATGGCTTCCGATATGCAACTAGGTTGATTGGTCAAAAAAGGGTACCTAAGCAAGACTACCTAATATACCTCTCACACCTAACACCGAGAAATGAAAGGAGGATCAAACGGTACAGCGGTAGTCCAGATCCAAGGTTGTGTTCCCATTGTGACAGAACCCATAACCGGTCAGCCTTTTGGCAAGCTTTTCTAAGCAAGCCTCTGGCAAACTATTCAAGAATAGCATATGGCAAACACTGTGACTTAGGCGCACTGATGAAAATATAAATGCAAAGAAACACATAAGTGTAGATAAAAAGTCATATCATGAGTTCGAGTCAAGTTCTCTAAAATCTCCAGTAGAGTTGCCAGAAACTGTAGCTCAACTTTTTCGCCCCCCTTTAGGAAGCTCAAAACAAAGCCCTACAGTTCGGACTCTCGTGGTTCTGAATCTAATCTCACAAGTGCAATATGAAATTGATAAACACCAAAGAGTCCAAATCCGGCAAATCGTTTTGGAAAATTGATTTTGAATCAAAAAGTACCAAAATTGGACTGCTTTGCCAGATATAGAGTTGCCACCTAAATATTTTATTTTTGGAGAAATTTAGGAAATCCATGACTCGTGCCAAAGGCCATGTGTCCATCATCACCAAAGTTCCCTCGACTTAGGAACTTGGGTACAAGAGGGGAAGGTCATGAATTGAGCACCCCCGCTCGCCCGATTAAAGATCAGCCTCTACTAATCATGATATGATTTTTTATAAACATTATGCGTTCTTATTCCGATTATTAAACTAGCTTTACTATGTGATGCGCACAAGCAAGTATAGACTAGTTTGCTCAATTTGGAATAATTCAACTCATGTTTGTTTGCGAAAATGGTTTGAATTTGCCACCTCAAGTGGGCTTAAAGTTTGCGGATTTGCCACCAAACATAGTGGTCTTAAAACATGATTTGTCACTAAACAAAGTGGGCTTAAAACTTACATTTGTTGAATCGTTCCAATTCAGACAACAAGCCTTCATCCACAGGCATTCAAGTAGTTTAGCAAGTAAGCACATAGCCTCATGGCAAGCATGCTAGACATGGCAGTCACTCACACTCATACAAGTATGCTAAAGCACTAAAACTCACCTAGTACTCCAGGCTAAGAAGATATGAGTTAGAAAAATATGCATGATTCCTAACTATGCATGATGCCTAATGCAACACATGTGATATGCAATTTAATAGGCTCGGCTACTAATATGGTATATGGATCGATTTGAACAGCATGCGATCAACACGTATTCAAGGAATTTACTGAAATGACGATGCCGTTTGAATGATGCGCCGAGCCTTGGTGCATGCAAGACAAGATGAATGGATGCAAGCATGCGATATGCTAATTAAAACATGTCCCTAATCTAACCATCAAAAGCGATTAAATAAAAGGGAGAAAGACGTGGGGTTGGAAGACATACACGCACGCACGCACACTTATTACAACATTACGCCCTCGCAAAGGAGGATCCGAATGAAACTAGCTAAGCTACACTACTTAACTAATTATTTACAACACTTTGAATAAATAAAAAGCTTACTCTAATAAATAAAAAGCTCACCAATTTCTACAAGTTCAATGAATGCAAAACAAGACTCAAATGCCATCACCCTATCATGCATGATCAAGGTTATTTACAACACTTAATTAGTTACAACTAATTAATTACAACACATATTTGATCTATTGCTAATTAAACTAATTAGCTAATCCAGGGAAGCGAGGGAGACCCATGCATGCTCGGTTTCCACCAGAAAAGCCACTGCCTTGCTGCTGAAGGCCTCTGTTTGCACATTGAACACCAACAATCCTGTCCACTTCCAGAACACCTCTGCTCCACCTTACCAACACACTGTGCAAATTTCACTGATGGCCAACAAGGGACTGGTTGGCTACCAATAGTGGCTGGTCGGCTACCACTGGTGGTCAGTTGGCTACTGGTTGTGGCTATTGGCCACTGATAACCTACACTTCCTTGCTGCAATAGAGAACAAACGGAGCAAAATAGTGTATTTATCAAGGGTTCTTTGCACACTCTGTCTCTTCTTTTCATGGGGAAATCAAAGGAGGGACAAAATTTGGTTCATAAACCATCAAGCAAGCAATTTCATTGCATGATGGCTTGTGAAACCAATTATGCAAGTTTAATAAATGCAAAATGAGACCAAAATGACCGTCAACCTATCATGCATGATTAGGGGCAACGAGGACCTAGAAAAGTGGCATATTTCATCACTTTTGAGTATGAAATGTTCTATTTTCCTTATGTTTAAATTAACGTCCAATTTGAACATATGCA
This sequence comes from Camellia sinensis, assembly GCF_004153795.1. Classification (NCBI taxonomy): domain Eukaryota; kingdom Viridiplantae; phylum Streptophyta; class Magnoliopsida; order Ericales; family Theaceae; genus Camellia; species Camellia sinensis. Next base: position 53,887 of record NW_021025585.1, on the reverse strand, counting down.
ATGCAACACAAAGAAATGCTTATCTTGCCACTTTTACTCGCCAATTTTGTTTACACATTTTAGTTGCCAAATCATTCATTAATCAATTTTTCCATTGGTGAGTGTTTTCTAAGATGAAAGAAGTGTCAACCAAGGGATATTGTAAGGCAAGAGAGAGATCATGTCATTGGTAATAAACCCTTAAAGAGGATTAAACCATTAAGCATAACCTCAATCTCAAGCTTAAAGGATCCCAAGCTTGAAAGAACTCTTAAAAGAAAATGAAAGAGTAAAGCAAAGAGGGAGGTTGCAGAGATTATAGTGCTGAAATGGAGCGAAAAGCAACACCAAAAGATGTTATCCACTCAAACAAGAGGTGTCTAAGACCCTAAAACACCAACTTGTGAGGACTATTGCACTATAACCATGCAAAACAAGACCCAAATGAACTAACAAGCCCAAAATAGAGCTAAAGCAAGCTATTTCAAAGGCTAAAGCATGTTGGACTTGAGCTAAGTTAAGCTAGAAAAACATGCTAACATATAAAGCTAACTAAGCATGCAAACAAGACACAAGGAGGGGAGGCTAACCCCTCCAAATTTGGACTTCAAAATGATTTTTTTGCCACTGAAAAACCTCTAAAATTCAATGGTTAAAAGGTCCAAAAAAGTTGGTTTGACAGTGGTGAACAAAGCTACAAAAGCTTTACAAACTAAGAAGTAAGAAGGGTGAACCACCCCTTAATTGCAAATGGCCTCAAACCACCACCTTTAGGCCACCCAAAAAATAAAAAATTACAGTTCAAAATGAGCCCCAAATTTACAGTTCAAAATGAGCCCCAAAATAACCCAAAAACAATAGAAGAATATAGCAAAGCAAGTATCTAAAACAAGCTAACAAAGCAAGTGTTATACCTCTTGAAGCCAAGACACAATTTGGCCAACAATCCAAGCCAAAACCTCCTCCTAGAGCTCAAAAGAAGTCTCAAGCTACCTCAGCCCAGAGACTAGCAACTTTTGTTAAGGATTGATAGACAAAAGTGGAGTGTATGCAAGCAACTATGCACAAAATTGCTAGAGAGAGAGAGAGAGAGAGAGAGAGAGAGAGAGAGAATTTTGTTTCAAAATTGCTAACCCTCAAAAATGGGGGAGGAACCCCCCTATATATAGAAAAATAAGCCTTGAGCTTAGAAACATCCCACCATACACGAGTAGGGAGATGCAGCTTAATGTGCTAACAGCTGGCACAACTGTCAACAAATATCTGGAAAAAGACACTGGTGGTCGTCGGCCACCACTGGTAGCCAACCAACCACCACTGATGGCCGACCGGCCACACCAATGGCCAACAACCATGAGCTATAGCCGACAACCTATGGTGGTGGCCAATAGGTCACCAAAAGTTCTAGACTCGAAACACCAAGCTTTTAGTCCAAAACAAGGCATAGAAAAGACAAGGTTAAAAGGCCCAAAGGCAGGGCGTTCTGCCGAGGACTTCGAGCACTCGAAACGAAGACATGCAATCACAATCATCGTGTGCACAAGTGATGACGTCCAAGTCTTGAGGACGGTCAAAAATTGGGTGTCTACAATTCATTACCAGGGCATTACATCTCTCTCATGCTAAGCACAACTTCTTGTTTAACATTTCTCTTCATTAGTGGATGTAATTATCACTCTTCGGACAAAAATGAATAATGAATAGCAAGGTAATATAAAAAAGATTAAAATTAGAATAAAAGTGGTAAAAAGATAATAAAATTGGATTGGGTTCAATCGGAAGTTATATTGAAATTATTGAGTCTTGAATCATTACATACTCTTTAGTGATGTTAATGAGTCAAGAATCAATATCTACCACTTCCCTTGAGGTAACTCCATGGTAGGGAGGAGGTTTTGTTGGTCTTTTATTTCCCTTCATTGAGCATTTGTCCTATCGGTTCATAGATCATCGTGCAACAAACGTGCAAATATTAATGGTTTGCAAATCAAATCTACTTCTTTTTTGACCAATTTCATGATAGGGAGACGCAGAAATGACAAACATATTTTGGAAACACTCTATTTTTGCTCTATTTCATTTCTAGGGCAGTACCAAAAAATAGTGGCCGGCCGACCACTTTCCAAGGCTGGCTGGCCACCCTATTTTGTGCAGGCAGTGTCATTTTCATTACAGAACAGATCAAAAGTTGGGACAAAAATAGATTAATTTTCTAACTGCAAATAGAACAGTTTCTGTCAGTAAAACAGAGAGGTTTCTGGAAGGAGTTTGTGTACGTGCGATGCTTCGTTTTTCGTGGTCCTTTTGTTTAATGCTTTGATAGTAGTATGTTTAAATTAATTAAATTCGGTTGAAATTATAATGGCTAGTTAAATAATTACTTGTTATCTAGTTAGATTAGCATTAATTCATTTATTTGGTGTTGTAATAATTAGTTTAATTAGGGCATTCATTTGGACCCTCTCGCTTAAGAGAAATTTGTAATAATTTGTGTATGTCTTCTAACCCCCATTTCTTCCTCCCTTTTATTTATACGCTTATAATGGTAGCATGATGTTTTACATTTTCATACCATTACCATGACTTGTATCCATTTTTGCATACATTAGGTTCGGTTCATCATTTTAACATTGTTGTCATTTCCTACGTGCTTAAATACGTGCACTATCGCATACTTTGAGTTAAGTCACATGACATGTTAAAAACTAAACCTCGTAGTTACATTTTGTATGTGTTGCATTAGTCACCTTACATAGTAGAGCATGCATTTTTCTAATGGTTTTATTTCTTTTGGCTTACCCCGATTGAGTACTAGGTGAGTGTTTTTGCTTTAGCATATCGCATGAGTGTTTGTGTTGCCATATCAAGCATATTACCATTAGGCTAAGTGCTTATTTGATATGTCTCTTGAATGACGATGGATAGAGGCTTTTCGCCTAAGTTGGGGTGAGTGTTTTACAAGTTTTTGGCTCTTCACAAATTTTTCTAACCTAAAATTAAGAGGGGTGGTCATCTATTTATAAAAAAAAAAAAAAAGGTTCCTCGGTTGGAAATATTTGTATGGAGCTAGCTGGTGCAAGGCACGCACATGGGGGGGACAGCTGGTAACAAATATCTACCTGTTGAGAAACATGACCGGCCGACCAAGAAAGGGGACGGCCAGCCAATAAAATTGGCCTCCCGACTACCTGTTGGCCAACAAACCTTTGAGTGGTCATGCTAGAAAAAATTGGGTTTTGATCCAAAGGAGGTGCAAGGTTTTAGGCTCCGAAACTAAAAAAATCGAAACTCTTTGCTAAAGAAATTGAACGGTTTGTACAGCGTTTTAATTCATCATTGAGTGTTCACCATAAGGCGCCCAAGTCTTAAGGGCGGTCAAAAATAGGGTGTCTACACCATGTAAATTACATCACCCATGTCTATCATGTCTAAAATAGAGGACTACCAATCCTAGGTGGCGACAACCCTATAAATTCCTAGCTCATAATGACTAAGGAAAAACTTCTTTTGGACCATTGATCATGCCTCAGTAGTCTTCATCGTCATCGTTGGCCCATCATGGCTAGATGAAATCTAAGAACCACTATTTGGATAACTGTTTTAGGCTATAAAAGATTTATTGGAATTAGCAATCTTTTGTGCTCCTATCTTTTCGCTAGAAAAGCAGAAGGTATTTCCCTATAGATCTACTTATCCAATTCTCCAATGAGAAGTTGGATCACAATGTCCAAAAAGTATAGTTCTGAACGCATGTCAATCATAGCCTAAGTCAAAGTAAGTAGAATGAAGTTTTCTCGTGGTCTGCACCTTTCTCAATGGTGCAGTTTTTGGTATTTAGCGATCCTTATGCCTAAAAAATGACTATCCAAATCGCGCATAACTTTAGAACAATTTTGCGTCATACCAGAAAGTCAACCAAATCCTAGAAATGGTTAATCCTCAAAGATTTTGTCTTAAAATGCCCAACATTAATCCACTTTCTAAGAACAGGGGACTAGAGAGCCTTTGGCATTATCCTAGGCTCTTTATCATCTTGCAGAGCAATCATGAATATTTCCTTCTCAATCACCCAGTGATAACATGGAAAATTTTCACATTCGCTACCACATATGTAGAGTATTGTTTTCTAATGGAGTAGTCCACTAGTAGGCACGGTTGCTTCCACTGTCCCTAGGATATTGGAAATTTCTTTCCATTCTCAACTAGGCTACATAAAGCGTCATACTTAGAATTCTTTTTCTTATAGAGTTCTAAAACTCTATTCACGTCACCTTTACTAAGAAAACTTTGCGTGACTTAGTTACACTGCCACAAAGCTGCTCACTTATAAGCACATGACCTGGAAGGTTTACATAATAGCATACAATAATGTGCCACATGACCCTAAGTGTTTATAAGACAGCATACAATAATCTGCCATAGAACTCTAGGTCTTAACTTCGCAACCTTATGAGAAGTAAAATAAAGATAAGTTGCTTAATGGTTATAGATCACCCACAATTGGCTCTCCACTAACCCATTACTCAAATGAAGTGTAAAATCTAATATGGAGGGCACTCAGTTGGGGACATAGGCAACAAAGTAAAATGCAATTTCCAATTGGGAAACATATTGAGCCATCATCCACCTAACATAAACAACACTTAATTCCTTATCTCTACTACACCATTGTGTTGCTAAATACTAGGAATAATCAATTTTCTAAGCATCCCTTTCTTTTCACAGAGCTTTCTAAAAAACAACTCAAATATATATTCGCCACCTCGGTCAAAACTAAAAGCACGAAAGCTCTTATCTAATTGATCTTGACCTCATATGTGTAATATCAAAAATCATCTCAAAACTTTTGACTTATGGAAGATCATATAGTCTTGACTAAGATGCGTATCGTAATCTATAAATGTGTCAAGACTGAGGCTAGCTATCATACCCTTACACATATCTAGTTACAAATATCATAGTAGACTAAATGCACCAATACAGATGTGTAACAACCACACTCCGTAATTAGCCCATAATCTGTAATTAAGAATGCTAATTAAGCTTTACGAATGAGATTATGTGTTAATTGTGAAATTTTATATGTGTTTTGCATTCTTATCTGTTAGCCAGAGGAATATCTTTTTAGACTTCTTCTTGGTTCTGCTAATTGAAGGCCTTATCAATATCCGAACACAAAATTAAGAGAGAGAGAGAGAGAGAGAGAGAGAGAGATCAAAGAAAGATAGTGAGATCAAAGCTAGAGAAGAGAGAAAAAGGAAGAGTTGGTGAGGTTTGAAGGCAATTTGGAAGTTTAACCTAGGATTACACACAAATTCAACCTTAGGTATGCTTCTCAACCATGATTCTTGCATAAATAATTCAAGTTAGAGTTGAATTCATTAAGTTCATGAGCTTAATTTCATGAATTGGGGGACTGTGTGTTAGAATTAAGCTTAGATAGATGAATTTGAAAGTAATCCATGCATCCATGCTCATTTCATCATAATTTGAGTTTATTTTCCTAGAAATTCTCTCATGCATGGGCATATACTTGCATGATTTTGGAAATTCAACATGATTCTTCCTTTCTTGCTTCATTTGAACATGTTTTGGAACCAAAGATTTTGAGTTATTGCATGCATGTAAACATATATAAAGTTTTGAGTTGAATTTTGAACAATTAGCATACTTTTGGGCTTTGATGTTGCGAAATGATCTTTAATTCATGAAGTTAAATGAGTTTCAGCATGTTTTCTCAAGTTTTGGCCCAAAAGAATATGTTTTGATGCATTGGAATCAAGTTTTGAACTTAGAGAGCAAATCTGGAAATTTTAGAATTTGCAATGTTCGCTCGAGCGATAAAGTCTTTGCTTGAGCGCACATTGCAAGCTTTCAGTAGTTTTGCAGACATGAGCAGTGTTCGCTCAAGCAGTAAAGTCTTCATTTGCACACAAATTGCAAGCTCCCATAGTTTTACAGACATGAGCACTTGGCTCGAGTGACCAAAGCTTGGCTCGAGCAACCACTCTTTGTTTTTAACCTTGGCTCGAGTGACCAAAAGTTGGCTCGAGTGTAAAATGAGAGCATCTAGTACTTTTGCAGACTTTGCAGACCGCTCGAGTGACCAAAGCTTTGCTCGAGCGAACTACCCTATTTTCTAAAATTTTACAAGTGTTTTCGAAGTACATTTTTGCATCCACATTTCATCTAAGGTATTCTTAAGACATGATTTAGGCTTTAATAATAAGGAAATGAACTAGAAACACACTAGGGAAAAAAAAAAGTGATAAGTTAAATGTTTGTTAAGTGTGTGTTTCAATGTGTATCTGTCACATATTTGTGTAGGTCACGTGCCCTAGTCCATTTGATCTGTTTGATTCGTCTGATCTGCTTATGGAGCTGTCTATGAATAACAACCTTAGTAAAGATATGTTCAATTATAAGTATTTTCTAACGGATATGATAAGCTCTGTACTCTGAAATGATATTTTTTATATAGATAAATGATTGTCCAATTTCTGAAATGTATCGTGGCATTTTTAGCATCGTGTGAGTTTGTTATCTGTTATCTGTTACCTAGTACAAAGGTTTTATGTGGTTTCCATTTATGGAACTGGTTATACACAACCCCTTATCTGCTTTGTATATGGGTTTATATGACCATCTGCTCTGCATATGGGTCTTTATGACCAATCTGATCTATTAGCGCTAATGGATGTACCACGTATGACTTTCTGAAAATTCTGAATATGAATAAGAATCTGTTTCTGATATGAACTCTGATTTATGAATTTGTATGAATATCATTCATAAAATCTTTACTTTGTTTTTATTTACTGGGCTCCAGCTCATTATTCATATTATGTATGTAGGTGATTAGGCGCGTGACTAGGCTTGAGACTTCTAGCTGGATCCATTTGTGTCAGCCAACCAGTGCGCCTTTTGAGGAGGTCCCGAAAGTCTTTTGTGGTCAAGTTTTTGTGGACAATGTTGTGCCAAGTTAATGAGCAAGTTTTAAGTTTTATTTCCTTTTCTTTGGTTTGGACAACTTTGTGTATCTTCTGTATGTAAGGCTGACATTATATTATATGTAAATATAAGTTTTAAATATTTCTGTCCCATATAAGTGTGCACAGCTCTATGGGCATTGTATTTGATATTTGCTTCTGTTAGCCCCTTGAATTCATTAATCTGTTTCGGAGGCCTTCGGTAATCCCATGATTACTAGCCGGTTATGATGCTAAACCTATAGAGGCTAGTTTGGGTCGTGACAAGATGCCTTTCTGCAGTATTCTTGCTTACTTGAGGGTAACCATTGCGAACAAAGTTACACATTCACATGAGAGCAAGATGCCACAAGTGAGTGGGCTCGAGAGGTCCTACTCAAACCATCCATGTCATCTTCTCATTAATGTGATGAACTACAACAAGTTTATGACTAATGTCATAAATTAATTCCCATCATCCTAATGTGTGAGTTCTCAAAGGTAAGTGTAAAGATTTAGGCTTAACTAGGTAATGACTTATGACTATCTAATGTTCACTAGATTATAAAAGGATGTCATGAAGATATCAAGTGCGCCTAAGTAGCAAATTTAACTAGTAAGTGCTAATCTCCTACACCTTCAAGTTAATTTTATTCTCCATACACTTTAATGCATCTAGTTAAAACGTAACGATACTTCTCTTGCCATCTCGGTTTCTCGCTTCATAGTTAGTTGCAATTAATTCTACTATCCACAAGAAGGAGAGAATAAGCTGTCAATCTATGATAGCTCCTAAAGCAACTTAAGCACAAATTAGGTTAAAAAGTCTAATTCAGCACAACACTCTCACAAGCGATGCATCAAATTCTTAGAGTCATGACAACGTTGTCGATCTTGACCTTCTCATTACTATGCTACAACTTTTGCACTTAGTGGTAAACACCATTTAAAAGCGTTAGCCTAACTAAGGAATCATACAAAGAAGCACCTCATTATGTCTCAAACTCAAGTGTGGAGATAGTAAGTGTTTGGACTTAGACAAGTTGACAGTGTTAATAGATTGCAGCCACTAGGCGCTAATCTTCTCACTTAGTGTTAATAGATTTTGTAACTTTTGAACGCTAATTTTTTAACTCCAAGTGATACTTTAACGCACACTATCATAGTGCGTGAAATTTTACTCCATCCACTCCCATCAGTTGGGTAGAGAGAAAAATACTGCTCATACTGGCTACTCATCTTACACTCAATGACAAACTCATTTAAGCTTGTATTTCTTGAATGACGTGACTATTGAATGTTGCTTCATCCAATGATGCAACATTTATTACAAGTCAAATTACAAAGTCAATCCACACAGCTGAATATTTAGGATCATATCTAGATCTATTGAAGGCTTACTAATTTCACAACTCCAAACTTGCCGATCAAAGCTAGAACGAACACACACTAAATTACACAGTTGGGATTAATAACTTATCCCCTAACTTGACTTCATGTGGTTCTATAACATTATCCTCATTAAGATGCCTTAAACTTGGCCTAGGAATGCCCAGGATGAAATGAGGATGCAAAAATGTACTTTAAAACACTTTTCAAAATTTGCTGAAAACAGGGGTCTCGCTCGAGCGTTGCTTTTCCCGCTCGGCGGGCATGTAGATAAAGAGGCTCCGCTCGAGCGTGACTTCCCTCGCTCGAGCGGACTGCAAACTCATGAAAAAGTACTGCTCACGTTTTTCACGCGCAACTGGCGCTCGACCCACACTCGAGCGTGAGACTCAGATCCTCGCTCGAGCGCAGATAACCTCACTCGAGCGGACTGCAAAACACATGAACTTCTGGGCATATGCATTTCACGCTCGAGCGTGACCCTCGACGCTCGAGCAGAAGTGCATGTACTCAGAGTGTACGCTCGAGCGTGAAGTTCTCCGCTCGAGCGTGGATCAAAAAACTGGAATTTCCAAATTGATCCACAAGCACAAAATTCAACCTCTAAAGCTTCAAACTCGATTTTTCTAGGCTTATTTTCTGGAAAAACATTTAGAAACCCATAATACGACATGTTTTGAAAATCATTTTACAAAATCAAAGCCCAAAAGTAAGCCAATTGAACACCAATTTCAAAGAAACTAGAAGAACAATGCAAGAACATGACGTGCATGAGTTCCCATGAACTCCAATGCTCCAAAACATGATCAAGTGCAACATTGGGCTCAAGAACATGGTGAATTCATGGACCACAACTAAAATATGAACATACATGTAAGGATTTCATGAAAAACAACTTCAAAACACTATGATATGGACATGCATGCATGAAATCACTCTCAAAACAACACTTTAAACTAATTCTTGACTCTAATCACTAATTCTCCATGAACCATGCATGTAAGAACTCAAATTCACAATTGAGAGGATGAAATTCCTACCTTAAGTCTTGAATTCCAAGTATGGTAGCTCAAATTTGCAAGTTCTCTTCAACTCCTCTAATTTCAAACAAAAATCTTTTTGAACCAATTCTTTTCTCCTACTCTCCATCTCTCTCTCGGTTTGGTCTAGAAAAAGGCTGAAGAGTGGTGTGTCAAAGTGTATGAATTAAGCCCCAAACAATACTTAAGAAAGTGGCCCACTCAATGGCAAAACATGTAATTAACCAGGCTCAAATAATTTAACATTAACAATGCTAATTTAATCATTCCAAATTGAACTTTAATTAAACCTACCATAAAATCCCATAAATCCTAATTAGCATATAACACTAATCAGTTTCTGAATCGGTCGTCGATAAGGCTTTCAATTCGCAGTTCGAAATCAAAACATGAACAGATCATTCAATGACAAACAGATAGAAATGCAATTAAAGCAACACACTCATGCAATCAATTCCGGATTTCATCCTAACCCATTACTTATCATGCTTAATCACAATTAACACTAATCAGAGGTGAGGGTTGTCACAGTCTTCCCCCCTTAAAAAGAGTTTGGTCCTCCAAACTCGGATTACCTTCATTATGGAAGAACACTAGGTCCAGGGGGAACAATTCAGGATATCTTTTCATCATATCGTCTTCCCTTTCCCAAGTGGCGTAAACGCCACTGTGGTTTTGCCAATCCAGTTTTACTAACGGGATTTCTTTATTCCTCAACTTCTTGATTCATTGGTTTACAACCTGAATAGGCCGTTCTTCACAAGTGTAGTCATCACTCAGTACCACATGGGTAGGCTTAATAACATGGATGGGATCCCGAAGATAATCCCTCAACATCGAAATATGGAAGACATTATGCATATGCTCCATTTCATGAGGAAGCGCTACTTGATATGCCACTGGATTAATCTTTTCAATGATTTCATACGGTCCAACATATCTCGGTGCTAGCTTACCCTTGACTCCAAAGCGAGTCTGTCCTTTCATTGGTGTCACTTTAACAAAAACATGATCACCCACTTCATATTCCCTATCTTGCCTTCGGACATCCGCATAGCTTTTCTGTCGGCTTTATGCGGTTTTCAATCTTTGTTGAATCAGTTTCACATTTTCTGTGGTTTCATGTACAATATCGGGCCCAAGTAAAGGTCCATCTCCAACTTCTGCCCAGCAAATAGGAGATCGACATTTTCTGTCATATAAAGCCTCGAAAGGCGCCATACCAATGACTTTCCCAATTTCCTTGGAAATCAAGAACACACATACGCAGTAAGTCTTCCAGAGTCTGGATTGTTCTTTCTGACTGGCCATCTGTCTGAGGATGGTATGCACCACTCAGTCTTAGTTCGGTGCCCAATGCTGTTTGCAGACTTTGCCAAAATCTTGATGTAAACTTCGAGTCCCTATCAGAAACAATAGATACAGGCACTCCATGCAATCTAACAATCTCATCAATATAAATTGTAGCCAATTTGTCTGCATTATAAATTGTTTTGACAGGTAAGAAGTGAGCAGATTTAGTCAATCGATCAACAATAACCTAAATTGAATCCATACCTTTACTGGAGCGAGGCAAACTAACAATGAAATCCATAGTAATATGTTCCCATTTCCACTCTGGTATTGGTAAGAGCTGCAGTAAACCTGCGGGTCGTTGATGTTCAGCTTTGACCTGTTCGCAATGTAGGCATTTTGACACAAACACGGCAATTTCTTTCTTCATTCCCGGCCACCAGAAATTAAGTTTCAAGTCTTGGTACATTTTTGTATTTCCTGAGTGGATGGAAAGTTTTGAATTATGGCCTTCCTGCAAAATTTGCCTTTTCAGTTCAGAATCATTTGGTACACACAACCTTCCCTGGAATTTCAATACATTGTTCTCAAATTTAAAGTCCGGCCTCGGTTTGGATTCCCGTTTATCAATGATCTTTCTCAGAAAGTCATCTTGGTGTTGTTTCTCTTTAATCTCCTCAATAAGTGCCGGTTGAGCAGAAATAGCAGCCAATGTCCCACCTTGTTCTCGTAACACAATCTCAACTTCAAATTTCTCAAGATCACATAGCAGTTCTTTCTGTCCGGTAAGTAAACATGCCAAATTCCCAATTGATTTCTGACTCAGTGCATCGGCAACGGTGTTAGCTTTCCCCGGATGGTACAAAATTTGCAAGTCATAGTCTTTTATCAGTTCTAACCATCTCCGCTGTCTCATGTTCAACTCTTTCTATGTAAAGAAATATTTTAAACTCTTGTGATCTGTGTACACTTCACATGTTGCCCCATATAGGTAGTGGTGCCAAATTTTCAATGCAAATACCACTGCGGCAAGTTCTACATCATGAGTGGGGTAGTTCTTTTCATGTGGTCTCAGTTGTCGGGAAGCATACGCAATAACTTTACCATCCTGTATTAATACACATCCCAAGCCCTTATAAGAAGCATCACTAAAAATAGTAAATCCATCCGTTCCTGAGGGTAGGGTAAGAATCAGTGCAGTCACAAGTCGAGTCTTTAATTCTTGGAAAGCTGATTCTCTCTGATTGGTCCAGTAAATGATGTTCCTTTTCGAGTCAACTGATTCAATGGTAATGCAATCTTTGAGAAGTCTTTCACAAATCTTCTGTAGTACCCGGCTAAGCCCAAGAAACTTCGAACTTCAGTAACATTAGTCGGTCTAGGCCAATTAACCACTACTTCAATCTTCTGTGGGTCAACTGAAATGCCATCCTTACTAATCACATGCCCCAAAAACATCACATTATCAAGCCAAAATTCACATTTCGTTAGTTTTGCATACAGTTTCTGTTCTCTTAAGGTTTGTAAGGCAATTCTCAAATGATGTTCATGTTTCTCTTTACTCTTGGAATAAATCAGAATGTCATCTATAAAAACGACCACAAATTCATCGAGGAATGGTTTGAAAATTCTATTCATAAGGTCCATAAATGCAGCAGGCGCATTAGTAACTTCGAAAGGCATAACAAGGAATTCATAATGTCCGTACCTCGTTCGAAAGGCAGTCTTTTCAATGTCCCCTGTCTTGACTTTCAACTGGTGATATCCGGATCTAAGGTCAATTTTGGAGAAAACCTGAGCACCTTGCAATTGGTCAAATAAATCATCAATACGGGGTAATGGATATTTGTTTTTCACTGTTACCTTGTTCAATTCACGATAGTCGATGCAGAGTCTTAGTGAGCCGTCTTTCTTTTTCACAAATAAAACTGGTGCGCCCCACGGTGAAGTGTTGGGCCTGATGAACTTCTTATCCAACAATTCTTGCAGCTGAATTTTCAATTCTTTCAATTCGGTAGGTGCCATTCTGTAAGGAGCTTTAGAAACTGGCTGTGTACTCGGTAACACTTCAATAGTGAACTCAATCTCCCTATCAATCAAATCCCCTGACAAGTCATCTGGAAAGACATCTGAGAATTCTCTGACTATAGAAATACTGTCCACATTAGCTCTAGTATCAATAGGTACAGTCAATATACAACATAGATGCCCTTTACACCCCTTTTTAATCAATTTGAATGCTTTCATGGATGAAATTAGATATGGGGGAGGTACAACACCAACTCCGTTAAATACAAATTCAGGCAATCCAAATGGACGAAAAACAACTTGTTTCGTTACACAGTCTATGGAAGCATGATATTTTGTTAACCAGTCCATTCTCAAAATTACATCGAAATGATCAATATCCAAAGGCAGTAAGTCAATATACAAAAGTGCATCCCCAATAACAATCTCACATGCAGGATACACATAAGCACAAGTCATGGATCCCCCAGCGGGTGAAAATACAGCTAACAAATAGTTCATGGGTTCCAGTGATCTATTTAATTTTCGTAAAAAAGCATGCGAGACATATGAATGTGTAGGCCCCGAATCAATCAGAATATATGCATTTTTGGCACAGATTGAGAGTATACCTGACACAACTATTTCGGTGTTCTGCATGTCTCCCGGTACAAGTGCAAACACCCGGCCTTGCGTTAAAGGCTCTTTTCCAGTAGCTTTGGGGTTGGGTTTCGGTGTAACAGTTGATGCTGCGGCACTAGCTGCAGCCTTACTATTGCCTTGAGACGTGGAAGGGCAATCTTTGACCATGTGGCCCACCTTGCCACACCTGTAACATGCACTAGAAATCTTGTAGCAAACCCCTTTGTGTCTTTTGCCACATTCGGAGCAGAGTGGTATGGAACTGTTTCCCTGACTAGAACTGTTTCTCACCCCTTTATTTTGCTTTTTACTTAACAAGTTATTTCAGCCCTTTTTGAAATTGAAGCCTAGCCTCTTACCCCGCCATTCGGTCATCAGTGACTTAGTCTGTTGCAATGCAGTGACATTTGCCTCTGCCATAATGGCTCGGTCAAGGACATCCACATATTTAAGTAATTTCAAAACATTTATTCGATCAAGTATCTCGACATTAAGCCCGCCTTCAAACTTTCTGGCCTTTTTATAATCAGTATCAACCATCTGCAGTGCATAACGGGCGAGTTCAGTGAACTTAGATTCATATTCTGCTACTGACATAGAACCTTGCTTCAACTGTTCAAACTCAGTTACCTTGCGGTTCGGACACACTGGGGAAAGTATTTTTCAAACAAGGCTTCTTTAAACTGAGCCCAAGTCAAAGCATTATTGGTGTCACGAACAAGCATCCACCATCGTTTAGCCTCTTCTTGTAAAGTAAAGGTTGCCAGTAATACCTTATGTGCCTCCGAACAAGGAAACATTTCGAACAATTTTTTGATTTCTAAAACCCATGCTTTAGCCTTTAGTGGCTCAAGACCTCCTTGGAATGATGGTGGCTTCATCTTATTGAACTTCTGTGTCAAAGCAATAACATCATCATGAACATTCGGTTCTGGTTGTACTGGAGGAGGTAGGGGTTGTTGGTTCTATTGTTGTCTTAAGGCCTCAGTCAACAGTTCAACCGTTCTTTCTAGCCTTGCCATTCTTGCCTCAGATGATTCAAATTCATCAGCATTTCTTGCATTCTCCATTTTACTATATGCAATACGGTAATAATAAACATAGAAAACCGCTTACTTAAGCACATTAGCACATATATTCATATCATGGCCACACACACTTTCTCATGCTCTTGCAATGCCCTATTTACCTTTCTAGGACATCCTATAGCTCATTTGGACACATGTGTGCGGTATAACTCGTGTTTGGCATCGCTATGATACCACTCTGTCACGACCTAAACCCGCCCTTATGGGTTTAGCATCGTAACCGGCCAGTAATACGTGATTACCAAAGGCATGCTTAACAGTAATGACAGTAATAAAGAGTAAGGGGCTAGCAGAAGCCAAACAGTAAATAAAAGATGTTCAATGAGCTATGAAAATCTGTATGGAAAAAGACTTTTACGTGCAAAGCCACATTCACAACCAAAACATATATACATATCAGATACACTTAACAACCAAGTTAGGGACCTAATCCCTTCGCCTTAACTGTACAGTCAAGTCTAAAACATTCATTACAAAACAGAGACAAAAGGGTGAATCTAAGACACCCCAAAAATAGCCTTGGCTTGAACGAACTTGGAACCTCGAAGTGAGGCACAATAGTTGGCTTGACAAAACAAGAGCTTAGCTTGACGCTCCTAGCTTCGGTCCGGTGCCTGGACACCTACATATAAATATAAACAGTGAGCTAAAGCCCAGTAAATAACAAATGTGTAAAGGGGTTGAGAATGAATGCCCCTTCAGTAATTAAAACAGTCAATTGCATCTATAGATCAGTTATTCAATCAATGGCTCATATTACATACCATACAGTCATTTAGAAACCATAGTGGTCATATGTGGTACATCCAATTGCAAAACAGTACAGTAGGTCTTAATAGACCGAACAATCAGTTGATGGCTATCAAAACAGTAAACAGTGGTAATTCCAAACATTGGAACTGACAGAGATCTCTGCAACAATAGCAGTAACAGTAACAGTAACAGTAACAGTAAGTTGCTATGGATGCCACAAGTACAGTTCATAAAATAGGACAAACGTTTATTCAGTAAACAATATTATTTCGGAAAACAGTACAGTTAATCGTTCAGAAGATAATCATAATTGGACGTAGCTTTACAGCATTGTTACTCACAGATTACTAGGCTAAGATAGGCACTAAATTACACACTTGGGATTAATAACTTATCTCCTAACTTGACTTGGTGTGGTTCTATATCATTATCCTCATTAAGATGCCTTAAACTTGGCCTAGGAATGCCTAGAATGAAATGAGGATGCAAAAATATACTTTAAAACACTTTTCAAAATTTGCTGAAAACAGGGGTCTCGCTCAAGCGTGGCTTTTCCCGCTCGAGCGGACATGCAGATTAAAAGGCTCCGCTCGAGCGTGACTTCCCTTGCTCGAGCGGACTGCAAACTCATGAAAAAGTACTGATTGCACGTTTTTCATGCGCGACTGACGCTCGACCCACGCTCGAGCGTGAGACTCAGATCCTCGCTCGAGCGCATATAACCTCGCTCGAGCGCATATAACCTCGCTCAAGCGAACTGCAAAACACATGAACTTCTGGGCATATGCATTTCACGCTCGAGCGTGACCTTCAACGCTCGAGCGAAAGTGCATGTACTTAGAGTGTACGCTCGAGCGTGAAGTCTTCCTCTCGAGTGTGGATCTAAAATCTGGAATTTCCAGATTGATCCACAAGCACAAAACTCAACCTCGATTTTTCTGGGCTTATTTTCTGGAAAAACATTTAGAAACCATAATACAACATGTTTTGAAAATCTTTACAAAATCAAAGCCTAAAAGTAAGCCAATTGAACACCAATTTCAAAGAAACTAGAAGAACAATGCAAGAACATGACATACATGAGTTCCCATGAACTCCAATGCTCCAAAACATGATCAAATGCAACATTGGGCTCAAGAACATGGTGAATTCATGGACCACAACTAAAATATGAACATACATGTGAGGATTTCATGAAAAACAACTTCAAAACACTATGATATGGACATGCATGCATGAAATCACTCTCAAAACAACACTTTAGACTAATTCTTGACTCTAATCACTAATTCTCCATGAACCATGCATGTAAGAACTCAAATTCACAATTGAGAGGATGAAATTCCTACCTTAAGTCTTGAATTCCAAGTATGGTAGCTCAAATTTGCAAGTTCTCTTCAACTCCTCTAATTTCAAACAAAAATCTTTTTGAACCAATTCTTTTCTCCTACTCTCCATCTCTCTCTCGGTTTGGTCTAGAAAAAGGCTGAAGAGTGGTGTGTCAAAGTGTATGAATTAAGCCCCAAACAATACTTAAGAAAGTGGCCCACTCAATGGCAAAACATGTAATTAACCAGGCTCAAATAATTTAACATTAACAATGCTAATTTAATCATTCCAAATTGAACTTTAATTAAACCTACCATAAAATCCCATAAATCCTAATTAGTATATAACACTAATCAGTTTCTGAATCGGTCGCCGATAAGGCTTTCAATTCGCAGTTTGAAATCAAAACATGAACAGATCATTCAATGACAAACAGATAAAAATGCAATTAAAGCAACACACTCATGCAATCAATTCCAGATTTCGTCCTAACCCATTACTTATCATGCTTGATCACAATTTAACACTAATCAGAGGTGAGGGTTGTCACATACAAATAACCAATGCTCAAAGATAAAATCATTTACAACTCTTTTTCCAAAACCATATTATGTCAAGTATTATATCCCAATCCATTTTATATCAACTCGTTTCATGTCATTTCATATCTCCTTAATTCATGAGTCATATCCATTGTTATCCAGACAGCCCAACTGAGACTATAACTCAGTGATTTTCTTACTACCCAACCATTACATACAAACACTTCAATTTGCCATTTCATGAAAATTTCATCCGCGGGATCGGCACCCATATATATATATATATACGCACGGTTTTCGGGACTTGCACCCAAGACACACAGGCCAACTTAATTTAATGGAGTCCATCCTATTTCTCCTTCCAAACATGGAGTACATCCTCTTTCTCCTCCCAAACATCATACATATACAATGTATTAAAATACAATCATATTCAATGAAAACCAATAAGGAATTAGTTTCAATTTACCTAATCATTATGCAATTTCTACACCAATCATAGCTATCATCCATCGATAGCCCAAACAGATATTTCTAAACAGATACGCAATCTTCTCAACAGTTAAATTATTCAAATGTCCATATGTGAGAAATAACACGTATCTAACTACACCATTTATATAAATGTCCCTTCAATCTCACATTTCTTGCACAATTTTCATTATTAATACAAAATAATTACTTAAGGCATTTTAGGGTAAAACTCTATTCTTTCCCAATCTCATCCCAAACACCAAAAATCAACCATTTTAACATAACCCATGGTCATATCCATTCCCACAACCATTTCAAGACATCCATTTGAAAACCCCTCTTTGGAATTTAAACTCCAAACCCTAGGTTTGTTAAAATCAACTCAAAATCCAATCTTTCTCACATATCAAGAAATAACCAAGTTAAAACTCATAGAGGGTTTAGAAAGTCCCTACCTCAAGCTTAGATGAGCAAAGCAACAACGGAGGAACTTCAAAGATGCCGAAACCAACTTCTACTTAAATCACAACGGAGCTCTTAAGACGCTCTACCTTTTTAACAAAGGCACATGCATAGAGAAACCCACAGATCTAGGTGGACATATGAGAGAAGGAAAGTTTTAGAGAGAGAGAGAGGCTCTATATCTAGGTTTTTTGAAAAGTAGAGAGAGGGAGAAGTGGAAAAGTGATGTAAAATGACCATATTACGGACTAATATACGTGCAGTCCGCTCGAGTGCAAGAGTTGACGCTCGAGCGTCAGACACAACAATTTGTTTCACTTAAGCGCAGGAAGTAACACTCGAGCGTAGAATACATAAATCCAGTAGTTTTGCAGACAGGAGAAAAGCGCTCAAACTCAAGATTGGCCGCTCGAGAACCACCTACTCGAGTGTAGGAAACGTCGCTCGAGTGTAGAATACACTCTTCTAGTATTTGCAGGTCTGCAAAAATACTGAGAGTTTGCAAAGCCCGCTCATGCGCAAGAAGTACCGCTCGAGCGAAGGAGCTAAAATCTAGGCAACAAAGGTTTGAAAATCAAGCAACTAACTTGTTCCAAACACAACAACTACATTCCAACAATCAAGTTTAAGGAAGAACAATAGGAAAAAGACATGAACAACCATACGGGGCTATGAACCCCGAGTCCAGAATACACAATAGGTCTGCTCTAAACCAGAAACGCTATATTTCGATTTTGTATTTGAAAGAGAATTTATCTCTCTTCTCCCATTCTCTCTCAACAATTCTTCATCACTCATTGCATAATCCATAACAATGGCACTGACATGGCAATCACCGCGATTGCTCCAACGCAAAATTGTAACACCCTGGAGAAATACCTCTCAATTCCCTTGATACCTTAATATAATCAACAATAATACACGCATACAGATAACAACTATTAACAATAATACAATTCACTAACTCCTCTTTAAAATTGAACTATCTCAAAAATACATCATTGTTAAATTACATTTATATACAAGATAAATTTTCAATTCCTCCATACAAATAGTCCATACAAGATAATCCTAGCCAAATCATAAAACATCAATAGAAAATCATCCATGCCCTCATCTAACTTCATTTCATATATCCATACTTGCGAAGGTGCCTCAACATCATTTCCTGAAAATTTGTTAGCTTTGGGGTGAGCGAAAGCTCAATAGGTGATGTATTTAAGAAATTATATAATCAGTTGAAAAAATTATGCTCATGTAATGCAATTTGAGGGAATGTATGAAAGGAATGTAAAACAATGCTAGAGTATGCTATTGATAGGATGCAAATGCAATGAATATATCTCATCTTTTCCACATTCTCATTGGGGTAGTAACTCATCAATGACATCCACAGGTAAGAGCCAAAATCAAACATACATAGAGAATTATAGTCATATATAGAAAATAATCCCACATTTGCTGACTCTAGAAACGGCAGGGCGATGGGCAGCCCAAACATCACAACCTTCCACATTTGTCGGCTCCATAAATAGCGAGGATGTGGACACCCAAAGCCATCCGTTTTTCCACATTTTCCGGCTCCAGAAACGACGGGCTCGTGGACACCCCAAAACCTTTTCCTACATTCGTTCAACGATATGCACAAATAGGGCAATTGGGCACCTTGACTCCCCACACTGATACCAATTACAATACGTAACTCAAATTCAACCCGACTCACTACTCGGACTCATAGGCTAATTGCCACCATTTTTAACTTTCAACTGTTGGCACCAAGGTAATACCAAAAGAAATACACAATGCATGTGATGCATGAATTTGTAAAGAATGCATAATTTTCCTAATATGATATCAATTCATAATAGTGAAACTCTTCCCATTTCATAAATCAAGGCATTCCCATCATCATTCATCATCTCATCTCAAGTTCAACATCAAAAAGGAACTTCCAAACTTGCATTTCAAACTCAAAACCAAGTAATTACACTCAATTTCATAGTTTAGAAATTAATTGAGTATAACCCCTTTTTATAAATCAAGTTTGAAAATAAGAGTTTGAGAAAAATGAGAAAAATTGGGATTTTTCTCCCCATTATGAAATTGAGGCAATCATCAATCATAAATAATGATATTCCACCATAATAAGTGTAATTCCTTCAACAATCACAAAATTTCACCCTCATTGTTCTCAATCTTTAGTCAACAAGCTCAAATAAATACATACATATATGCATACATATATATGTATATATATACATGAATAGTTTATGAGATTACCACATAAGCTACTCAAATTGAAGATATAAAGAGTTAAAAACACCCCTACCTCAAGATTGGAAGTAAGAAAGCTAAATCAAGAGGGTTCTTTCGAAAATCCAAAATCTAATCGGTTGAAAATGTTGATCTTCTCTTGTTCTTCATCTTTGATGCAAGATCCATGGTGGATTGTTGGTAAAAATGGATGAAATCAAAGTTTTGAGGGCTAGGTTTTCGGACATGGAGGAGGGGAGAAGAAGAAAGGAAGAAAAAGTAAGGTTTTTGGGCCAAAAAGTCACTTTATAATGTCTTTTAGCGACCTGGTTGCTCGAGTAAAGAAAGCTTGGCTCGAGCATGGAAAAGAAGCTCCCATAATCTATAAAAATCGTGCAGTTCGCTCGAGCGAATACAATCTCGCTCAAGCGAGCCTGTTTCCAACACAAAAACTCAAAATTCAAATAGGTATAACTCTTTTGTTTGGACTCCATTTTAGGTCGTTCTTGTATCCAATCGAAGCCCCGGAAAAAATATTTCGAATGGTTCTAGCCTCACATTCAAATTCAAAGTATGGAAAGAGAAAAGGGCAAAAGAGTGAAGGTTGGTCAAAAATGAAAACTCAAATTTGGGGCTTTTGATCTAATCTTGCCTAAATACCTTATTAAGGCTTCAATCAAGGTTCTAAACATCACCCAAGTGTCCTCAATTATAATATTTAAGGTTCACTTGCCAACCTATCAATACCAAGAGTCCGACAACTATGCAAGTTTTAAGGTGACGTGCACCAATTTACACAAATCCGATACGAATTAAAATCCGAGTTATTACAAAATCACCTCCATCTTCACTACTGTTATCTGGATTAAGTCAGTCGCCACAAACCTAGTCTCAAGAACCAACCCAAACCACATGACCAAAAAGCCAAAATTCCCAACAGAATCAGAGATATAACTATTGTTGGTATCTGGTCATAATCAATGGTCTCTTGGCCATGACAGATGAGAGAACTTTGTCGTACGATTTTTCAAACAAAAGCTGCTCCATGTTCGACCTCAATATCCAAAACAACGATTGTGGTCCTTGAGGCTTGCTCGAGATTGAAGGCCGACTAGAAGATGTGATGTTGCTGCTATGGCTGCAGCACGAACATTACAGATGATAATCTTGATTTTTTTTTTTAAAAAAAAAATTTCAATTGATGATTTAATTGAAAATTAATGAATTGAAATCATAATTTTGGACTTTCACAAGATCAATTTGATTGTTCATAGTTGAATGAAAATTTTGTTTCTTTTTTAGTTGAATTATTGCTTGAACAAATTTTAGTTTCAAAAAAGAAAAAGAAACCTTTAAAAATGTTTTATATTTATAGACAATAAGTCAAATAATTTCTTGTTTTAATTAAAAGTCTCTGAATTTTTATGAAAAAACTAAAAAGAAATTTTTAGGGTGAATTTTTTTTATTTTTTATTATTTTATTTTAAGATTAGTGTTATGTATAATTTCAATGAAACTTCACAGAAGATGTTAATGTTTGTGATAAGTTCTGTATTTTTTTTTTTTTTTGACGGAGAAAAAGGAAAAATATTATGTACTTCAACCTTGAAATGGTTGTTCTCCATCCATTGTCATAAATATTCATAATAAAATTATAAATAATTAAATCAAAACAATAATGATCGTTGCATTTGTTATCACTCATAAGTTATTTGATGGGATAACTCAGTAAATTATTGAGTGTCAATTTTCTAATGAATAGGGCACAAGTCCATAATAGAATGGAATGAATCACTAGTCTTTTATTAATTTTTTGTTAGCATATGATACTTATAAAATGAAAATTTTCATTTCATGATCTAAAAGATCCCCATCAAGTAATAATTATTCAAAATCAAAAAAAAAATGTTACATAAGTTTGAAAGGTTGTTATGAGTTAATAGTTACACAGACCATTTTGAATTTTTATGATGAATTAAAATCTCAAAAAAAAAATTGGAAATTTTTATTTCATGATCAAAATCCTGCCACTATAATCCAACAAAATGAAGAAACCATTGAATATAAATTTTTCTCACTGGAAAAAAAAAAGTGCATATAATTTAATGAATTGAACACAAGGATCCTACATAGAAAATGATACTTGCAATAAATAAAACACGTATTAAAAAGAGAAGCAAATTCCCAAAACAAAACTACCACAAAGGACAAACAAAGTAGTTTACAAAACTCCTTTCATCATCCATAATGACCAATCTCAATAGCTTACATAACATGTTTAGAAGGAAGGTAGCTCGCATTATTGCATTTTCTGCTTCTTTTTACCTTGATTCTGGTAACAAATATTAGTAAGTATTTGGTTTGAAATCTGAATTGTAAGATAAACTGCAAGTGCTTGTAAAAATGTCTAATTGAATATAGTTAGTAGATGTGAAATCTAGGTTGTATGATGTACTTAGTATTTGGTATGAAATCAGAGATATAAAAATGTTTGATTGAAAATGGTGGAAAAAGTTAACCTTATTGGGCCTATGGGCGACATAGGGAGGGGAAGCATGAAAAATGCAATGAAGTTACGAAGACGAAGCAGTGTGAAGAATGTAATGGTGGTTAGGAATGTTGGTTCTCTTGACATTTTAGAAGTAAGAGAGGTAGTGGCAAAGAAAAGAAGATTTTTGCAAGGCCAGAAAGGGTGAAAATTCTTCCCCAAATAGGTATCCTATTGATGGTGGTCACCATGGCAGTGGTGAACCATGGATGATTTTTTAGTTTTTTTTTTCTTTATTCTTTTTTCTTAATACAAGATAAATAATAGAAAGATCATACTTAATTTTTGTCGTGTGAATTTTAATGAGGATAATTGAAAATACTAAACTTGCTTTGAACTGTGGAATTACTCTTAATTAGAAGTTTATTGTTTTGACTTGCTTCTAAGGTGAACAAACAATATTGAATTTAAAAGCTGCTAGATTGAGAGAGTCAATGCGTCTGGCTTGGGATCGATTTGAGGGAGTATTTGCATTCCATAGAGTTTTTAATTTCAATTGTGATTGATTTAGGTTGGGTTAGCTTACTGTAACTTTTTGTAAGTTGAAATTTGATGATCAAAAAGTAAAATTACAAATATTCTTTTCATAAATTGTGTATATATATTGTATATTTAACAATGTTAGAAGCCCCTTATATAGGAGAGGATTACAACACTAGCTTAAAGTAATGTATAATAAATACAAGCACTAATCTACTAACATCATTAAGGCATTAAAGCTAAAGCAAAGCTAACATCATTACAAGCACTAATATACACTAACAGTCCCCCTCAAACTCAAGAAGGATATGCACCAACCAACATGAGTTTGGAGAGAGTAACAAAACGTGAAAATAAATTAAAATAAAATAGGAGACATTGTATGGTCGTGTCAGACCGTTGTAGAAGACACGGTATGGTTGTGGCAGACCGTTATAGAAGACACTGTATGGTCGTGTCAGACCGATGTAGCAAATACTATATGGTTGTGTGAGACCGTTATAGAACACACAGTATGGATGTGGCAGATCATTGTAAAAGACCATGTATGGTCATGTTAGACCGTTGTAGAAAACATTATGTGGTCGTGTCGAACCGCTGTAGAAGACACTGTGTGGTCGTATCAGACCATTGTAGAAGACACTGTGTGGTCGTGACGAACCGTTGTAGAAGACACTGTGTGGTCGTGTCGGACCATTGAAGAAGACATTGTATGGTCGTGTATGTATACATATATATATATATATATATGTCTTGCCTTTGTAGAAAGTTGCGCCCGAGCCTTGTCGCGTTGGACATTGTGGCATCGAGCATCGTGTCTGGCGTGGTTCACGTGACCGACAGAGTGTCGTGTCTGCCTCAGGTCTCACGCCTTCTCTGTCTTCTTCGTCTCTTCATTCTCTTTAAATCAAGGCTGAGGCTGGATAGAGAGGCAGAGCAAAACAAAGCGACGAACCAATCTAAAATCACTCTGCAATCCCTTTCTTCCACTCTGCTACCCCTTGCTTGTGCATCCTCTGATATGGCCTCGTCTTCCTGTGGTTCGCTCACCCTCTTTCCAAACCTGAATGAACCGATAAGCGCCCCTGGACAGAGTGCCCCTGCCCTGCTTTTACTCCTCTAAACTTTCCTATGTTGTCAGTTGAGCAAATAATGACAGCTCAATCTACCATTTAGGCCAACCATTATACGCTGAAGTCATGTGTGGAGACCATGACTGCAGTCACTAACTTGTCTCACCAGCCGCAGAATAGGACAAGTGAGGTATAGCAGTTAAATGCCCAACTCTCTCTACTGTAACGCATGTACAAGGATGCACGAGCAGAGATTTGCGCGCTGAAGGCAGAGAACAAAGAGGGGGAAAGGAAGGCCACCGTCATGGTCCGATTCGAAGTGTCGTCGTACTCTGCTTCTGATGAGCAGCAGGGAGTCAACTCACTCGGCGGAGTGGGAAGTACTGAGGTAGGGCCGTTAAGAGTCACCTAAGACGAAGGTAAGAGGAAGAGATCGACGGCAGAGTAGAGGAAGTGAGGTCGGCGCACGACCGTCAGTGGTGGGTAATCTTCGCTGCCGGGTTGGTTCCGGAGGGAAAAAATGCTTGTGATGGTGTTGTTGTTTGGTTGGTTATTTGTTTTTGTTTTTCTGATAACTCTCCAGTATAGAACTGTGAGCGGGGTTGATCCCTGACATGAATAAAACGAGGTTGTTGTGCCGCAAAACCGGATGGCAGGAATGGAAGAGCAAAAAAATCAGTTGGTATGAATGTGGAATGCGTTTTTTTTTTTTTTTTTTTTTTTTTGGGGGCAGTGGAGATTCAAAAGAAAAATGGTGGGTATGTTGAGAGTGGGGAACATGAGTATGATTAAAGAAATAAATAAAAAAGAAAAGAAGAATGGGGTGGGCCAACAATTCTAACAACAGCAAATGCGATCTAGTATGAATGTTGAAATTTTTTTTATTTTTTTATTTTTTGGGCGGTGGAAATTCAAAAGAAAAATGATAGGTATGTTAATAGTGGGGAACATGAGTGTGATTAAAGAAATAAATAAAGAAGAAAAGAATAATAGGGGTGGCCAACAATTCCAACAATAGCAAATGCAAAATGTTTCCAAAGCCTCCGTTTGTTTTCAGAGGTAGAATGGAGGGAATTTATAATGAGGGAATTAATAGTGAGGGGATTAAGTAAAATTGTGTTTGTTTTGATGATAGTTGTTAGTGTAGGAATTGTTAAATTATTTTTATATAAACTAATAAAACAAATAAAAAAATATAAAAAATTAACCATTAATATTTTTAAAAAAATTCTCAATATATAAAAAATAAAAAAATTTCTAATCCCCTCACTATTTTTTTAATACCATATCTACCTCCTCCTTCTCAATCCCCCTTCCAAGGGTTTACTAATACCAAGGGATTAGTAGTCCCCTCTCCATCTCTCAAAATAAACACCTTATATAGTAGTCTCATCTCACTATCAACCTCAATCCCCTCCCTATAACCCCAAACAAACGAGGCCAAAGGTCCTAACCTTCTCTCCAAGAATCAGAAATCTGTCAAGTTCAACGTGCCTGACGATGATGATGATGATGATGATGAAAGTTTTGACGAGGTTGGCTGATGATGAATTTGAAGATGATAATGGTTTTGATGTTCCACATAAACCACCAATTATGGGTAATGGGCATGGACCCCATGGGCCAAATGGAATGATTAATGGCCAGGTGGAAAAGCCAAGGAAGGTGGTAACTTTTTTTTTTTTTTTTGGTTACAAGAAAATCTTTTTTATCTTTCCGCAGGTTCAAGGCAGTGCCCCTTGCAGAGATAATCAGAGTGACCTGTTAGCCATTCCGAACGAAGAGACTATAACCTGGGAACTTATCCCGACCTTCCAAGATAAACTCCGCTTAAGTAAGCACTCGCACAGCGGGGAGTATTGAACCCACACCGAATGCTGATTAGACAACTTGAGGTCCAACCTCCTAACTAACTGTGCTTCGCTAAGGAGATTAACCCAGAAAAAAAGGAATTAAACCTGTAACCTTGGGGTTTAAACCCTAAGGCTTAACCACAATGTCACTCACCCTGAGTTAAAGGTGGTAACTTTGATCAGCCTATTCAAATAAATAAATAAATAAAAGACGAAAAGAAGAATGGGTGTGGACAGGTTAAACAATTTTGGAGATGGTGGGTGATATGATGGGTTATATTAAGGGGTTATTTGGCTGTCCTAAATAAGTGTATTTTATGTCTTTTTGAATTAAAAAATTAAGTCAAAAAATATGAATGTTTGGGTTAAATTTTTATCTTTTTACAAAAAAACATATAATAAAAAATTATATAAAGTATATAGTGGAAGAAAGTGGAGTGCTGGTGTACAGCTCCTCTGCCGCCTTTGAATTGTCTTATATAGAAAATAATTGTCTCTTTCGAGACAAGGTGTTTGGACAGTGATGGTCGGTCTGTGGGGGCCACCATAGATCCCATTTTAATAATCTAAACTGTTCAATATATACAACTCGTCGAGTATTATATGCCTGTAAAAAATCACGTTGATCGGATATCGATAACTATATGATCGGATTATTTTTTTCAACAGTTAACTATCACACCATTCGTTTTGTTTATACAAAATTGATTTGATCATAAAGTTAACGATATCCGATCAACTTGATTTTTTACAAGCATATATCACTCAACGAGTACTACATATTCAACGGTTCGGATTATCAAAACGGAACCCTTAGCGGGCCCCCAAGGGCCCAACATTACCAATTGTCATTGTGGCTTTACCTATATAATTTTTTTTTTACCCAAAAAGTGTATAATGGCCTCACAAGTATGGCTCACAGTATCTAAATGCACTTTTGTTTTATAAAAATATATAAAATATTTTCTTAAAAAAAATTTATTTGTAAATAGTAATAACTTTTTTACTTTTTGTGTAACTTTTTGACTTTTTAGATTATTTTAGATTTGCCAAACAAAAAAGAAATTTTGGAAATGATGGGTGGGTGATAAAATAAAAGAAAATATAAAATCAGTGAACAGGTTGGTGGAAGAAAAATTTAAAAGAAATGATGGGAAGTACTAAAATAAGGAAAATGAGCCGTAGCTCGAAAATCTTGGCTCGAAATTGGCTCGAATGTCGTTTTGGACGTTTTGGGTGGTCTGAAACAGAGGAGAAAGAGGGAGAGAAGAGAGGAAGAAGAGAGGAGAAGAGAAAGAGGAGGGGAAGAGGGAATGGAGAGAAGAGAGGGCTCCTCCGCTTCTGCCGTTGGCCGAGCCCCTCCGCTTTGTCGCAGCACCAACGATCGTTGCAACACCACTGCCGTCGCCTCCAGTCCCGTCGAGCCCCTCCCCTTCGTCGCAGCACCACTGCCGTCGGCCGAGCCCCTCCCCTTCCTCCTTCCTCCTCCTCCTCCTCCTCCCTATGATTATGCCCCCTCCAGTCCTTCTCCAACTCATCCTCCTCCTCCTTCCTTCTCTTCTCCTTCTCTGCTTCTGAAATTGGATTCGAGCCAATTTCGAGCTCGACAATTCGAGCAACGTAGCAGTTCCGCTAAAATAAAGGTGGGTATTTGGTGGAGTTGTTGAAGGGCGTCGCTCGCTGAGAATTCACCTGTTTTGTTCTCGTACGCGGCGACTAAGTTGAATCACAAAGCGAACCACCGGCTGAGTCGATCTCTGAGGATGAAGAGTTCGTTGTGAAGCTCAAGAGTCTGGACGTGTTTGAGCAAGAACAAGGTCTGATAGCTCTGAGAAAGCTCACGAGGTGAAGATCGTACGGTCAGGAATCATCCTTCCGTTGATCGACGCGTTGAAAGGCGGCTTCGCCGAGTCGCAGGAACACGCTGCCAGCGCGCTCTTCAGCTTGGCTATAGAAGACGACAACAGGACAACCATCGACGTGCTCAGATCAGATTCCTTTTCCCTTTTCTTTTTCACTGTAATGGTTTTAATTTTTTTCGTTAAAAAAAAATTGAAAATGATATTACTTGAGGTATTATTCAATAATGTCACTGTCAATGCTTTGGATTATTTGATTTGTTTGAATTTTAAGATTTTGTTGTGAACATTGATGTATTGGATATATTTGTGTGAGTGAATGCTTTGTATCGTTCTTGCATTGATTATTTATGAACATTGGTCATGGCATGTTTTGGAACTTCTGTTTCTATTCTAATTTGTGAAATATGAATTTCTTTACGGTGTTTGGGAAGTGGATTTTTATGTAGATTTTTTTAGATGTAGGACATTATTGAAGAAAAGAATTTCTGTGTTTGGAAAAATAGTTAGATTTTTTTGTCATTGGATGTGATGTTTATGGGAGAAAAAGTGAAATGATTATGGGATTGGATGTGATATTTTGTTTGGATGTATTTTTTTTTTTTGATTTTGTAAAAAGTTTTTGTCTTTTAGTAAAAAAAATGAAAAAAAACCCAACTAAAATTCTTCCCAAATACCATGTCAACAGCATGAGAATATATAGTTGGTTTGGACTGGGATCAAATTGTGTTGGGAAATGGGTGCAATTGTTCTTGCCTTTGTCATGGATCATTATTGATTGACACGTGAGAGTGATAGCGGTGGATGGTGAGGTTAATTTATCAAATGCACACATTTCCCCTTCTACTCTTGGGTTTTAATTTTTTATTAAAAATTTTGTTTTCTTTTTTTTTTCCTCTTTTTTTTTTTTTATATGCTATTTGTGTATTAGATTGAACTACTATTTTGTTCATTCGAAAATGACGGTTTAACTTGTTGGAAAAAATGATGTTTGGAGACTTTAATTTAATATTAAAGTATGGTGACTTTAATTAAATATTAAAGTGAGTCCTAATCATTTTTTGTGTTGGGTCCAAGTGAGCCAAAAATTATTGGGTTTTGAATAAGAAATTGTCAAGAAATTGCTTCATGATGTTAGATTCATGAATAGGATTTTAAAGAGTATTTAAATCTTTTTTCTTGGCTAAAGGGTGTGAATCCTTTGGGCATCCATACTTTTCATTTTGTGGAAAGGGGCCATGGATGCTTGGTGTTTTAATGACTAGCCTTAAAGGCTGGAGGCTTTTCCTCTCTCCTCTATACATGTATAAATTGAGACCCTCCTGTCAAATTTCAAAATAGAAATTTTTGCTTCCATTTTACAAGTCAGTTTGCTTGATAGTTCTTATTGTGAGAGAGTGCCGCCATTGTTTTGTTCGCTAAGCTAGACAGATAGTGCTTCTGCCATAGCTGGTTTTGACCGTCGTATCCTGGGAGACAGACGCCGGGTTTCCTCAAGCACTCGACCCGTGAGGCGGCGAAATCTATTAGGTGTATTAATCTGAATTATTTAATTAGGTGTATTAATCTGAATTATTTAATTAGGTGTATTAATCTGAATTATTTAATTAGGTGTATTAATCTGAATTATTTAATTAGGTGTATTAATCTGAATTATTTAATTAGGTGTATTAATCTGAATTATTTAATTAGGTGTATTAATCTGAATTATTTAATTAGGTGTATTAATCTGAATTATTTAATTAGGTGTATTAATCTGAATTATTTAATTAGGTGTATTAATCTGAATTATTTAATTAGGTGTATTAATCTGAATTATTTAATTAGGTGTATTAATCTGAATTATTTAATTAGGTGTATTAATCTGAATTATTTAATTAGGTGTATTAATCTGAATTATTTAATTAGGTGTATTAATCTGAATTATTTAATTAGGTGTATTAATCTGAATTATTTAATTAGGTGTATTAATCTGAATTATTTAATTAGGTGTATTAATCTGAATTATTTAATTAGGTGTATTAATCTGAATTATTTATTTGGGTGCATTAATCTAAATTATTTAATTAGGTGCATTAATCTTAATTATTTAATTAGGTGCATTAATCTAAATTATTTAATTGGGTGCATTAACTTTGAATTTAACTTATCTATTTGGAGTTATTAGTTTAAATGTTTATTATGAATTAATTTCATTCATGACTCAAGTATTGAACTTTATTTTAAAGTTGTAATTTAATTTTGAAGTTACAAATTGTATTTTGTTTTGGTACCTTATATTAGTTGGTTACTTATATAATTAATAGTTGGCTAGATGGTTTCAATTATTTATTATAATTAAATTTTTTAGATTATTTGTTTGTATTCTGTTGTGGTTTGCTACTAACTTTCTTTGTAGGGATACCAATGCGAAAAACAAATATAAAACCAAATGAATAGAATTTGGGATGTAAAAACAAAAATGTTTAAAGCATGTTTGCTTGAGATGTAATTGATTTGTTTACCAATTTGTAGTAGCAAGTTTTATTTGCTTATATTGTTGTAGCAATGGTTTTACATTGCTTGTAAAAGTTTTGGACCCTGGTTTGCTTTAACCTTGTTCATCCCTAAGAAAATTTAATTCTTAATTTGTTTATCACAGACTAGGAGTCAACATGCTCTTAAAAGTTTTGTCAAAATGTTAACTGGGTTTTAAGTGGGACCGATGTGACCCCTCCAGTCTTCCTGCGAACTTTCGTGACCATGTTCGATTCTAGGTTTTGTGGTGAGACTAATTTTTGAATTAATTTTTCTTCTAAGGGATTTTCTAAGGGTTAAGTTTAATTTCTAGAAACACAAAAGTGATATTCTGGTGTAATTTTCGAAATGGAAACTATCACTGATGCTGCTGCTACTACTAATGTTAGTGGGGATTTGAACCCCGGGGCAACTGGATTGCCAACCCCTACTGCTGTGACCTCTGTGGTCAACCCTGGTGTTACTCTAGCTATTCCGAGAGGACCGCTTAGTCATCATGAGCGCCCAGAAAAATTTGCTGGGGAAAACTTTAAGAGATGGAAGCAAAAGATGCTGTTTTACTTGACCACGCTAAAACTTGCCAAGGTTCTGAGTGAGGATCCTCCAGCTGTGGCAGAGAATGAGCCTGACAGGCAGAAAGTCATGGCGCTTGACACATGGAAGTAGACAGACTATCTTTGCCGGAACTATGTGTTCAACAGCTTGGCAGACTCACTCTATAGTGTGTTTTGTTCCAAGAGCTCAGCAAAAGAATTATGGGAATCTCTAGACAAAAAGTACAGGACTGAGGATGCCGGGGTAAAGAAATTTGTGGTTGGCCGTTTCCTTGATTTTAAAATGGTAGATTCTAAAATTGTGATAAGCCAAGTCCAGGAGTTCCAAGTGATCTTGCATGAAATTCATGCTGAGGGGATGCCTTTGAACGAGTCATTCCAAGTTACTGTGATCATTGAGAAACTCCCCAATGGTTGGAAGAATTTCAAGAATTACTTGAAGCACAAGCGCAAGGAAATGTCTGTTGAAGAGCTGGTTGTCCGACTCCAGATTGAAGAGGATAATAAAAAGAAATGAGGGAGTACCTCCTTAGTAAAGGCCAATGTCGTTGAGCATGGAAAATCTTCTGGGATAAGGAAGAAGCCCCCTGTGAACAAGAGCTCTAAGCTAGGGCCAAGGGGTGGTGTTGCAAAGAAGTCGGCTTACAAGCCGCAGGAACCTGGTTATCGGTTCTTTGGGAAGTGTTATAACTGTGGTAACGAGGGGCATCCGGCTAGTGACTGCCGCAAGCAGAAGAAGCCATACTAGACCAAACCTCATGCTTATATGGCAGACTTACAAGAGCACTCCCATGAGGAGGATGGTATGCACTTGTCTGCCGTTGTCTCTAAGGTGAATCTGGTGGGTTCAAACCCAAGAGAATGGTGGATTGATACTGGGGCTACCCACCACATCTACTCCGAGCAGAAACTGTTTACAACTTTCGAACCGGTTACAAACGGTGAGAAGTTGTTTATGAGAAACTCTGCTACCTCGATTGTTGAGGGGAAAGAAAAGGTGGTCCTGAAGTTGACATCAGGAAAGGAGCTGACCTTGAACGAAGTCCTGTATGTTCCGGACATTCGTAAAAATCTTGTCTCAGGGTCTCTTCTTAGTAAACATGGTTTTCGCATGGTTTTTGAGTCCGACAAGGTCGATCTTACCAAAACCGGAATGTATATGGGTAAGGATTATATGTTGGGGGGTACATTTAAACTCAATGTTATGACTGTTATCCCAAAGATGAATAAAGGTGCATCTTCTTCTGTTTACATGCTCGAGTCTTCCAATTTGTGGCATGGCAGACTATGACATGTGAACTTTGAATCTTTACGTAGATTAATCAAGTTAGATCACATACCATCTTTTAAGATTAATCCGAAACACAAGTGTGAAACTTGTGTTGAAGCGAAGTTAAAGACTTCAAAGCAGCATTCTATTGAAAGAAGTTCAGAACCGTTGGATTTAGTGCATAGTGATGTGTACTTGAATTCGAGGAGTTAACGCTCCAAAATCACCAAACGACGTCGGTTTAGCACGAAACTTGGCACACACGACCGCCTAGGCACGAGAGACTTGTGGGAGAAGACAGGGTTCGAATCGGGTTCCCGGTTTGGGAGTTGGAGCTGGATTTCACTTTAGGCAAACTAGTTCCTTAAGAAACTTGAATTCGAGGAGTTAAGGCCCCAAAATCACCAAACAGCATTGGTTTAGCACGAAACGTGGCACACACGACTGCCTAGGCAAGAGAGACTTGTGGGA
>NW_021025585.1:4693-16158 GCF_004153795.1 Camellia sinensis | reverse complement strand
TCCGTGATCACTGATCATGCTGCCTTACAAGTAGTTCCACTACGTCCTTATAAATAGTTCCACTACGCCATCACTTGCAGTTGGGCTTCCCTCCTATATTTGAATTTGAATGTGAGTAACCGTTGAAGCCACGTCACCTTGCATCTCTTCGTTGATTCACTACTACTCAGACCTTTTAATAACCAATGCTAACTGCCACGTGTACGATCAGGATCGAAGATTTGAATAGTCTTCCTATATTACCCTTATTCTGCCACGTGTTAAATTGTGATTGGCTTATACAAAATATGTAGCCAACGATAGGGTAAAATTCAATTTACTCCTTTGTGATTTGAGGCCAAAACACTGTACTTCCTATGGTTCAAATATAGTCAGAAAATTCCTATGTAACCATTAATACCGTTAACTATAGATGTGAAATGACTGTAATACCCTTAAATCCTATAATTTTTTTGTTATTTTTTTTCTCTCTCATTTCTCATGCACATAATTTATAATGTTTAGCATTAATTTAATTAAATCACAATTAATTATAAATTCTTAATTATTTATTGTAATTCTTAACCTTTTATTCTAAATTTAATTCAATTATATTTTAGATCACAATTAATCGTAAATATTTAATTATTTATCATAATTCCTTACTTTTTAATCTAATTTTAGATACAATTAATTCTAAATTCTTAATTAGTTTGTAATTCCTAACATGTCAATCAATCTAATTTTAATTTAATTATATTTTAGATCAATTCTTAATTATTATTTATTTAATATTTTTATTTAATTATTATTTTAATTAACATATTAATTTAATTTTAAGTTTGGAGAAAATGGGGATAAAATTATTTTTTATTGTATTAATTTCACTTTATTTAAAAAAAATTAAACTCACTCTAAAAAATGATATGTGTAATACACTTTCCGTTAATTCAAATAAAAAAATTAAGAGTAACATTTTAGCCTAAAATCGTATAGAAACTTTGTAACTATATTCGAACCATAAAGAGCTAAATTGCTCAAACCCCAAACCAGGAAACATGAAATGAATTTAACTCTACTTCATATGACTTGGATGCTTCTGATTGAAAGCATGATCATGGAATTGGATTGCCTAAGGCAGAGAACATGATTCAGCACGCTTCGATAATCAACCATTTTCGCTTAGACCTCATTCAGCACTGGTTAATAAGTCAGTTTATTAGCTAAAAAAAAGAAAACTTAGTGAAATATCTCTCTTTAATTTTGTGTAGTAGGAGAGGCTTAAGATATTTTTTTTATTAGCTAAGGTCCCTCAACATTTTCTTAGAAAAAATTCGACTTAGAAAAGTTTTGCTTGACTCATTGAAATTTCGGCTCCGACTCAGAGAAATTTCA
Source organism: Camellia sinensis (assembly GCF_004153795.1). NCBI lineage: Eukaryota > Viridiplantae > Streptophyta > Magnoliopsida > Ericales > Theaceae > Camellia > Camellia sinensis. Next base: position 14,784 of record NW_021025585.1, on the reverse strand, counting down.
AAAATTCTCTGTGAAATTAGAAGAATTTCTTTGAGTTTGGACAAAATTTCTCTGAATCAGGTAAAATTTTTCTAAGTTAAATATATTTTATAAAAATATTGAAGGACCTTAACTATTATGAAAATATTATATATCTTTTATTTTATAAAATTTTAATATTAGAGACCTTAAAAAAATTTGCCTCGACATTAGGCTAAAAGAAAAGTTTTAAGTCAACTTTGATTTTAATTACTCTAGAAACCCATAGGAAAACTAAAAAAGAAATAAGGATAAATTACTGACCTCATATAGTTGCCTAGTAGGAAGGCCAAAATCAGCTATTTCTTCTGGCATTAGTTCAACGAATACCATGACTTCTTTTGGGAGTCTGTTAAAATGCTAATTTATTGATCATAAATAAGTTAATAAAAAAGTTAATATTAAAAAAAAAAACTAATTTGATTGACATATTTATTTCTTAGATAAATTAAATTGACATCTCTTGATATTTAGAAAAAATATAATAAATCTTACAATTTTAATATAATTATACAAATTTCTCTTTTAGTAAAGTTAAAGCAATCAAAACTAATACAAATACTATAAAGACACAACGATATATAATGTAAAATATACATTTCAATGACAACATCATTTTTTCACTCATACAACTAACGAATTTTTTTTTAATGGAAATGAGTCAAATATTATATGAATTAAAATTTTAGAGAACTCAATATAATTATGTCAAATTTATGGGACTTATTGTATTTTTTCTAAATCTCAAGTTACCCAACAAATAAATATGCCAATCAAATTATTTTTTATTTAGGGTAAATTACAATTACACTCGTTGAGATTTGCTTGATATACGAATTACCTCATGTAGTTTTGAAAATTACAAATATCCCATTGTCAAAAAAAATTATTTAACAAAATTGACAGAAAAAATAAAATTTCTAATTACTCTACTATATAACAATAAAATTATTAAAATTGTAAATTGAAATATATTTTCAACATAATTAAAAATTACTAATTGACTTAATGATTTATTAATATCAATAAAAGAGATCATTTATTATGCCATTAGAAATTTGAAGGGGTATGATTTTAAATTTTTAAAATTACAAAAGGCAATCTGTGTTTTAAACAAATCTCACAAAATTTATTTGTAATTTTTTTTTTTTAGTATTAACTTTTTTATTGACTTATTTATAGTCAATAAATTAACATTTTAGCAAACTTTCAAACACTTCATCTTTAAGGAAATCAAGCACAGTGCGGTAGCAAGAATCCAAATACCGATGCAGTAGTCACAATACTATGACTTGTCCCCTCCGGGATACAACAGCCCGACTACTTGTCGTATAGTTTAGGCCAACTCTGCACAAGATGGTGAACCCAAAACTCCACCAATAAAACACCCTTCTTTGCTAGTAATCTCTCTTGTATAGAAAATAGTTGATCTATATAGATAGAAAAGAGTACTTCTGGGTAAGAGCAATTATATCCCCATCATTCACATTCACATTGGGTTCCGGCTGAACCGGAGGAGGAGGAGGAGGAGGTGGGGGCGGTTGGTTCTGTTGTTCAAGTCTAGCAGTTATCAGTTCCATCATTCTTTCCATTCTTTCCATTCTTGCCTCAGTAGATGAGGACTCAGGTTCATTTGCATTGTCCATTTTCACTATAAGCAGTTATAACAGTTTTAAACATAAGCAGTCATTCAGTTTACCACATCAGTATGTATTCAGTCATAACATAACCACACACCTATCATGCTCATGAGATGCCCTAATCACTTTTCTAGGACACCCTATAGCTCATTTGGACACGTGTGTGCGGTATAACTCGTGGGAACTTGGCTCTGATACTACTCTATCACGACCCAAACCCGGCCCTATGGGTTTAGCACCGTAACCGGCCAGTAATCCGAGATTACCGAAGGCCTGCAAAACAGTAATACAGCAAAACAGAGTACAGGGCCTGGCGGAAGCCAATACAGTAAGTAAATAATGTCCATTGAGCTGTGACAGTCCGAATGCCAAAAAGATCTTTCATGCATTCATACATACAAACAGTACAGTCTATACAAAATTTACAGTCACAGAGTACAGGGACCTAATCCCTTGATAACAGTACAGCTAGTAGATGACAGTCTATACAGTAAACCAAACAGTATGGAGACAGACGGGGGAAAGAACAAGACACCCCAAAGCCATAACATGGCAACTCGGAACCTCGCAGTGAGGCACAAAGGCTGGCTTGACAAAACTGGAGTCTAACCCACGCTCCTAGCTCCGATCTGGTGGCTAAGCACCTACATATATATAAACAGTGAGTTAAACCCCAATGAATAACATAATGCGTAAAGAGGTTAAGAATGAAATGTCCTCACAGTAATGAAAGCAGTTCATTAAACAATACTTCAGTCTTTCAGTCAGAACAGTTATTCAGTCATATGTGGTACATCCATTAGCATAGCAGTAAACAGTAGGTCTTAAAGACCGAACAGTAATGATGGCCATCAATCAGTAAACAGTAGTGGTTCCACGAGGGAACCGACAGAGATCTCTGTAACAGTAACAGTAAACAGTAGGTGCTAAGGATGCCACAATACAGTTCAGAAGATAGGACATACATTCATTCAGTAAACAATAGCAGTTCAGTAAACAGTTCAGTTCAGTATTCAGAAGATAATCATTTGAACATATCTTTACACAAGTGTTACTCACAGAGTTCGGGCTACAGTAAGCTAGAGCGTGTCTCCCCAGTCGCCAACCCTACACAGTTAACAGATTGAACACACTAAGCTACGCAGTTGGGAAATATAACAACTTAATCCCTAATGCCTCGGTGTGTTCTACCTCTATATCCTCAATAAGATGTCTTAAACTAGGCCTAAGAATGCCTAGAATGGGATGAGGATGCAAAGATGCACTCAGAAAACATTTTCAGAAAATCATAGGTCCCGCTCGAGCGTGGGTTTCCCCGCTCGAGCGGACATACTGACAAAGGTCTTCGCTCGAGCGTACATTACTCCGCTCGAGCGGACTGTAAAACAGTGCAGAGAGATGCTGGTTGCTCGGATTCCACGCTCGAGCGTAAATTTCCCCGCTCGAGCGGAAGTGCGAAATCTGGAAAACCCAGATTGCACCTCCAAGCTCAAAACCAAGTTCAAAAGCATCAAAACTCGACCTCTTGGGCTAAATTTCCAGAAAACACATGTAAACTCATAGTTAAACATGATTCAAAACTCAATTTGAGAAATCAAAGCCCAAGGGTGTTTTATTCAAACCCAATTTCAAACCCATTTCAAGAACAATATGAACATGCAACATGCATGATCTCAAATCATTTTCAACCTTCAAAGCTAGATCAAATGGACTCATTTCTTCAAGAACATGATGAATTCATGGAGTATGACCAAAAGATGGACATGCATGTGAGGAAACATGGACTTACAACCTCAAAACTTCAATATATGTACATGCATGCAACAATCAAGCTACAATATAGAAATTTGAGCCATAGGGTGGCTCTAGACTTCAACTTAGCTCTAAACCATGCAAGAGTCAACTCAAAACATGAACAAGAAGACAATGGAGCTACCTTTTGTCTTGTATTTAGGATAGGGAAGCTCAAATGTACAAAAACTCCTTCAATTCTTCAAGATTCTCAAGCTAAATCAACAAGAACAATTCTCTCTCTCTCTAACTCTCTTCTTGGTCGGTTAGAGGCAACACAAGGACTGATGAAAATGTGTTATGTGAGTGTAATGAGAATCAAAGATGACTCAAGTAGTGGGCCACTCATGTGGCAAAATGGTAAATAAGTCCAACTCTTTCATTAGCTTATTTTAATCTAATTTAATCATACCTAATCAATTTTCAGGTAATTATACTATAAAATCACATTAATTCTAAGGATCATGGAAGATCAATCGGTTTCTAATTCGGCCGCCGATATGGCCTTCAATTAGCAGTTTAAACATATAAGCATGAACAGATAATCATACAGTCAAACAGATAGAATGCAATTTAACCAACATATACTCAATCAATTCGGTTTCCAATTTCAGTCAGTCAGTTCGGTACTTTTAATCAGTTCAATCATCAGTCAGTTATCAGTCGTTATCAGTTTCGTTTAACAGTAATCGGTGATTATCGGTAATCAATCGGTCATTAATCAGTAAACAGTATGGGGGTTGTTACAGTCTCCCCTCCTTATAAAGAGTTTAGTCCTCTAAACTCGAGTTACCTTCATTCTGGAAGAAAACAGGATTCAGTGGAAACAGTTCAGGATATCGTTTGGCCATGTCACAAAACACCCCCAAGCCATAGCATGGCAACTCGGAACCTCGCAGTGAGGCACAAAGGCTGGCTTGACAAAACTGGAGTCTAACCCACGCTCCTAGCTCCGATCTGGTGCCTGTACACCTACATATATATATGAGCAGTGAGCTAAAGCCCAGTGAATAACATAAAGCGTAAAGGGGTTTAGAATGAATGTCCTTACAGTAATGAAAACAGTTCAATTCAATCAGTATTTCAGTTGTTCAGTACAGTAAACAGTCATATATGGTACATCCATTAGCACATATGAATGCGTAGACCCCGAATCAATCAGTACATAAGCATTTTGAGTACAAATAGAGAGAATACCTGACACAACGGTCTCAGTATTTTGCACGTCTCCCGGTACTAGGCCCAAAACGAGACGTCAGATTTCACGATTGGAGCTCAACTGGAAAATCGCCCGATTTCAATAAGCACCACCATCGTACTGGCGCCAGTGCCCTGGAACTTCTGAGAATGAAAGCAGCAGTTGCAAAAAACTGATTGAATAAAAAAGTTCATCAGAACCAGTACCGTCTCCTTTGGGAGCCGCCAGCATTTATCTCGCGAAGAACGAAGGCTGGAACCTGAAAGAACCCTTGATCGCATCGATTATCCGACAACTAAATCGAGCCACCAATTAAAAATCGATCATCCCTTTACCCAGAATTGCATGACTTGTTTCGATCAACTTAAGAGTTCAAACACTGTTTTTCCAAAATTTGACCTTCAGGTCGGGATATCACCAACTCGTGTCAGAGAGAAGATATACCACCAAAACTGCGTTTCGAACCTGTTATGGCCACTATAAGTTTGTGGTTAATGCATTTGTATGACAAATGACTCCTGGGTATCATAAGTTTTAAATGAACAAATTTTATAATTTAGACCAATTTGTGTAGTATTCATAATCGATTATTCTTCGATATACCACGATCGGAGGAAGACCAACGAGCAAAATCTGAGAACGTTTGCAAATTCTAAGGAGAAAACCAATTGTCTGCTAAAGCTTAGCAAATGTTAGAATTTTGGTTCTAAAGGAAGTAAAGTCTTAGCGTCGATTGTTGTCGTTCCCGAACTCAGCGGATAATCACGTGGAATGCCCTGCTAAGTAAAAGCAGTAATGGGGTGGAAACAACCTAAAGAAATAAGTTTGAGATCGCCCCTAGTTCTTGGGCATTAGCAGGTATATTATAGGAGATTCATTCACGGATTCTCCAAACTTAGCCAAGCCACATCGACCACGCCTACACGCAAAAAGGAAGTAAAGTTTGAATGGAACGCAAGCCGTCGTGAGCAGTCATTCAGAACTCAAGACCAGAGACTGACAAGCCCTTTTCCAAATATCTAATGCAATACTCCGAACGCAAACGTTGGGTACACTGTTTACTGTGATTGCCTCTAAAGAAGGGTTAGGTAGCTGTGCTTACTGCAAACCCGGGAAAGTAGTGGCTTACGGCATCAAGGACATTGAAGAATCATGAGAAAAATTCCTACTCACGATCTGGAGTTTGGCAGCTGTGGTCTATGCACTTTAAGACTTTGGCGACCCATTACCTTCTATGGCAAAAATTTGAGATATTTACCGATTTCCAAAAGCTCTGAAGTACCTGTTCACACAAAGAGATCTTGAACATGAGGCAGAGACGCTATGGATGGTGCAGTACCTTGAACGAATTAACCAATTTACCTTGTCTTATCATCCCGGAAAGGCCTAATGTTGTAGGCAGATGCCACTAAGTCGAAAGGACAAGAGAGATTGTAGCCAACATATCAATTAAAGAATGCGGAAATGGTAAGCACTGTGCATGGGTTTAATTACAACCAGAGACTCAGAATGGGAGGTACGGTTGTTTACAATAGTTACAACACCCCAACTTCTTACCAAAGTGTTGAAGCCCAAAATTCTCGGATACAAGAGAGACCGAGACTTCATCAAGGGCCCGAATTAGTGACGAGGAATCATTCACCGGGATTTGGCGCACACTTCCATCAAGATGGTAGTTTTAAGGTATCTGTAGTAGATAGAAGTTTTTGTGACCAACCACATGAAACATTAAGCGAGGAAGTACTCTTAAAGAATCTTCACCATTTCGATTTTTTTGCGTTCATCCTGGAGAAATCAAGATGTACCAGGATCTTAAGTGACAGTATTTGTGGAGTGGAATGAAAGCCAACGTTTTCTCAATTTGTAGTCTAAGTGTTTGAACGTGTAGCAAATGAAGGGCAGAAACATCAAAGACCGGGCAGGGAAACTCCAACCTTTACCAATACCTAAGTGAAAATGGGAACACATAACAATGATTTCGTAGACGAGGATTACCCAGGTCGCCGCAAGGCCATGATGTCATTTGAGGTGTGGTTGATCGATTAACTAAGACGGCACATTTCCTACACCAATAGGGACCAGAAGGCACACTCGAACTCTTTAGCCAATTATTTTTATTCGAGAATATCATTAGATGCACATGCGAGTACCAGTCTCAATAGATGTCAAGATCATGCATCTCGTTTTACGTCACAGTTCCTGGCCAAAGTCTGCAAAAAGGCCATGGGTTACAGAGTTGTGTTTTAGTACAGCTTTTCACCCTCAAATTGACGTTCAATCAGAATAAGAACAATTCAGACTTTAGAAGACATGCTTCGAGCTTGTTGATTGGACTTTAAAAGGTAGTTGGGAGACAAGTATTTACCACTATGAAACTCTTACAATTAACAGTTTTACAAGCAAAGTCAGTATTGTATGGGCACCGAATGAAGCTTTGTCACGGACGCCTTAGCGATCACCAAATGTCACGACCCAAACCCGCCCTATGGGTTTAGCACCGTACCGCCAGTAATCCGAGATTACCAAGGCCTCAGAACAGTAAACAGTAAAACAGAGTACAGGGCCTGGCGGAAGCCAATACAGTAATTAAACAATGTCCAATGAGCTGTGACAGTCTGTATGCAAAAAGATTTTCATGCATTTCATACATAACAAACAGTACAGTCTATACAAAATTTACAGAAACACAGTACAGGGACCTAATCCCTTGATAACAGTACAGTAAACTACAGTCTATACAGAACAAACAGTATGAAGACAGGACGGGGGAAAACAAAACACCCAAAGCCATAGCATGGCAACTCGGAACCTCGCAGTGAGGCACAAAGGCTGGCTTGACAAAACTGGAGTCTAACCACGCTCCTAGCTCCGATCTGGTGGCTGACACCTACATATATATATAAGCAGTGAGCTAAAGCCCAGTGAATAACATAAGCGTAAAGGGTTTAGAATGAATGTCCTTACAGTAATGAAAACAGTTCAATTCAATCAGTATTCAGTTGTTCAGTACAGTAAACAGTCATATGTGGTACATCCATTAGCATAACAGTAACAGTAGGTCTTAAAAGACCGAACAGTAATGATGGCCATCAGTCAGTAAACAGTAGTGGTTCCACGAGGGAACCGACAGAGATCTCTGTAACAGTAACAGTAACAGTAAACAGTAGGTACTAAGGATGCCACAGTACAGTTCAGAAATAAAGGACATACATTCATTCAGTAATACCAGTTCAGTAAACAGTTCAGTTCAGTATTCAAAAGATATCAGTTGAACATATCTTTACACAATTGTTACTCACAGAGTTCTGGGCTCAGTATGCTAGAGCGTGTCTCCCCAGTGCCCAACCCTACACAGTTACAGTTGAACACACACTAAGCTACACAGTTGGGAAATATACTAACTTAACCCTAATTTGCTCGTGTGTGTTCTACATCTATATCCTCACTAAGATGCTTAAACTAGGCCTAAGAATGCCTAGATGAGGGGGATGCAAAGATGCACATTAAAAAGCAATTTTCAGGAAAAACAGGAGTCCGCTCGAGCGCATGTTCCCCGCTCGAGCGGCATGCAACAAAGGTACACGCTCGAGCGTAAACTTTCCCGCTCGAGCGTACTGTAAAAGTACTGGATGGGTGAAATCTCCGCTCGACGCCCGCTCGAGCTTGAGACAATGACTCCGCTCGAGCGCCCAATCCTCCGCTCGAGCGGACTGAAAACAGTGCAGAGAGATGCTGTTGCTCGATTCCACGCTCGAGCGAACTTTCCCGCTCGAGCGGAAGTGCGAAATCTGGAAACCCAGATTGCACCTCCAAGCTCAAACCAAGTTCAAAGCATCAAAACACATCCTCCTTGGGCATTTCCAGAAACACATTATAAACACATAGAATTAACATGTTCAAAGCTCAATTTGAGAAATCAAAGCCCAAGGTGTGTATTCAAACCCAATTTCAAACCATTTTTCAAGGAACAATCTTCAAACATGACATGCATGATCTTTAAATCATTTTAAAGCTTTAATGCTGTTTCAAAAGAGCCAACCTTCAAAAACAAGATGAACTCATGGAGTATGACCAAAATATGACATGCATGTGAGGAATTATGAACTACAACCTCAAAACTTCAATATATGTACATGCACTGCAACACTTAAGCTTCAATTCACAACAATGAACCAATTCATGACTTAGTTCTACATGAAGCATGAATCGAACTCATGCAACAGAACAACTCAAAGACACATTTATAGATGATGAAATGGACTACCTTAGTGTAGAATTAGAAGTGAGGGAGCTCAAATATGCGAATACACTTCAAACAATTCTCAATTCCAACAAATCCAAGCAAAATTCAATGAATCAACTCCTCTCTCCTCTTCTCTTAAGGTCGGCAAACAAGAAGAAGGCTGAGAAATGTTTTTCAAGTGTGTACAATAGGCTCAAGTGTGTGTATTGAGTGCAGAAGGGCGCCAATGGCTAAATAAGCCTAAACTCTTTAATTAGCTTATTTAATCTAATTAATTCATACTAATCATTTTCATGAATGTACATAAAATACATTAATTATGAGGATTCATAACATCACTTTCGGTTCGGCCGCCGATAAGGCCTTCAATTAGCAGTTTAAACATATAAGCACGAACAGATAAATCATACAGTCAACAGATAGAATGCAATTTAACTACATATACTCAATCAATTCGTTTCCAATTCAGCAGTCAGTTCAGTACTTAATCAGTTCAATCTCAGTCAGTTATCAGTCATCTATCAGTTCCTTTCGTTTAACAGTAATCGCGTAATTATCGGTAATCAATCAGTCATAATCAGTAAACAGTATGAGGTTGTTACAGTCTCCCCCTCTCTTATAAAGAGTTTAGTCCTCTAAACTCGAGTTACCTCATTCTGGAAGAAAACAGGTTCAGTGGAAACAGTTCAGGATATCGTTTGGCCATGTCATCTCCCTTTCCCAAGTGGCTACACCACCATGGTTTCATCGCAACCTTTCACCAATCGGATCTCTTTGTTCCTCAGTTCTTGATCCGTCTTCTACACATCTGTATAGGCCGTTCCTCGTAAGGTAGTCATCACTCAACACCTACGCAGTAGGCTCTCATCACATGGAAGGGATCCGGAGATATGTCTTAACATAGAAATGTGGAAGACTTATGCATATGTCCATCTTCAGGAGGGAAGCGCAACTTGACTACGCCACCGATTGATTTTCTCCAATAATCTCATACGGTCCGACTATCTCGGTGCAACTTGCCTTTGACTCAAAACGAGTCTGGCCTTTCATGGTGTCACTTTCACAAAAACGCTGATCACCACTTCATACTCTCTGTCCGTCTTCTGAATCTCGCATATTTTCTGTCTAACTCTGTGCAGTTTTCAGTCCTGCTGTATCAGTTTTCACTTATCAAAGTATAGATTATATACACAATCTCGGC
>NW_021025584.1:2661751-2761341 GCF_004153795.1 Camellia sinensis | reverse complement strand
GCCCTCCCTTTCTCTGCGGTCAACTGAGATCATTGATTCATTGTAGCAACCTACGCTCATCCAGTTCTATCGCCGCCACTGACACTTGGGATCCCCAACACAATCAGATGATGTGTTCAAGTTGCTTGGGAGTTGTTTGAACAAATTATGTAAATGAGACTTGGTTGCTATTTGATCTCTGAGAGGAGATGTAGTGTTTACCAAGAGATGAGAGAGGATGAGAGGTGAGGATGAGAAGCAGAGACGTTTCTGGAGAGATGAGACAGAGAACGTAGGAAGACGGAGAGATAGAGAATGATGAGTGGGAGACAGTAGGTTGACATCTGTTCAAATTATAAAATAATGGTTGAGATATAATTTTTAAAAAATATTTTATACTTATAATTTTTACTTTTTTGTTTCTCTCACATTTTTTTCTTTCCTCACATATCCTTCAATGATCTCATGAATAATTTCATGAATGATCTCATGATCCTCCATTTTTCTCTCTTTTTTTTTTATTCATTTATTTTTATTTACACTATGCTTGAATGGACGGGCATACGCTAGTTTATTAATAAAAGTAGACATTTATTATGTGATTGGAACCTTGAAGGGTGAGGGATGTAATTTCTAAAACTATAAAAAATAATTTATATTTTAAGTAAATCTCAAATGGTATATTTATAATTTATCCTAAATTTTAATAGATTGACGCAACCCACATCAAACAACAATATTTAACATTTTTTTTTTCTTTTTGCTTCTCTTTTTGTATACAACATGCCAAATTGAAATATAATTTTTTTTCTTCATATTTCCTCTCAATTTTGGAATAGCATATATATTGAGTAAAATTTGTGCAGGTGAATAATGCAGAAATTAGTGGAAGCATAATTGATGAGGAGGCTCAAAAGAGGCTAAACCTGGTTGAGTTCCATCAACCAATGTTGTCTTATTTCAAGATATAGTGCATAATTTAAATAAAAAAAAAAATATATATATATATATATATATATATAGTGGTTTTGTTGCAAGTTAAAACATTTATCAGTTTTATGGTTGAGTAATAATCCTTTTTTATTTAATCAATTTTGCAAACTCTATGGAGTTTGGAGAATATATAGTTTGGTTTGTTTTTGAAAGAGTTGTTTTTGAAAAAAATTTAGAAGAGTTGTTTTAGAAATTTTTTTGATTTGTTTGGTTGTATATTTTGAAAGTAATTTTGGAGTTTGGGAGTTTGGGTCGTTTTGATATTTTGCTGTAATTGAGTAGATGCGTGAGAGAAAAAGTGATTGAGAAGGAGAGAGGAAAGAGAAAAAGAGATTGATTGATGTGTAAGAGAGAGAGAGAGAGTGATTTTAAAAAAAAATTGAGAAAAATGTCAAACCAAACAATTTTTTGGAAATTTTTTTCTAAAACTCATCTCTAAAACTCAAACCAAACATACCCTCAAATTCTGTTTAAGAATCAATTTCTCTAAAAATAATTTGTTATTGCCAACTTTGATGTAGATTGCAAGTTCAAATGCTAAATCAGAGAAATTTATTGAGCAAAGTTACGAGATGGGAGAAGCTTGTCTAGGAACAAACTATTATGGAGTGAAGCTAGTGACTGAAGAGCTTATTCCACTTCTTCAACTATCAGACTGCCAAAATAGTTAATGTCTCCTCTACCTTGGGGCAATTGGAGGTACAAAAACTTTTCCATCATATAGAGAAAAAATATATATATATAACATAATGATTTTTTTTTTTTTTTTTGGTTGACTACTTTTGTATAACGACATTTTAATTATATTTCAGTTTGTTTTAAATAAAAAAAGGCAAGAAAGAGTTAAGCGATACTGATAGCCATGCAGAAGAGAAAGTGGAGGAGGTGCTATAAATGCAGTAGCTCCTGACTTTGTCAACATAGACCTCACCTATCATTGAGGGATCTTGACTGTTGAACAAGGTGCAAAAGGGCCCATGACGCTGGCTTTGCTGCCTAACGGTGGGCCTTCTGGCTTGTTCTATGATCAGATGGAAGTGTCAACTTTTGAACAAGAGAGCTTACATATTTATATTACCTCCTATATGTATCAATATAGTGAACATTATGGGTGTATACGGACTCATAATAATACATATGAAAGGGTTGGAGAATTTTTGGTAAGCCATGCTTAATATAATTTTGGTAGTTCAAAATTAACTGGTAATATATGTATGCATAAAAGAGAGAAGAATAGTATAGCTTTTCATCTTCTATGTTATATATGTTTTGGATAGTAAAGGTGTGTGCGACTCCAATAGCAATTTTGTAATTTTTTTTTTTTTTTTTTTTTTGGCAATGGAATTAAGATTTTATTGATAACAAAGCAGGTACAACCTAGATAAAGAGGACTCCCAATCCTTAAAAAATTGAAAAATAAATAAAATTTCATAAAAGAAGGGCATTACCTAGATCTCAAAAAATTAAACAAGGTACTAATTAGCACTTTAGTTTGGACACTCAGTCAAAAATAATAATAATAAATAAATAAATAAATTGCCAACACAACTCATTCACTTCAAAAACTAGAACTCATGATTAAAAAAAAAAAAAAAAAAAAAAAAAAAAACAAACTAGGGAAGGGCCCACTAGATAGCTAAAATAGAGGTCAGAAACAAAGTACATCTTTTGAAGTAATTCAACGGACCATCGCTTTTGGTGCATCTTTTCAAGTAAAAACGCCCATTAATGATAATGGGATCCAAGAAGAATTTTGCTCAGTTCTAACGAGCACCGAACTTGTCTATTAAGGTTTCCTTTGAAAAGTGGGTGAAGTTTTTGAGTTTCTAATTTTTTAGTTATTTTATTTTGGAGTTAAAAAGTCTCGTTTGAATTGAATTGAATTTTTTTTTTTTTTTCAATTTTATAAGAAAAAAAATAAAATAATTATGATTTAGATATGTCATTTTATTTTATTGATTTTTTAACTTATTTTGTCTTTTTATAACTATTTTACCCTTTTAACCCTGTGTCAAACGAGCTCTAAGGTCTCATTTGGGAGCAGGCTAATTTAGTAACTTTTTGGTTAATTGGCTGAAATATGAGCTAAAAAAAACTAATTTGTTTGGGATGACCTTTCGATTTTTTACGAAAAGATGTGCAAAAAGTAGAGAGAAAAGAGACTCTCTGAATTTTTTGTATGAGTTGTTAGCTTTTTGACTAATTTAGTGACTTTTTAACTTTTTGACTAAAAGGGAGGGTTCCCAAACGAGGCCTAAGTCATTAATTAATCTAAATTTTCTCAAAATTAAGATATTTTAACCATCTCATGATTTTTCATTTATTTTTTAGCAAGGGTGTGGCTTCTCTCAAGTTGTCATCTCAACTTGAGAGTGTTTGGGCTTGATAGATCTATTTTGAAATTGATTTTAATGATCCGAACTGTTTACTTTTTTGAATTTGTTGAGTAGAATAGATGATTGGATATTGGTAGCTATATATTTAAATCAAATTTGTTTTAAAAAAATGGACGACAAATATAGTTTTAAAAATAACTATCCATTTTTTATAATATAAATTTAATTAAAAAATATAGCTACTTATGTCTGATCATTTTGATTTTTTACATGAATAATTTACTTAACGAGTCCCAAACAGTGAATGGTTCAGATCATCGAAACGAAACCTATGGTGGGCTCTACAGATTCTTCAAGTTCATTTATATTGAGATCTCAATCTGAGAAAAATCCCATCTTTTTAACAAATTATTACCAAAAGGGAATGACTCATCGCCATCATACTATTCCTCATATTTCATTTTGTAGGTTTTATTGTGGGTCCACAACGATAATCTGAACTACTCATGTAGTAAATCTCACAATAAAGACCATTTATGAAAAAATCAGTTTCATCGATTCCTCAAGTTCTCTCATATTGATGTCTTAACTTGAGAGAATCCCAATCATTTTAACAAATTCTTACCAGACGGGAATGACTCATCGCCATCATACTATCCCTCATATTTCATTTTGTAGGTTTTATTTTGGGTCCATAAGGATAGTCCGAACTACTCATGTTGTAAATGTTATAATGAAAACCATTTATGAAAAAATCAGTTTCATCGGTTATGAAAGAAAAAAAAATATTAAAGATAATTTTCAATTATGAAAAAATGATAAGCATATGTTAAAAAATGAAAAACAAAATAATAATAATAATGAAGAATATAGGGTTGGGTCGAGCCGGATTAGGATGAGGTGGGGTTGGATTATCCACATCATAGTTGACCTGTATCCTACAGATCTTATTCTCAGTCCAACCTAACCCAACCCAACCTTATTGAAAAACTCCCAAACCCATTTTATTAGGGTCAGGGAGTATCCCACCTATTGGGTTGGAGTATTTTGTTATCCCTAGTAGTAGTTTGTTTTCCCCTAATTATGGAGGATTGTATGTAGCTAGTGGTGGTTGTTGGGTTTGGGCATAGTGATTGGTTATTAAAGTTTGATAATTATTAACTTTGTAGCTATTGTTAGGTTAGTGATTTTGTTTAATACAATATTTTTTATATCTGTAATTATTTTTTTATCGATTGTCAAAAAAACAAAAAAGTAAATTATGCATAATATAAATTTTATGATTGAGGTTCATTCATGGAGTGGGTCCACAACAAGAATATTAAATTTATACCATCAATATAAAATTTTGGGTTACATTCTAGAATTTTTTTTATTCCTAAATTGTGTTTGAATCATGGACTTAGATGGTGATTTTTTTTCAACAAATTTAGATAGTGATTTGGAAAGGAAATATATATATAATTTCTATTTTCCATTCCTTCTATTCAAATAAATAAATGATCAATTTGCTGAGCTCTTAGCATACGTAACAAGAGAGGTAAACAAGGGTTGATGTTGTCATGGCAAACGATCAAGTTAATTGATTATGGAGTTAATTAACTAAAAGTCTTATTTACAAATGTTATGGTAGTTCAGATTTAATTTAATTTTTTTTGAATTAATACGTTTAGTAAGATTGACAATATTATCAGTTTTTATCAATTTTTAAAATTAAGAACATTATCAATTTTGTATAGTAATATTTCAGATAATTATTTCACTAGTTGATAAAAAAATAAAGCATAGGATTAAACGTTGTTGCCCTTCTACTTATTGGTTTGATTCAACTATCCAATAAAACCGAGAATATTAACCGTTTTTTTTTAGTTTTAAAACTGAGAACATTATCAATTTTTTTTTTATTTTTAAAGTTTTTTGTTATTTTTTTCCAGTTTTACATATCAATATTTTATCGTCGTGCTCCTTTATAGACCCAAAATTTTTAGTTTTGCACCAAAAAAATTCAATATTTTCAATATTTTTTCTTTGCACATAAATTTTTTTTATTAGTTTTTTTAATTTGAAAGTTGATATTTTAAAGTTTTAAAAATCAAAATAAATGTCAAATCATTATATTCCTTTATAAATAATCATAAATGATGAACAATCATTATTTGAAAGACAATTTCGACTATTAAAAATTTAATAGGACTTGAAGATCTAAAAAATCTTAGTCATGACTTAATGAAATATAAATTCATAAATTAAAACTAGTGTGTAAATGCCCATTTTTTGTTTTGATCTTTCTTTACTCTGTCCATTTTGCTGTACTATTATTGAAAATTCAAAACCAGAGCAAAAAACTATAAATATGTGTTGTACAAAATGTGTATTTAAATAAAAATAAATAAATTTATATTTAATTAAATTAAAAAATATAGAAAAAAAATCATGCTCAAAATTACAATTTGATGAACAAAAATATATATAACAAATTAAAATATTGAAATAAGGAAAAAAATAGCAAACCGAAGCCTATGTGACACCACAATCTCCTTAAAACAGATTCGTTACCTCACCGTAGTTACTGGAGATATGTCGGAAAGGATGGTTAGAACCCGCTAAGTCAGAATTAACCTTTGGTTAGCTCTGGCGAACTGACAATGACAGCACGCTCTTACATATGAAGAATATAATTTGAGCAGAAGACTGACTATATCGAGAGCAAAAAATTCTGTACCCAACCAAAGAGAATGGTCTCCTTTTATACAAAATGGGGGAGAGAAGAGGAGTCTTCCAGCATCAAATGCAGGATTCAATTCTACAAAACTATTGAAACAAATACAGCAAAACTGGTGGTGTGAATCACCATCTTAAGTATAGAGGTTACACATGCAATACACACATGTGTGTATATCTGCAACTACCTATCCAGCTCAGTCCAAACCTAACCTATTCCAGCAAGCCTCGAGCCTCGAGCCTCAAGCCCCAAGCCCAAGCCCAAGCCCAAACCCAAACCTAAACCCAAGCCTAAGCCCCAAGTCCCAACATCCATGATCCACGATCTACGGATCACGAACCACAAACCACGGACCCTGATCCGTACCTAGCCCAGTTTGGTCTAGGAGGATGGGTTGCGTGTGTATGCATACCTGTGGCTTTTTTTGCATAACCAACTTGGACTATAATCTTGACCCAAGCCCATCCTTGAAGCAGTGTGTAGTATTTTTTGCATAATCAACTTGAACCATAGTCTTGAAGCCCATCCTTGAAGCATCCATAACTCCCTTCCTTCGAAAAATTTGGATATCCCAAAGGGCTCATGCCCTTATCAAAAACTTGGGATTTAAATACTCATCAAGGCTTTCCAATGTAAAATAGGTGGTTATACACCATTCCCAATACCTCATTTATGAGGCCAACTTTATGGGACAATTTCTCATTCAATTCTTAATGCTTTTTGGTCATTCTTTTTGTGGTCTAAAGATCTTGTTTCAAAGAATCTAAACCCACTTGGACGTACGTCAATTGGAAGTTGGAACCCACTTTAGTTTTACATTAAAGTTACCATAAAACTATTTTTTTCCAACAATCCCCAACATGAATAAAAATTGACTGAATAAAGAATAACGTACAATGTTTAACAACAAAGACTCAGAGAGAGAGAGAGAGCACAAACTAACCCTGCATCAGAAAAGGTAGTTGTTAGCTTTGAACCTTTCGAAGTGAAAGCCTATCGGATTTACTGGCTGACCAGTAAATGTGATGTGTTGAATTGTTCTACCATTTATGTAAACCAAGACAATTGACCTCACACAAGAGTTATTCCAACCATTGTTCTTATTCTAATTGGTGTGTCCAGTTTGGCCCGGAACACTAGCTTAGTTCAGTGAGTATTTGTAAAGAATTCGGCCTTGTCAATTCGTAAAGAAACGGCCCCACTTCGCACTCACAGAGGTGACCTACATAAGGTATCTCACTATACCACGGTTGACTATTCACATCACTTAAGTCATTAACACCATTATCTTATTCTTTTACCCCTACAAGGTATCACTATATAAAGGAATGGATAAGGAGATTTTTCTCTTAAGTGACTCACCCATTACATGTAATTAGGTTGTCCCTTTGAACCTGGATCTTGGGATCTCTAGTCAGCTAGGTTGGGTTTTTCGTTCTGGTACTTAACTCCATTCCTCTTGACGACGTTTTTACTAACTCTTGAGTTAACTCTTTGGTTAGCAGATGCAGAATGTTGCCCTTAGACTTTCCATAATCTAGAGAGACAACTCTATTAGAGTGTGAAATCCCGTATTTTTGGAGTACTAATATTTTAGTGAGAGGTATTGGTGGTAGTTTGATGTTGAGATTTTTAGATGATAATCTAACTTATTTTCTCTATTTATTTTATCTCTTTTTATCTCCACCTCATTATTATTCATCTCTTTTGTTTTTTAATTTTTTTATTATTCTTGGGCACCAAGTAAATTTTATTTTATTATTTTTTCATCATTTCCTTGCTTACCAAGTAATCTTTTATTTTCTTTAATCTTCATTTCTCTCTAAGTAAACCCCTTTTTCTTGTCCACCAAGTCAAGTTCCTTTTCTTTTGTCCCAATTATCCTTGCCTATAAATTGAGCTCACCTCTCAACTATTTCTATCATTCTTCTTTCATCCTTTTGTTTTTGTTCTCTCTCTCTCTCTCTCTCTCTCTCTCTCTCTCTCTCTCTCTCTTTCTCTCTCTATTTGTTATATAGATTTAGAATTTAGATTAAGAGTGTTTAGAGTGAGGGTTAGCATTTTCATATAGGAGGAGAGTTGTAGATTTTGTGAAACCTTACATACCTTATGGCTTAGAATTTGGAGATCCATGGAGAAATATCGAGATTCGAGTATTGGCAATGGAGGAGATTGATTTGAGGTAATTCGAGTAATATACAATATGATTCCTTTAAATCACTTTGCATAATCCTCTTGATTATTAAGATCATTTGATAAATCCTGTGAAATCATTGTCAGTTGACACGTTTGTGTACTCAGGTCATTTGATAAGTTTTCTGAAGTTGTTATATGTAATTAGTGTTCATTTGTCTGGCTGAATGATGTGGAAATGCTCCGTACATTGATCAAGTGGACATTGCCAATAGCTTGGACCAATAGTTTGGACCAATAGCCCAGATAAG
Organism: Camellia sinensis; assembly: GCF_004153795.1. Lineage (NCBI taxonomy): Eukaryota > Viridiplantae > Streptophyta > Magnoliopsida > Ericales > Theaceae > Camellia > Camellia sinensis. The sequence goes on along the minus strand of NW_021025584.1, from coordinate 2,752,867 downwards.
CGGTTGTGCTTAGGTAAGGTGGGTGAGGCCGGTCACTAGTCATGCACCGAGTAGGACCGGGTATTTGGTCCTAGATAAATTATCATATGTGAAGTTGACTTGTTTGTGCAATTTGGTAAATTGCTCGATTATCGAATCTAATCGGTTGGATCGTTGTTGATTTATTCTCTTTCTTATCTTGTTATTCTTGTTATATTGTATACTTCTCGAATTAATTTATTTTTCAGGTGCGAAGGAATTTAGTGGAGATCGGATTTGAAGTTCTAAAGAGATTATTTGAGTTGGAGATTTTTGGGCCCACAACTATATATTGTTTTTGAAGATTTGTATAAATTATAAATTATAGACATTTGTGTAATTATTTTGGAGCTAATTTGTATTTTTGAGGTTGATTTATTAACAGCCCAGAAGTTGGGGCGTTACAATACCACATCAACTTAATCTCACTCATTTCTCCAAATCTCATAATTGGTTAACTTCATCACTTTTAATCTCATAATATTAAAAGTTAGGAATTAAACCCAATAACACCGTTTTAATTACGAAGAATTTAAAATATTAACCAAGCTAACTTAATTCATCAAGTTAGTAAGTTCATTATATTTACCATCTTCTAAATTAATAACACGAAACATAACTTCACATGTCTCATCTCTCAAATACACCCACATTTCATACCTAGCCAATTTTTTTTTTTCAAATCTCTACAAATAATAATTTCACAACTTTTCTAAAACTAATAAATCAACATGATATTTACATAAAAAAAAATCATGAAATTGTCCAAGAGTAAACTTTTTGAGGTTAGGAGTTCGAAAGTCCACATTTTATCTTTTCATTTTCCCAAAAACAACAAAACTTAATCATCGATACATATCACCATTCATAAAATATCATGGATACAACACTTCCAAAAGAACTCTATAATTCTAACTTTACAATTTACACAATATTCATCAATATTAATTTATTTTTCTCAAAAATAAATTCCAAAATCAAAGATGAAAAATATTTCAACGTTATATTCCTCAAAATAAATTATCTAATTATAATATGATGTAGATACAACCTATACAACTATAAATTTTATTTTCGAATTTTCAACAAAATTATCAACACAAGATGATTTTTTCCAAATAAATTACAAAGTACCAATATTCTTAACATTTGAACATAATTTTTCTTCCAAAAATTATTCAAGCAAAAATCTAAGAAATATATATATATATATATATATATGCAATACCTCCTAAACTAATACAGTTTCTCAAAATATCCCTAGCATAACCTTAAAGTAATAATATGAAGAAAGTCCCTACCTTAAATAATGAAGAGGAGCAAATTCGAAAGGCAAACTTCGCTCGATCATGAATCCGAGACTATCTACCGAAAAGCGTAATTTTTAATGGAATGCGAGCTTTGGAGCATCGTAAAAACATTTTCAAAAATATTTTGAAAGAGAGGGTTTTAAGGTCTAAAATAATTTTGGTCAAAATAGTTTTGGTCCAAAATGAGGTGAAAGGTTAGGATTTAGAGCTCTTCTTGCTGAAGAAATCAAACATTTGCATAGCACTACTTTCATCATTGAGTGATCAATCAGTGGCGCCCAAATCTTAAGGGCAGTTAAAAATGGGGTGTCTACAGGGCACAACTAAGTTAGGTAGCTCTATGTCTTTTGCCTACCCTCATGGAAGTTTATGTAGCTAAAGATGGCCCAACTTGTTCTTCGTCCTCAAGCCAAGCCAGATACTCGCCAAAAAGGGCGCAATTGAAGCTAGGGGCAGCGGCCAAAAGCTCTCTCATCCTCTAAACAGTAAGGTACCGAGTCAAGTGTGAACCGCGAATGGGAAATGAAGCCGAGTATTCTACCTCTTCTTCTGGACAAGTCTGATCATGTCCAAATTGGCATCTGAACTAAAAAGGAAAATAGAACACACAGTGCATAAGGCCTGTTAACTGTATACCTGGCTGTCGGGAGGGAAGTCTATTAGCGGTTGACGAAAAAAGTAAGCTTTCGCTGAATACTCGGGTCAGGGGTCCACCACTTTTAGCTTATCTATGAGCCATACCTGGGAAGGGACGAAAAATAAGAGAGATTAAAGAACAGAGAGATGTACATTGAGAAAAAAGTAAGAGAGGAGTTTTACAACAAAAATAGAGAGTGAGTGCCGAGTGTCATGAGGACCATAAATAAGAAAGGATGGGAAACAATACCTAAAGAAGTAGTGGACTCTCTACAAATCGAGTAGCCTCTCGCCGATGAAAAGCATCTAAACCCATCAGGGTCTCGACCAGTGCTAGACCAATGTAGCACTTGTGTTTTTTCAAGCATTGAGCCACCTCAATCAATCTAATGCTGGCTACGCCGACATTAGGGGCAAGAAAGAAGTGTGCAAGCAGGCACAAGCACAGAGCATGTTACCGATAGCCTCGCCAAAGAAGGTCACTCCTATCTCCAATAGCAGAAAATCGATGAACTAAGCCGGGGATGTCTAGTTTCCCATCATGGGCCAAAGACCAAGCCTTGTGTACTGAAAACCTACACATCTGTCCCATAGTCTGCGCATGGCCAAAACGGGCTGCGGCATAATTTCTTTGTCATGCTGGGATTACATTAATGCTTGAAATTCTTTGAGCGTTGGACATAGTTCTTGTGATCCGAAATGAAACACATGTGTAATTGGGTTCCAGCACTGGACTGTGGCATACAGGAATGAAAAGCAAAGAGGAGTGTGGCTCAAAAGGAATAGAGCGTTTAAGCCAAAACCAACGGAATTCACCTTTTTCGAGTCATTCAAAGTGGTATCCAGAATTGGAGCCTATTGTTGGGAAAGATCTCCATCTTGGGAGCAAAATATTAAAATTTTGCTGTTTTGCTGAGATAATAGCTTAGGATCACTTTTTATAGACTTTGAGAAGGAGAAGTGCATGACAGCTGGACTGCATTGACCGACATCTTTTTTAATGCTAGCCGACTTTCATTGGGAACCGGTCGTACCTATTGGGAGCCAGCCGGCTCTCAATGACTGCCCAGAGCAGAGCAGTTGTAAAGATGACAGGTTCTTGCATTGGCGTACTGGAGCTGTGTTTTGAGTCTTATCTTGTTTGTATCAAGTGTTGTTTAGTGTTTTTAGGTTTTTTTTCATTTTGTTTTTCTGTCATCGAGTTTTATTTTTAATTTTGATTGGTTGTAAGTTGTTATCCGATTCGAAAATCAATTCAAGAGCAAGGATTCACAGTTGTAACAGTCTTGTACAAGACTATCATGCAAGCGCCATTCATTAATCACATGTCACATTATACAAGAGAAGTCATCCAAAATATTCTTTTTATAGCCAGAGGGTCCACCCCCAATCATTGTTTTCAAAAGCAAATATAGCAAAAAACAAAAAACAAAAAAAAAAAAAACAAAAAAAACAAAAAAAACAAAAACAAAAACAAAAAAAAACAAACAAACAAACAAACAAAAGAAAAGTCTTCAAAAACAAAATAGAAGGGTCTATTTGAAGCTAGTCCCTAACTACAAAGCAAAAGAAAAGAAAAGAAAAGAAAAGTGAATCATCAACCCATCCTGGCCTTCTTCCTCCTTTGGCTGTGGAGGTGGTGCATTACTATCATCACTGGGGCTACTGGACTACAAGTCAACCTCCTTTCCCTTGTCCTCAGGGTCGTAAACCCGTCAAAAGACTCCTCTGAAGGTGAGCACTGCCTCGTTCAACCTCTCCCTCGATCAGCTTCTCCTCGGCCTCTCACTGGGCCTTGTCTCTCTCTCCTCCCAACTGGAGGAGGTCCTGCTGGCGCTGGCTCAAGCTAAAAAGAGGACAAGCATCAGTAAGGACTAATAGAAGTATAGACAGTGTGGCAACAATAACTAATAGTAAAGTATACCTCAATCCCTAGGCAGCCAGAGCAGTCTGTCTCCTCCGCACCATGAGAAGTAGTCAGTCAATCGTCTAGAGGAGGTCGTCAGCATATGCCCCAGGTACCTGCAAAAGAAAGAGCATTTGAGAACAGTGAACATAAATAACAGGGTACAGTGAACAGAAATAACAAAGGACAACAAAAGTAAGGTGCAGTGGGTAGAAGTATAAATGAATGTATACCTGTTCAATGTCGAGAGTGATCACCAGTCTGCGATACCTCTCCTCGATATGCTCTAGGGAAATATGCTCAATCACCCCGTTTGGTCGCATGTATATGACCTTTGTGGAAATTGCAGAAATCCTAAAAATAGGGGCGGCAGCCTCAGGAAGTACATGAGCTGCAGCAACAGGGGCACCTCCAGCAACAGCGGCGGCAATCTCGAGAAGCGCGTAGGCTACACCCCTAGTAAGAGGTGCCATCACCCGGTCTCGCAAGATTGCAGTGAAATCACCGATCCCATGGTGTCAATAACCGTCCTCTCCCTGCATCAAGAGGTCGATTATAGACCCTTCGTGAAGATCATCGGCAATCCTCATACCGGGAGGAGGAGGAGGAGGATGTGGGATGTCGGGATTAGCTACACCTCATATCTGACTTATAAACCTCTCTCCCAAGTAATATGCTCGGCCAAAAAGACCGTCAAACAAAATCCGCATGGTGGAGGCCTCCTATGCAGCAACATAAATCACCCTCGAAGCATGGGAGATGCCCGCCTAGGAATGCCAGTCAACCTGTGAACATAATATGCAAAGCAAGGCTAAGCGGTAAAGAAACAGTGCAGTATGGAACAATCATATGAACGATAGGGCAGAGTGCAATAATAGCATGGAAATAGTAAAATGAAAAGACTAGATTTTGTTACCTGATCCGCGGTGATGGTGTCAAAGAAATGGCGGAAGTAGGGGAAGTCTCGGTTTATGCGGCGACGCCGCTCAAATCGGGAGTTGTAGTACCAGAAGCGGGGTACTAACAACTTAATCGGCCTCACTAGGACAAGAGCTAGGGAGGTGAAATATGTGTAAACCCATAGCTGTAAGAAAATAGATAAACATTTATAAATAGAGCAGATAAGATAAGCAAGAAGTGGAAAGTGAAACTAAAAAGAAGAAGATAAGATAAGCAAGAAATGGAAAGTGAAACTGAAAAGAAGAAGTGTAAGATGTACCTCCCAGACTCTCCAGTAGCAGCCAAGTAAGTCTGCCTTGCGGCGAGATGCGGAGCTCATGTAGCATTATAAGGTGGCTAGGCCAGTACCACCCTAGTTATACTCTCTCTCCTGTTGAAGATGCACTAATCCCCCCATGAGATATAGCCCTACGGTATTTTCCCTGTTTACAAATAGGGTAGTACCGAGGAGATACAAAAGAAATCTACGTGCGTATTAGGCGACCTCATCTAGAGTAGCTGGCTGAAAGTCGGAGAAGTGATCAAAGAACATACTGTACCTCACCATCCCAGGGCTAGCAGTGTCTGGGGTCGCTCCAAGGAGGTGAATCTGTGCGGTCCTCCACTATGCCATGTCAAGATCAAAGGGGATCAGGCCGCCAACTCTGATCCGCAGGCTGGTGAGCATCAAAAAGTCGTACAGGGTTAGAGTCATCTTCCTGATCGACGAGAAATGGAACGAGTCTGTGGTGTCCCACTATCTCTTTACAAGGCCCCGTAGATCAGTGGCTCTGCCCTTATCTATATAAGCCCTGAACAGAAAGGCCTGAAGCCGGCCTTGTTAACCATTACACGGACCTCCGTAGGGAGCCATTTGTACTGGTGCCTGGGGCCAGAAATAGACCCGTAGCCTCTGATCCTCCTGGCCATCACCTGTAGTATGGGAATGTTGTCAGTGTCCACAATACTTTGAACGGAATTCAAATAAATGCTCAAACAAGAAAAGAATAGTGCTTACTTTAGAGGCATCGGCGGACAAGTGCTCAATGGGCTCCTGCGATAGGATGTACTCGTCAATCCCCGGAATGAGGCCCTCAAATCGTAGGATACCACTCGGGGTCAGAGCGTGTGTACGTGGCTAGTAAGTATCCACCTCAAATGGTCTGTCAGCAAGAAGAGGCAATACCGGCTCAGGAATGGGAGGAAAGATATCCTCAGCCTATATGTCCTCCCCTAGGATGGCTCCAATATCAATAATGGGGTCGGGGATAGGGAGTTCACCTCTAGCCATGGAGGAAAAGTGAGGAAGGTAAAGAAAAATGAAGAAAAATGTGTGGGTGAGACAGATTAGGCGAAAAACCCTAAATCCTAAACCCTAGGAGAGAGAAAGTAAAGAGAAAGGAAAAAAATAAGAGAAAGAGGGGAAAGTGTGGGTAAAGATAGTGAGAATGAGCCAAAAAACCAAGAGAAACCCAAAATTCAACAAAATCAAATTTTGTTCGGTTCAAAACATACAGGAGTGAAAGGGTTTTCAAAGAAAAATTCGCAAGGGTTGTTGGGTTTTGCAAAAATAGGGAAAATCTAAAGAGAGAAGGATCCTAGAGAGAGAGGGAGGGGTTTGTCGAACATGGGTATGCATGAAATGAAGGTTGAAATGGGGGTAAATCAACCACGGTCGTGGTTTTACGAATTCTGTCCTTGCCGCCATCACGAGCCAGCCAGCACTGTTTGAGCCCGGCCGTATTTTGTTGGGTGTCGACCTGCTCTAAACACAAACCAGTTCAATTTTTTTATATTATTTTATTTTCATGCATCTCAGTGTTGGGCCTTGGTTAAAAAATGAAAGCTAAACAGATAACCATATGCCCTAATGGCTTACATCTTTCCAAGTCAATGCTTGGGTACATCAAAAATAAGTCTTAAGCTCAATACAGATAAAGCCCTAGGCTTGTAAAAAGTAAATACAAAATAACAAGAATGAGCCTTCAACTCCAAAGTCCTTTCAAGTTAAGTCCTTGGCATATCACCAGCACCTGAAAATGGTTTTTCCCACATAGGTGAGTCAAAACCCAGTAGAAATACTACAACACAACTTTAAATCTTAACAAAGCCATAAGATGAATGCATATGCAATGCCCATGCCAAAACGTTTTAAATTTTTTTTCAAAATCATGCCATGCCAAGCTTATACACAATTCTCAAAATCATGTCATTTACGATCGAAAGCATGGGAAAACTCAAACCAATACAACCTTTCATGGATATTTCGTCCGCAGGAAACCATCAAACGGGACCCATGTAAATGTAGGTTATGCAGGTCCTACAATTTCCATTTTACGTTTATTTCGTCCGCGGGAACCAGCACCCATGTATACGGGCATTTTTCTAAACTTTCACCTTAGACACATAGGCTAACTTGATTTTGGTGATACACACCTCCTTCCCACGTTCACTGATTTTTCTCAAAATCATATACATTTTCAATGTATTAAATAAGTAACAATGTTCAATGCACAAAGATGAGAAATTAGTTTTAGTTCACCTAATTCTCATGCAATTTCTACAACACTCATAGCTATCCTCCACCGATATCCCAAAACAGATATCTCTGAATAGATAAATAAATTTCGTTAAAGATACACTTTTCTAAAATCTCAAATGGGAGTGATAATACATATCCAGCTCCACCATCATCATTAATCATCATTTCAATTTCACATTTCTCAACATTTATTTCATTTTCTTTTTACAATCTCAAAAATTACATTTTAGGGCATAACTCCCTTCCTCTTTGAAAATTTATTTCAATGCAAGAAATAGCTCATTTCAACATATATTAACTCCAATTTCATAATCACAACATTTTTCAAGAAAACACTTGAAAACCCCTCATTTATATTTTGATTTAATAATCTAACAATTTCCCAAAAGATCAACATTTTAGGGTTTCTCCAAATTAAGGCTTTTTACATTTAAAATTTATATACATTATTTGTAAGTGGAAAATAAACTTTTGTTGCTAAACCATAGCTCAACAATCTCATTTGGAACAAACCCTAACTTATGAACAAATTATCAAAAATCAATCCAAGAACAATGGGATCCATATATTTAAAATACACCATAAATACACTACTCAACTCATATTGCGTTTAAAAAATAGACCCTACCTCTTGAAGCAAGAAGGAAACAAGTCGGAAAAATCACCGGCGGCAAAACAACAATTTGTTGAGATTAGGTGGAAGCCCTTGTCGTGCTCTACGTTTTGGTATATGGATCTAGGGGTCAAAGATGTATAGAAATAGATGAAATCAAGCCTAAAAAGCTTGAGAAAACAAAAATGGCGGAAGGAGAGAGAGAAGGGAGTGAAAAGTGAAGTGGTTTAATCAAAAAAGTGATTTTTAAAGACCTGATTCTGTGTTGTATGCTCGAGCATCGAAAGTTGTGCTCGAGCGCACTATGCTCACAGCACAGATTCACAAATTTCAAACAGGTATGTCTCTCGTCCAGACTCCATTTAGTGTTGTTCTTGTGTCCAAATTGAAGCCCCGGAAGTAAGCTTTCCAATGGTTCTAGCTTCACATCAAGATTCAAAGTGTGAAGAGAGAAAATGATAAAAGAGTGAAGACTACTCAATAACAACTATTCTAATTTGGAGTTTTTGATTCAATCTCGTCAACCACTATGGCAACACCTCAACCAAGGCTCAAATATCAACTAAGAAGGTCCAAAATCAAGATAATCAAATAGTCAAAATATACTTTTATTATAACAGGAATTACAGAGTGCTACAACCTCCCCACCTTAGGAAATTTCATCCCCGAAATTGAAGTAATGCCAAAACCAAAAAAACCACGCAACAATGACAATGAATACAACACCTCGTGTCCCCAAAGACCTCAAACAACAAAACACCAAGGAACAAACACGTATGCCTCTTGGACCCACATGACTCATAGTGGTCTTTGAAACAAGAAACAACAATCACCACAACAACAACAACAACAACAGTAACAGTAACCACTCAGACTCAAAGACGTCAATCACGCCTGAATCACTTACAACACCGAAATCGCCTGAGTGCTCAAACATTCAGACATAGTGAATAAGAGGACTCCTCGCTCACCAAACTCTCGACCTGCTCTCGGAACGAGAACACAAGGTAAAATACGGCTAAAGAATAACGAATACGACATAACAAGCCTCGAACAAATTCTAAACCCCCATAAGGTAAACACATAACATATAACAAGCAACTCAGGCTAGATTACAACGCACCGCACAACACAAGGTACCATATCCGATGTTAAGGAAAATTCCTTACTTTTCCCATTTATCTCAAAACGCTTTGCTTTTCCAAAAGATGCCCAAACCGCACCGTCACAATCCAAATACATTTTCAACCGTCCGCAACAAAACTCAGAGATTTCCAAACTATTTTTCCGAAAACCATAAATAATATTTATAACAAAAAACCATTTTCATTTTGTTTTTGATTTGTTGGATTCAACTTTTATTGAACTGAAAACTTACATTTTAATTCAAAACTATTTTAGTTCAAGAAAATACCCAAGGCCACAACATCGAAAGTTTTTTTTTTTTTTTTTCAAAACCATTCATTAGCATTCCTCTAGTGAACCACAACACGGTCACCCAACGAAACCCATTATACCCATGGTGATGCCACAATACAAAAACCAAATTTTCACGATGAGAATCCAAGAACTTTCCAATATGCCAGCAACGCAATAACACAAGAAAAGAAATTTTACACTCACAATCACATAATGGCACAAAAGCACAGTAAAATTGTAACCCCAAACCGGTTACCTCAAACTCAAATTAACTTCCCAACTGTCCATATGGAATTTACATGCCACGCTAAGATATCAATCAATTACACAGTCCTTCAATTCCATCCTATTCTTGAGGTGACTATATGTCAGCTAATCCAAATGCCAACCAATCTATTATTGAACACCACTATCCCATACTAGCCTCCAAACACCGACATGCCACTTAACTTCATATCTCAACACTATACCAACACATATTACCTAACCAAATCAACTCCGTGATGGAGTTCCTCACACAATCTTACATTCTCATTGAATCACACTGGATTTCGCAAGTTAACCCATACTACCTCAAATCTTAGCCCATCCCTTTCACTTATGCCCACATGGCAATACTTCCTCGCACCACACTTGAGTTTGGCAGCCCATTTTTTACTGTTCGTAAGACTTGGATGTTTTGTCCTGTGCACTTGATGATGAAGTCGTGTTGAGTGTGATTCAAAGTCTCAACGAAGGAACGTAAGCACGCGCTTTAAAACCTATCCCAAACCCTTTAAACGGTAGAGAGAGTTAACACTCTTCCTTGCACCTTCACCTATAGCTCAAACCCTTGTGTTACACCCTTTTCTTTGCCTTCCAAATTGATTTTTAGATTTTAAAAAGGGCTAAAAATCATGCTTTGAGATTTTAAAGGTGGAGGGGTTAGCCACCCCTCCTTGTTCTTGCTTACTAGCCTTATTTTATTTGCTTGTTGTTTAGCTTTTTGGGCTCTTTTTATGCACTTTGAGCCACTATTTTTTACCTATTAGGGGCTATTTTAGGGTTCTCCTAGGTTATTTAATTGGTTCAAGCTTTGATTAGTTCGTTTGTTGTGTCTTAAGTTCTCATATATAGCTTGCTGTATGTTGTTCTTAGCTTTTCTTTAATTGGTTTCCGTGTTAAGAGCCTCATTTTAATAAGCAACTTACCATCCATTTATTTCATTTGAGAGTTGTTTCAACCGGTTGATGGTTATTCAAAACATGAGCTAAAGATCTATGCTTAATGGCTTAATCTCTACAAAGATTCATCATCAACGACATGGTCTCTCTTTCATGTTGAGAATCACTTCCCGTTTGACATGCTTCTCATTTAGTGGACGTAATATTTAGTAGATGTGATCACCACCTTGGACAAATGGATTAAAGAATGGCAAAGACTAATGAATTTGGCTTAAAACGAACCAACCAGCATAAAGAATATGAGTTATATTGCTTGGGTTCGGCCGGACGTTATTTCTAGTCTATTGTGTCAAGAGTCGTCATACTTCAACTTATGATGTTTTGATGAACCTTGAAGCATCTCTACCTCCCTCTTTGAGCTCATTTCATGATAAGAGGGAGGGGGTCATTGTTCATTGCATTCATTAATTTTTGTCCAAACTCATGTCCGAAATCATCAAGCAATTAACTTGCTCATTGATGGTCATGGTAGTGACTTTGTTCTTCTCTTGAGGATTTCCATGGCAGAGCATTTTTTGGCATAGAATTTAATGCCGGCTGGCACTCTTTGGGTCTAGCCGGAGCTCATTTGGAATTGGCCAACTCCCAATGCTTGGTAAACAGAGTGTTTTACAGAAAATAGAGGGCAATGACTGAAGGTGAGGCAGAGTAATCTGCGCAGACAAAGCAGCTTCTGGGCATTGTGCATGCAATCATTGTATCTCATTGTTGCTTAGATTAATTAATTATTTATTTATTATTAGCTTTGTTGCAATTATTATTGTTGTAAATAATTATTGTTACAATTTCATCATTGTTGCAATTATTATTATCATAAATGCCTTTGTTGTAATAAATTAGATAGTTTAGCTATTTATTTATTATTTGTTCCAACCTTGTAATAGGTAGTTAGTTTAGCTAATTACATATTTGGGTTTGTAATAGTTAGCTTAATCCGGACACTCATTCGAACTCTCTTGCATGAGGGCAAAATATGTAATAAGCGTGTATGTCTTCCAACCCCCATTTCTTTCTCCCTTTTATTTACCAGCTTATAATGGTAGCATAGAGCATCATGTTTCCTTAGCATTTCCCATGTTTACATACACTCATCTCACATGCATTCGGGTTTGACTCATTATGCTGACCAATGTCGATTTCAAATTCATTGCTTGAATACGTGCTCTATCACATCCCTTGAATTGATTCATATGCCATGCTAGTAGCCGAACTTATTATTTACATAATGTGTGTATTGCATTAGTCATATTGCATTGATTTTGAGCGTGCATTTCTTCTAATTATTTTGTTTTATTTGGCTTGCCCTGGGAGTACTAGATGAGCATTTCTTGCTTTAGCATATTGCATCATGTGTTTGTGTTGCCATATCAAGCATATTCCATGAGGCTAAGTGCTTAAGTCACATACCTGTTTGAATGCCAGTGGATGAAGGCCTTTTTACTTAAGCTGGAATAAGTTGATTAATGTACATACAAACTCACCTTTTCAAGTGACAAGTATCAAAACAATTTTCAAACAAACATATAGTCAAAATGTTCCAACTTTTGCAATTTAGTCTATATTTGCGTGGATCACCTAGTAAAGATAGCCTAATAAATCGGAACAAGAGTATATAATGTAAATAAGAATCACATCGTGACTAGTAGCGGCCGATCTTTGATCAGGCGAGTGGGGTGCTCAATTCATGACCTTTCCTTCTCGTACCTAAGTTCCCGAGCCGAGACACTTTGGTGATGACGGATAAGTGGTCTTTGGCCCGAGTCACGGGTTTTCTAAATTTCTCAAAAATATTTAGGTGGCGACTCTGTAATCTGGCAAAGCAGTCTATTTTTGGCATTTGATTCAAACATTGATTTTCCAAAAGATTTGCCAGATTTGGACTCATTTGTGTTTATCTATTTCACATTGCACTTGTGAAATCAGATTCAAAACCATGGGAGTTCGAACTGTAGGGCTAGTCGTATCCGAAAAGAGCATGAAAAGCAAGCTATAGTTTCTGGCGACTCTGCTAGGGATTTAGAAAACTTGACTTGAAATTCATAATGTGAAATTTTATCTACACTTATATGTTCTTTGCATTGCATTTGCATGGTTACTTTAAGTCACTATGTTTTCCCTCTGCTATTCCTGGACAATTTGCCGAAGGCTTGCCCAAAAGGCTGACCATTCATGGGCTCTGCCATTTTGGAAACACAACCCTTGGATCTGGATTACTGCTGTACCGCTTGATCCGTCTTTCATTTCTTGGTGTTAGGTGTGAGAGGTATATTAGGTAATCTTGTCGAGGTACCCTTTCTACCATTTGACCTAGTTACATATAGTGAAGCTATAGTGACTATTCCAAATTAGGACAAGATGCCACCAATATGCAGGATATTGTGAGATTCATTGATTAAAGTAATGCAGTCTAGACCATGTCAACAATCTAGGATAGGGTAACCCTATCCCCCATCATAGGGGTGTTTTGGTTCTTTTACTTGATATGTGCTTTTAACTGTACATGATGGTTCATATCAGTATGAATTTGAGAACAGAGTTTAGTGGGAATTGGGGCTCTTCAGTTATGTTTTATTTGTGGTGACTTGGGCCGAAGTGATGTCTGACTTTGATCGATGGTTTTTCTTTTCTTTTGCAAGGTAGTTTACCATCATAGCTTCATAAAGACCCAATATTCCCCAAGTTGTGTGGACTTTCTTTGGCATGCTTTGCAAAGCTCAAGACCTTGTTGGCAGTCAGCCAGTGTTAGTCTCACTTTTGCCAGTTACTCGACGAAGAAGGAACAGACAGTCAGCAACACCGGTACAAAGCATTTAGCAAACACCTAACCGTTCTCACTCAAGCAGTTCACCAGCATCTAACTCATCTAGACCAAGAATGGCATAGAACACGGAAGAATTTGCTTCCATGATGGTGACTTTCCAGAGAACCATGGATACCGTAAACCAAAGGATAGCCGCAAAGGACAAAGTCATCACTGATCTACGATGTACATTTAGGGCATCCGCATTGACCGTGCATTCTATCCCGACTACTCAACCAAATCAAAATCCACTTCCACTAGTAGAAAATCCCCAAATCCCAGATCCTCCGGAAATGTTTCCCCTGGCTCCGGCTTATAGGCCTCTAGTTCAACCCCCTACGGGAATCTTTCCTTTTGATATAATGAAATTGATCCAGCTTTGATCAAGATTGCCAAGACAGAAAAAGCGCTGAAAAAATCCAAAGGCTTCAACTCCATTCTGGATATTGAAGATGGATACACTAAGGCTTCAGTCTGGTTACCGGAGAAATTTAAGATACTCCACATCGACAGATTTGATGGAAGTGGGGATCCAATTGTGCACGTCCGTTTGTTTTTAGATGTGCTAAGGCCAATGGGCCTGTCTCGAGCTAAAAAATTATCACTGTTTGGGATAACCTTGTTTGATGTGGTGCCATCTAGTACGCTAAGTTGGAGGACTCTACAAAGCGGAATTGAGAGGAGTTATCTGAGGCGTTTGTCAACCAGTACTCTTATAACACTCAGATAGAGGTAACCATTAGTGAGTTGGAGGCTACTACCCAGAACCGCAAAGAATCATTCATTGACTTTGTTGCCAGATGAAGGGTAGAAGTAGCAAGAATGACAAATAGACCATCTGAAAGAGAGCAAGTCTAGCTGGTGGTCCAGAACCTTGAGCCAGATATGCTGCAAAGGATGATAACGGCACCGTTATCCACCTTTGCTTCCTTGCATGAGTTGGGGGTCTAGATTGAGAGTGTATTAAAAAAGGATATCATCTATAGAACAAGTGAACCTGCAAGAAGGCCATTTTCTCAGAGTACCAATGCCAGTAAAAGCACTATTCCGCGGCTTGCAGATGTCAGTACTGTTGTTTTAATGGCCAAGATGGTTGATCTCTTTGCTACTGCCACAACCTCGCAACCTTCACAAAACACCGGCCCACCCCAGAACCGAAGAGTTTTTACTCCCTTCTATATGTGCCTAGCCCACGCCCTCAAATTATTAATGGAAAAGGGACATCTTAAGCCTCTCGATCCTTGACCACTTCTTGACCCATTACCACCGAAACATGACCCTACCCAGTATTACATCTTCCACCAATAACATGACCACCCCACAGATCTGTGTTACCACCTACGTCATTAGATCCAGGATCTTATTGAAAACAAAGTCATTGCCCCACCCCCAAACCAAGCATAACTACCAATCCACTTCCTATACAAAACCAAGTCCTCCCACCCAGAAACATTAACTACATCCATACACTACCACCCTCCTATAATCCCAACACATATATTACCCCATCTCATCTATTTAGCCAGAGGTGATTATTCTAGAAGGCACAGCCATGTGCATTATGGACTTAACACTGTAAACCCAACTCGAGCCTTTGGTGGTAAAGGCAGAGAAAAAAGAGAGTGCACTAGATAAGGATTCACCTGGTACCCATGTCATAGAGAAAGGGGCCTCACTTGTAAAGGAAGATGACTCTAGCTTATATATTGTGGCCGTTGATCAACCAAAGCTAGTAATCAAACTGCCGGACTTCTCTAGTATCAATGCTATAGGGGAGGATGAATTAGGGCAACATCAGGACAAGTGACCTGAACAAGGCTTGAATGATTTTGCTGAACTAGAAGAGGACCTGGCTGAGTTAGAAGAGGATCTAGACAACCTCTACTTCTTTAAATAAGAGGATGCAAGCAGTGTACAACTGGGATAGTGGGATCCAAGCCAGCCAGAAACAAGCAAGGGGTGGCTAGTGAGGATGAGTTAGATGTTGAGAAACAAATAGGAAAGACTGGGAAGAAAAAGGAAATTGGTCCTAGTGTCAATGTTGAGGGTGCACCTCTGACTGAGAAAGAACATGCATTGGAACAATTTCAAAGGAAAAGGATAGAAGAGATCTAGACGAAGATAGCTCTAAAGAAGGGAAAAGGAAAAGGGAAAGAAGAACCCGAGACAACGGTGGGTGATGTCCAAGCTACCAAAGAGGTTGAATGGGAGCCCAGTGATCAAAAAAGGATATTAAGGAAGCTTATAAAATATCGGGATTCAGAAACCAAGACTATGGTGGAGGAAGAATGGTATGATGACGGGGCGCATGATGATAACATGCTCCAGATAGAACCTGATTCTAGCCTAGCCATGACTGCCGGAGAGTAGTGGGAAGACAACAACTTAATTCATGCATACACTAACGAATCGTGGAAGGATGATACCCCTGATGACATTTGGTATACTGACGAGATTAACCATATGACCCAGAGTGGTCAGTACTTCAAACCTGCGGCCTTAGATCAGCCGGAGTCTTTTAACAAAGAGGTTAAGAGATCAAAAGAGAGGGATGTTGAAGAAAACCTAGTCTTGAAATAGCTCAAGAAGATTCAGGCAGACATATCAATCTGGAGGCTGGTAATGGCTTCTCGGGAGCATAGGCAAGCAGTGCTAAAGGCAATGAATTGGATCAAACTGCCTATCGACACCACAGCTAACCAGTTGGTATCGTTGGTTACATCTGGGGACATTACAACGGTGATATCTTTTACAGATAAGAAGTTACCACCTGAGGGTGCCAACCACAACCGACCCTTATATGTAACCCTGGAAAGTTGAAAAAAGTGGATTCTGGTGGTGTTAGTAGATACCGGATTGGCAATAAATGTATGTCCAGTGAGGACTGCTGACGCCATTAGTTTGAGGTCGGCTGACTTTACACCTACGACTCAGGCCGTCCGAGCTTATGACAATACAAGCCGGGATGTTATGGGAACGTTCAAGAACCATATCCTAGTCGGCCCATCCGAACACAAGGTGGACTTCTATGTAATGGATGTACCAGCCATGTTCAATCTATTACTGGGAAGGCCTTGGCTACATCTAATGAAAGCGGTGTCATCAATTGTCCATCAGTTGGTAAAGTACCCTATCAAAGACGGGATTGCTACTGTGTACGGTAATTCTACGATCCATCCTCCCTAGGGAACTACCATGCCAGCATTGGCAATCATACATGGAGAAGAGGACGTGTTCCTTTCTGGCTTCTCTCTGGCAGAGGCCCGGTTGGTCCAAACCATCATGGTGGAGAACAATGGGAATTATATGAGCACTCAATCCATCTACATGATGAACAAATAGGGACATTCCAGGATCAGGATTGGGCAGGAGTGGCAGGCAGGGAGGTATTGTTGCCAAGGAGATGAGTCACAACCCTCACAGTTTTGGGCTAGGATACAAGCCCACCGCTACAGATTGGCAAAGAAAGGGGGAGAAGTAGCGAGGAAGGCTGAAAGCAAAGAGGACTGGGAAGCAGTATGAGTTAGTCCACAAGCTAATACGGGAAACCTTGAACGGACATTTTGTCTGCCAAGAGGAAGACTTCCCCTTTTGTGGATTTCCAGAGCCTTAGTATGATTGGGAGACAAAAACAAGGTATCTAGGGTTCGATTTCTTCGGGCACTAGTTACCAGAAGAGGAGGATAAGCAGACAGACCTGAGTCCTAACACAGATCAAGGAGGGACATCAGGCCTGGATATTGAAGAGGAAGAGTTGCTAGGAAGAGCACTGGTTGACTTACTAGCAAGTTCTACTGTAGATGCTAAGTCCGCAAACTTGGGAAATAGTTTTATTATCTCAATGATTGGGGATAAACCAGCAACAGATTTTTCCAATCTTATCGTAGATGCGTCTAAGGCTCCACACCTGGTTTGGAAGTTTGAGCAAGGTGTCATCAGCAATTCTGGATTGGATAATGAGTCCGGATCTGATTCCACTGAGTCTGTGGAGTTAGAGTCAGATTCGAGTTCCTCTGAGTTTGGTACTTTTGGGAGTGGTAACCCAGATACCAAGGTCCTGTCCAGGTCGTCTTTCAGCTTCCTTTTTTTTAGTCCACTGTAACTGAGGATCTAGACTGTTTGAATGAGAATGCAGTAGACTTTGCCTATTTTTTTGTGCCTTTGGTTTGTTGTACTAATTTTGATTTTAAAAATTTTGACTTAAACGAAGAGCAAGAAATTCCTTGGGTTTTGAAAATTTTGGTTGATCATGAGAAGGAGAGGCGTGTTACAGCCTGTATAGATGAAATCATATCAATTAACGTGGGTATTGAAGAAGACCCTCGTTTGGTCCAAATCGGGTCCACGTTGTCTTTGAAAGAGCGCAAGTGTTTAATCGCTTTATTAAAAAAATTTAAAGATGTTTTCGCATGGTCCTGCGAAGACATGCCTGGAATCGATCCTGTGCTTGTACAGTACCAGATCCCTCTTGACCGTGACGCCCGACCAGTTAAGCAGAAATTGCATAGGGTTTGCCCAGATTGGGCTTTGAAGATTAAGGAAGAAGTTACCAAACAGATTGAGGCAGGGTTCTTGCTTGTATATGAGTATTCAACGTGGTTGGCCAATATTGTTCCAGTTCCGAAGAAGGATGGTAGAATCAGAGAGTTTGTGACAACTTTGGGGATCTGAAAAAGCTAGTCCCAGGGATGACTTTCCACTACCGCACATAGATGACCGCCGACCACCCATTGTTGTCATTCATGGATGGGTTTTCTGGTTATAACCAGATTTTGATCGCACCCGAGGATAAGGAGAAGACCGTTTTCACTACTCCGTGGGGCACTTACTGCTATCAAGTCATGCCATTTGGGTTGAAGAACACTGGGGCTACCTATTAGAGGGCTGCAACCACCATTCTGGATGATATGATCCACCAAGAGATTGAGGTGTATGTGGATGACATGATTGTCAAATCCAAGAAGCGAGAAGGTCACTACACCACATTAGAGAAATTCTTTCAGCGAATTAGAGAGTATAAATTGAAGCTGAACCCCCAGAAGTGCACCTTTTGGGTGACGACAGGGAAGATGTTGGGTTTCCTAATCACACAGAGAGGAATCAAAGTAGATCCTTCCAAAATCAAGGCCATCTTAGAAATACCACCACCAAGGACTGAAAAGGAGGTGCGCGGCTTTCTGGGTGAAGTGGAATTCATAAGGCGATTTATTTCAAAATTAAGTTTTACTTGTGAACCACTATTTGGTCTCCTGAAGAAGGGAAATAAATTTTAATGGGACAATCGCTGTCAATTTGCCTTTGAGCAGGTCAAGCAGTATCTCTTGAATCGGCCTGTGTTGTCGCCACCACAGCCGGTAAATCCTTTCATTCCGTATTTATCAGTAACAGGATCGACTATGGGGTGCATGCTAGCTCAAGAATCTGAATCCAAAGTGGAGAAGGCCATCTACTACTTGAGCAAAAAGATACTAGACTACGAGACCCGCTACACTTCCCTAGAGAAAGCCTGTCTAGCCTTGGTATGGACCACCAGGAAGTTGAGGCACTACTTGTTAGCTCATTCTATAATCCTGGTTTCGAGATTAGATCCCATTAAATATCTCTTTGAGAAACCAGCACTTACGGGTAGGTTAGCTTGTTGGTTACTTCTTCTCTCCGAATTTGATCTCAAATATGTTGTACGCAAATCAGTTAAAGGGAGAGTTGTCATGGAATTCCTGGCAGACCACCCGGTAAAGGGAGACGAAGCAGTGGAATACCTATTCCAGATGAAGACATTTTGCATGTGGAAGAGGAAACGTGGAGTTTGTTACCTATTCCTGATGATTCCCATATACCCTTAGCATTCAAACTCCGGTTCAGAGTGTCCAACAATGAAGCATAATAGAAGGCGTGCATTGCTGGTTTGGAAGTTGCCCTAGAACTAGGGGCGAAAAGGTTGGACATCATCAGAGATTCAAATTTGGTTGTCTCTCAAGCTAATGAGGATTGGAAGGTCAAAGAAGAGAACACGAAGATGTATCATAAGGCCTTGGATATTCTGATTCCTAGGTTCAAAAAACTAACGTTTACACATTTGTTGAGAGAACCGGTTCGCAGATGCACTAACAACTCTATCTTCTATGGTAGACATCCCACTGGGAGTAAAGATGCGTCCAATCATTATTGAGCAGAAGTATACGCCTGCTTACCAGATCGTCGCTGCAATAGATGAAGTGCAACAAAAAAACCCCTAGTATTACGATATTTGGAACTTTCTTGAAAAAGAGACATATCCACCCGAGGCAAATGCCAAAGACAAAAGGGGAATACGGTGTCTGGCCATCCAATTTATCATCTGTGGGGTTAAATTATACAAAAGAGGCCACCTGGGAATGCATAAGCTATGGGTGGAGGAAAAGGAATCAAAGCGTCTTATGGAGGTTGTCCACAGAGGAAAGTGAGGAGCCCACATGAATGGTGTGATGTTGGCCCAAAAAATCCTTAGACAAGGCTACTACTAGTCAACCATGGAAGAGGATTGCATTGGATTTGTTCGGCGATGCCATAAATGTCAAATTCATGCCAATCGCATGAACATACCACCGTCTAAACTCTACAATATGACTTCACCATGGCCTTTTTCAGTTTGGGTAATTGACGTTATCGGTGCAGTCAAGCCAAAGGGATCAACTGGGCATGAGTTCATTCTGGTAGCAATTGACTACTTTACTAAATGTGTGGAAGCCCAGTCCTATTCTGTATTGAAAGCATCACATGTGGCTAAGTTCATTGAGAACAATATCAATTGCTGGTACAAAGTTCCAAATGAGATCATATTAGATAACGGCTCGCACCTCAAGAAAGAGGTGACAAATTTGTTGGAAAAATACAACATGGCCTTTCATAAGTCATCCACATACAGGCCACAAACCAATGGAGCCATTGAAGCTGCCAATAAGAATATCAAGAGCATCTTGCAGAAGATGGTTGAGACCTACAGGGACTGGTCGGATAAACTGCCATTCGCACTCTAGGGCTATAGAACCTCAATCAGAACATCTATAGGGGAAACCCCTTATTCTCTCGTCTATGGAATGGAAGCCATTTTGCCAATTGAAATTGAAGTGTCGTCGCTGCGAGTTATGGCCGAGTGTTAGATAGTAGAGGCGGACTGACAACAGAGCAGATTTGAGGAGTTAATGTTGTTTGATAAGAGGAGGCTAAGGGCATTGTATCATGTCCAGAGCTACCAACGCAAAATTGCTAGGATTTTTAACAAGAAAGTTAAGTCCAGGAATCTCAAGGAGGGAGACTTGGTACTGAAAGACAACCGGGCTCCCATCCATGACCCTAGGGGCAAGTTCAGACCCAATTGAACTGGTCCTTATATCATCAAATCTATTCGGCCAGGAGGGGCGATTATTCTCATGGACCTGGATGGCCTGGAGTTTTCACAGCCGATTAATATGGACAAGTTGAAGAAATACTACCCCTGAGCGGCTCACTAGGCTGAAAACCCGAAAGGGCGACCTAAGCAAAAGTTAGAGCATAAAAAATTAGAAATAAAGAAAAACTGAGCTCGCAAGGTTGAAAACCCTAAAGGGCAACCTTGGCAAAACTTAGAGTGCAAAAGGAGAGAGTTAATACTCGAGTGAACCAAAGCCAAACTACGTAAGTCCTGATTCCCATTTTTGGGATATGTAGGCAACTTCATCTTGAAGTTCGGCCGTAACCATCTCCAACTCAACTATCCTATTCATACATATTTGATCAGGCCATATTTCTCGATTATTAGTTAGCGCGGTTATGATCTTCATGATTGGTAGAAGAGCTGGTATGGTGGATGCAGGTATGGCCAGTTGCGATTTGTTGATTCGGGGTTGTATGTCTTGAGGGTTAATAAAAGTTGATTTTTTTTCCTCAAACTTTTACCGTTTTACAACTTGGACCATTTTTAGGGCCCAAAGGAAAATTTTTAGTACTCGCAACTTTAATTTTATTGATTTCAACACAAGTACATTCTCCAACTCTCTGATTTAGATCAAAGTTGTTTTTACATCATAAAACTTGAAAAGAAAGATCAAAGCAGTAAAACTAGGGGCATAGCCTACTTAGATAGCTCTATGTCTTTTGCTTGCACTTGTGGAAGTTTTCGCAGCTAAGGATGGTCCAACTTGTTCTTTGTCCTCAAGCCAAGCTAAACACTTGCCAGGAAGGGCGTAACTGGAACTAGGGATAGGGGCCAGAAGCTCTTTCGTCCTCCAAACAGTGAGGTACCATGGCAAATGTGAACCACGAATAGGAAATGAAGCCGGGTATTTCGCCTTCTCATCTGGACGTGTCCGATCATGGCCAAATTGGCATCTAAATTGGAAGGGGAAATAAAATATGCAGTGTGTGAGGCCAATCAACTGTATACCCGACTGGCAGGCCATGTTGTAGCTCATCTTAGGCAAATTAAACCAGGGGAAACGCCAAGCTATGTCGGCTGCAGATCGATTATACATCCAATCACACCACAATCCCTCTGAAGGGAAATCTATTAGCTGTTGGCAAAAGAAGTAAGCTCTGGACGAGTACTCGGGGCAAGGGTCCACCACTTTTAGCTTATCCATCAACTATACTTAGGGAGGGATGAAAAATAGGAGAGATTAAATAATAAAGAGATGTACGTTGAAAGAAAAGTAAGGAAAAGGGCTAGAGAGGAAAATAAAGAATGAGTGTTGAGTGGTGCATGAAATCATAAATAAGGAGGGTGGGAAATAAAAAAAAAACAAAAAACAAAAAAAAAAAAACCATAGTCCCTCTGAAGGGAAATCTATTAGCTGCTGGCAAAAGAAGTAAACTCTGGGCGAGTACTCGGGGCAATGGTCCTCCACTTTTAGCTTATCCAGCAACCATACCTAGGGAGGGATGAAAAATAAAAGAGATTAAAGAATAAAGAGATATACATTGAGAGAAAAGTAAGGAAAGGGTTTCGAGAGGAAAATAGAGAATGAATGTTGAGTGGTGCATGGAAATTATAAATAAGGAGGATGGGAAATAAAAAATAAAAAATAATAAAAAAAACCTGGAGAAGCAGTAGGCTCCCTGCAAACCGAGTAGTCTCTCACTGACGGAAAGCATCAAGGCCCATCAAAGTTTCGGCCAAGGCCAAACCCATGCAACTATTTCCCTCTTTCAAGCATTAAGCCACTTCGATCAACCGGATACTAGCTATGCTGACATTAGGGGCAAGAAGGAAGTGTGCAAACAGGCATAAGCATAGAGCATGTTATCGATAGCCTCACCAAAGAAGGTCACTCCTGTCTCCAATAACAAAAAATCGATGAACTAAGCCGGGGATGTCTAGTTTCCCATCATGGGCCAAAGACCAAGCCTTGTGTACTGAAAACCTACACATCAGTCCCAAAGTCTGCGCATGGCCAAAATGGGTTGCGGCATAATTTCTTTGTCATGCCGGGATTACATTAATGCTTGAAATTCTTCGAGCGTTGGACATAGTTCTTGTGATCCGAAGTGAAACACATGTGTAATTGGGTTCCAGCACTGGACTGTGGCATGGAGGAACGAAAAGCAAAGAGGAGTGTGGCTCAAAATGAATAGAGCGTTTAGGCTAAAACCAACGGAATTTACCTTTTTCAAGCCGTTCAAAGTGGCTATCCACTCTTGGAACCTATTGTTAGGAAGGATCTCCATCTTGGGATCAAAATATTAAAATTTTTCTATTTTACTGAGATAATAGCTTGGGATCACTTTTTATAGACTTTGAGAAGGAGCAGTGCATGACAGCTGGACGGCATTGACCGACATCTTTTTTAATGCTAGCCGACTTTCATTGGGAACCGGTCGTACCTATTGGGAGCCGGTCGGCTCTCAATGACTGCCCAGAGCAGAGCAGTTGTAGAGAAGACAAGTTCTTACATTGGCGTACTGGAGCTGTGTCTTGAGTCTTATCTTGTTTGTATCAAGTGTTGTTTAGTGTTTTTAGATTTTTTTCATTTTGTTTTTCTGTCATCGAGTTGTATTTTTTATTTTAACTGGTTGTAAGTTGTTATCCAATTCGAAAATCAATTCAAGAGTAAGCATTCACAGTTGTAACAGTCTTGTACAAGATTATCATGCAAGCGCCATTCATTAATCACATGTCACATTATACAAGAGAAGTCATCCAAAATATTCTTTTTATAGCCAGAGGGTCCACCCCCGATCATTGTTTCCAAAAGTAAATATAGCAAAAAACAAAAAACAAAAAAAATTAAAAATAAATAAATAAATAAAAAACAAACAAACAAACAAACAAAAGAAAACTCTTCAAAAACAAAATACAAGGGTCTATTTGAAGCTAGTCCCTAACTACAAAGCAAAAGAAAGAAAAGAAAAATGAATCATCAACCCATCCTGGCCTTCTTCCTCCTTGGCTGCGGAGGAGGTGCATTACTATCATCACTGGGGCTACTGGACTGCAAGTCAACCTCCTTTTCCTTGAAGACTCCTCCGAAGGTGAGCACTGCCTCGCTCAACCTCTCCCTCGATCAGCTCCTCCTCGGCCTCTCACTGGGCCTTGTCTCCCTCTTCTCCTAGCTGAAGGAGGTCCTGCTGGCGCTGGCTCAAGCTAAAAAGAGGACAAGCATCAGTAAGGACTAACAGAAGTATAGACAGTGGGGCAACAATAACTAATAGAAAAGTATACCTCAATCCTGTAGACACCCCATTTTTGACCGTCCTTAAGACTTGGACGTCATCGTTTGCACACTCGATGATTACCCTTGTTTGTGTTCGTCTTGAGTTCTCGGAGGTGTCGGCTACACGCCTTACCTCAAGACCTCTCGACTTGTTTGTTTTGTGTTTGGTTTTGCATCAAACACTTGTTGTTTTGCTTCTGAGGGTGGGAAATAGCTTGTAGGCCATCCCCACACCTCACCGGCCATGGCTTGAGGCTACTGGCCTTGTTTCCTTGCCATCAGCCATTGGTGATGGCCGGCCGGCACTATTGATGGTCGGTCGGCATTGTGTTTAGTCGGCCGGCGACTGATTTTGGTCAATCGACCACTTTTTCTGGCCGAGACCTTATCTTGAGGGGGTTTGAACCTTTTGAACCCTTGGTTTTAGCTTCTTGAGGAAGCTTGAACCTTTTGAACCCTTGGTTCTAGCTTCTTAAAGAAGTTTGAACCTTTTGAACCCTTGGTTTTAGCTTCTTGAGGAAGCTTGAACCTTTTGAATCTTTGTTCTAGCTTCTCCAAGAAGCTTGAACCCTTTGTCTAGCTTCTCCAACAAGCTTGAACCCTTTTGTCTAGCTTCTCCAAGAAGCTTAACCCTTTTGCCTAGCTTCTCCAAGAAGCTTGGCCCTTTTGTCTAGCTTCTCCAAGAAGCTTGGCCTTCTTGGCCCTTTTGTTCCAAGCTTCTAAGAGAAGCTTGGACCCTTCTTCCTCTATAGAAGAAGAGCTCATCTTCCATTGCAAAGGTTCCAAGAAATTTTTCTAAGGCAAAAACCATACACTTCCCTCCATATCTCTACATTCCAAGCTCCAAAGTCCATAGTTCTTGGCCCCTTTGCACCACAACTCCTAAGCACACACCTCCACCACTCATCTAAGGTTCTTGGAGGGTCTTGTGGGGACTCAAGACTTGGTTTTGACTCAGAAAAACCTGCTGGAGTGCTGATTTTGAAGAAGGTCTTCCAGGGTGAGTTTCTCCCTCTTTTATTCCCCGTTTTTGCACAAGCTTTTAGCATATCTTTCACACTGTTTTGAGCTTAGTTTATAACTGATAAAAGATCTATTTTTGCATGCTTTTGAAGTTTTTTTAAGACCACTTTTGTGTTTGGGGTTGTTTACCCCCTCTTAGGCCTTGTTTGGCGCCCATTTTGTGCTATTTTGGTGAGCTCCGGGACCACCTTATTTGGGCCTCCTCACCACTGAAATCTTGAGGGATTTTAGTGGTGAGGATGGTGTTTTAAGGTCCTAAGAAGGAGAGGGCCATCCTCTCTCCTTGTTGCCTTCAATATTGGCCATTTTTGCCTCATGTGTGAGCATCATTTTTAAGTTCATGTTGACCATGTCTTCGTAGGTATTTGGTAGTATTTTGCCATGTGTTACCTCTGTTTTAAGTTGGTTTAGACACACCATGCTTGCTTTGCATACTTGTCTTGTAATGCCATGAAATTGCCTTAACATGTATCTAGCATTTAGACCACTATGCTTACTTGTTTTGGCTTGGCTTTGTGAAGCTTTTATGCATGTTTTACTGTGCTTGAGGACTGTTTTTGGTTATTTGGGTCATCCATGCTTTACTTTGTATAGCTACCATGTAATCTCCCTTGTAGGCCTTGAGTGTTGGACCCTCTAGCATGCTCTATTTGCATTATTTTAGTGGTTTGGAACCACTTGCCATGTCATTTCAGTCCTTATGGCATGCTTGTATGCTTGGATTTGATACTCCTTTAATACTTTAAGAGGTTGGTGTCTTATGCTCCATGTTTGACCCCTTTTGCATGCCTTTAGAATTAGGCCATTTAGATGCCATCTAGGTGTGTCTTTGACCTTGTTTTGGCATGATTTGGGGCTGTTTTGTTTCGCTTTAGTCATTTGCTTCATGTGTCACATGACCATAGTTTAAGTCCTTGGGCTTGGTTCCGTGCCTTGCATGCTTGTTAGCTTAGGTTGTGTGCCTAGTATACATTGTTTGCGCCCATGCTCATGTTGCATACTTAGCTCATAAGCTTAGGTTGCAGTTGGCATGCATGCCTTGCCTTTTCATTAACCATGATTGAGGTTGGGCCCCTTGTTTGTTTGTATACATTTCATTCTAATATTGAATTGCATGCTTTGGCTTCTTGGACCATCACACATTGAAATGCGCGATTGGTGGTCTGAGGGTCGAGGACCATCCTCCTTTGAGTCATGAACATGATAAGGAGGGTGTTGGTGCAAACATTGCTTTGAAAATACTTTGCCATGCCTTGTCTGTCCTCTGCTGCGGTCAAAACAGGTTTCTGCAGGAATCTTTGGCCGGCCGACCATCTATACTGTCGACCGACCAAATATTTGTGGCCGAGAGCTCTATAATTGGTCGATGACCAACTTCCTTTGGCCGGTGGTGATCCCCCTTGGTCGGTGGTGTTCCACAGTGTCCATGGAGTGTACCTTGGGACTTGTGCAATTTTCAGAGGAGCAGAGCAGGGAAAACAGAGACAGCTTGTGCATGGCGACAGATTTCCGAGCAAACCTGAGCACGCATGCATCAGACCCTCTTCCCGAGCTGTTTATTGCTTTCTACTCGTTAGGTGGTGTGATACCCCTGTTCTGTATTATGCTAAATTAGTCCTTAATTTGTTTACGGTTATGTGTTTAGCATGATTTTGTGTGCCATTATGTGATAATATGTGATTTTGAATTCGTATATGTTCATCGTAGGAATATCTGTTTGAATAATCCGCTTCGGGAATTAAATTGAGGGCCTTATCGACCACAGAACCCGAAATTGATTACGCCACTGTGATTGGCATAATTTTTAGAACCTACGGTGAAATTTAATTGAAAAATGGATCCTGGTCAATTTAAACTGATTAAATTGATAAATTAAGTGCCCAATTGTTTTATAATAAATAATGTTGAGTGAGTGCCTATTAAGGGTCAACTACACCCTCATTTCTCTCCTTTAAGCTTCTTTTGGCTGATAAAAAAAACTCTTAGACTTGAGAGAGGGTCGGCTAAGAGAGAGAGGGTGAAGGAAGTTGAGATTTTGGTCCTAAAGCTTGGTGATCTTGGAGGCTAGCTCAAGAATTTACCTTAAATCGTGAGGATTAAGCTTCTAGGTAAGCCATTGACTCTTGAATTCACGAATTGAACGTGTAATCTTGTGAGCTCAAGTATTTTTTTTGAGATTAAGAGTATGATTTAAATTGGTCTTGATGAGATATGACCATGCATGCATAAAACTTCTGTTGAATTGCCATAAGTTACATAATCTGGCATGTATCATGTCAATTAAGCAAAAATTGAAGTTTAATCATGCATGCAAGCTTGGTTTTGTTGAGTTTTGGCACCATTTGCATCTTTGAAATGGAAATGAAGTCAAGATGGCCTTGTATGTTCGAGTAATTAAAGATATGAGCTTGAATGCATGAATTTGTTATATTGGTGATGAGTTTGTCATGTTTTGGGACATGCATGTAGGTAAATCAAGAAATTGAACTTCATAATGCTATAATCTTGCAAGGGAACCATGTTAATATGATTATATTTGAGATTTGAGCCTTTGCATGCAAGAATGGTAGCTGGGAAATTGAATTAAAGCTCAAGAACACAATCTGGAATTTCCAGAATTTTGACTTCCGCTCGAGCGGGAGAAGTGCCGCTCGAGCGGAGAAATCGAGCTCCCATCATTTTTTTGCAGACATGGTTCCCGCTCGAGCAGGGGAATTTGACGCTCGAGCGGGGAGCTATGTAGATAGGCAGTACGCTCGAGTGGGGAGCTATGTAGACAGGCAGTAAGTCCACGCTCGAGCGGGGACCCTATTTTCTAAATTCCTGTTTTTGCATTGTGTGTTCTGTTTTCCGTTCTCTTTCACTTGCAAGCACTCTTAGGCATATGTTAAGCATTATAAATGAGTTAATGAGGTAATAATAAAGCCTAAAGAGAAATATGTGAATTAAAGAACGGATTGAACTGTTAGTGACCTTTTTGTATTCATGAAATGTGTAGGGTCAAGCTCCAGGGCAAATCCACAAGCCGATCACTGTGAGTAATATCGATATTTGAATGCTTGTGAATGTCCAATTGTTTACTCCCTTTTAAGCTTTATGAATTGCTAATTGGGATCGTGGACGTAAGTCTGATATAAGCATAAATGGACCCGAGGTCGTTTTGATAAGCATAAATGGACCCAAGGTCGTTTCGATAAGCATAAATGGACCCGAGGTCATTTCGATAAGCATAAATGGACCCGAGGTCGTTTTGATAAGCATGAGTGGGCTAAAGGCCGCTTTGAAATGAATGAGTGGGCCAAAGGCCGTTTTGAAATGAATGAGTGGGCCAAAGGCCGTTTTGAAATGAATGATTGGGCCAAAGGCCGTTTTGAAATGAATGATTGGGCCAAAGGCCGTTTTGACATAATTAACTGGGCCGAAGGCCGTTTCATAATGAATGTAAAGTTGAATGAGCAAAAGGCCAGTGTGTGCGGAATTATGGTTACTTGATTTAATTACCCTTATATATGTTAACTACAGATATGAATTGGGCCCAAGGCCGTTTGGAAAACGTTGTTCTATGTCTTGTCGCTTAAATTCTGTAATTGATATTATTCACTGGGCTATCGCTCACGCTCATTCATGTCTTTGTAGGCCAAGAGAGGTCCAGACCTAGCCTTAGTGAAGCCTGAGTAGAACAACCCAGATTTTGGGGAGTCAGCCCTCGTGTCTCACGCATGAGACCTGTCTTTGCCTTTTGTTATCTATTTTATGTTGTCATGATGGCAAAGACTTTGTGTAATTTTGTACATAGTTTTGATGGGTGGACTTGGACTTATATGATCCTGTTTATACAGAACTCATGCTACTATTTTACTGTTGTGAGTTATTAATGCCTATGTATATGGTTGTTTTGACGTGCCATGTAAGCACAGCTCTGTGGACAAAGTTTTAAATTTTTACTTCCGTTTGGCCCCCATTAACTCTGTTAAAATACGTTTGGATCAGTTTGAGGTCGTAGGTAATCTCATGATTACTGGCCGGTCACGTCCTTAACCCATGGGGGCGGGTTAGGGTCATGACAGAGTGGTATCAGAGCACGAGTTAATAACTCACACACTTGTCCAAAAAGAGCAATAGGCATCTAGATAAGACCTAGGATGCATTCATGTGATAAATATGAATTTGGAAGCATTAGTTATGTGTTTAATTGTCTTGATGTGAACAATTATATGTCGTAAATTGTGAACTACCTGCATTACGAATTATTTGGATATGTATGCTCCTTGTTACATGCATACTTGTGTATATCTTGTATGAAAAATAATGCGAGTCTAATCAGATGGTGAGAACCCGAAGTGATGAGATAGAGGAATCTTCTACCGCCAGACTGGACAGAATGGAAAGAATGATTCATGAAATGGCAGAGGCGTTGAGACAGCAACAGGAGTGGCAACAACAGTGGTAGCAACCACACCCGCCACCTCCACCTGTGGCACCACCCGTGCCAGATAATCAAAATGATGACCGGATTATAACTCTCACCAAGGAATTCAAGAAGATGAAACCACCACAGTTCCACGGGGGATTAGATCCTTTGAAAGCCGAAGCATGGGTCCTCGGCATCGAGAAGCTATTTGAAGTGTTCCCCTGTTTAGAGACTCAGAAAGTGCTTCTAGCCACTTTTATGCTGGAAGACGAAGCAAGGAGATGGTGGATGTTGATGCGAGAAAATCATAAGGATGTTGATTGGGTGAAATTCTTAGAAATATTCTATGACAAGTACTTCCTGTAGTGTGTTTGGGACAGGAAAGTGGCCGAGTTCATGGAACTCAAGCAAGATAGCATGACAGTGGCTAAGTATGAGGCCAAGTTCACTGAGTTGGCCAGGTTTGCACCACATGTAATTGACTAAGACCATAAGAAGGCAAGACATTTTGAAGGCGGACTCCGCAGTGACATCCTAGAGAGGGTGAATGTCCTAAAGCTGGAGACCTACATTGGGGTGCTTGACAGGGCCATCATATCAGAGGCTAATATAGCTAGACAAGTTAAGCCAACAACAGAATGGAAGGGTAACAAAAGGCAAGGCTTCTTTTCGAAGAAGAAATTTCTGAAAAAGCAAAACACGGGCTCCTCCACTACTTCAAATTCTTCCCGAGACACAACTCCGATGTGCAATATCTGTAGCAAAAGGCACCATGGGGTTTGTTACCGTGTGTCAGGAGGCTGTTTCAAGTGTGGGAAACAAGGGCACATAGCCCGAGAGTGCAACCAGAATGGTGGGAAACTAGCAGCTAGTTCAACTGCATCGGGTCCAAAGCCGGGAAATACTGTGAGATCCGCTATTACCGGGGACACAGTGTGACAGGGGAGAGTTTTTGCGCTTGTTCCGAGTGATACACGGAATGCCAATGTCGTTGTCTCAGGTACTATCTCAATATGTAATCAGGATGCTTTTGTGTTAATTGATTCTGGATCAACGCACGCATTTGTGACATATGCATTTGCATCTAGACTGAAAAGACCCCTAGAATTGTTGCCATATTTGTTATGTGTGTCTGCTCCATTGGGGGAATCTGTGTTATGTGACTATATATATCGGTTTTGTGACATTCATATTGAGGATGCTACCCTATATGTAGATTTGTTGCCCTTAAACTTTAGACACTTCAATGTAATTTTGGGCATGGATTGGTTGACCAAATATTGTGCCACTATAGATTGTGTGACAAAGAGGGTTGTGTTTAAACCACCAGAACAGAAAGAGATTGTGTTTGTGGGAAATGGGGTAGTGCCTCCACCATATTTGATATCTGCAATGAAAGCAAGTAAATTGATCAGGAAGGGGTGCCAGGGTTATTTGTGTTATATATTGACTGAACAATCCGTGAATGTTGAATTGAATGATATTCCCATTGTTAGAGAATTCCCAGATGTGTTTCCAAATGAATTACCAGGGGAATTGGTAGACAGGGAGATAGAGTTTACTATTGAGACTATGCCAGGCACCCAGCCTATTTCTAAAACTCCCTACAGGATGGCTACCACCGAAATGAAAGAATTAAAGGAGCAGTTGCAAGACCTTCTTAATAAAGGGTTTATCCGGCCCAGCACTTCGCCTTGGGGCGCACCGGTGTTATTTGTGAAAAAGAAGGATGGTACTTTGCACCTGTGCATCGATTATTGGGAATTGAACAAGGTAACGATAAAGAACAGGTATCCCTTACCTCGTATTGATGATTTATTTGATCAGTTGCAGGGATCACAGGTGTTTTCTAAGATTGATTTGAGATCCGGGTATCATCAGTTGAAAGTTAAGGCAGAGGATGTTGAGAAAACAACATTCAGAACGAGGTATGGTCATTTTGAGTTTCTTGTTATGCCATTTGGAGTGACTAATGCTCCAGCAGCATTTATGGACTTAATGAATAGAATTTTTAAAACCTACCTTGATGAGTTTGTTGTAGTCTTCATCGACGATATCTTGATATATTCTAAAGATAGACTTGAACATGAACAACATTTGAGGACTGTTTTACAAATACTTCGGGAAAGGAAATTATTTGCTAAACTAAAGAAGTGTGAGTTTTGGTTAGATGAAGTTGTTTTCTTAGGGCATGTGATCAACAAGGAAGGAATTTCAGTGGACCCATAGAAAATAGAGGCAATTGTGAATTGGCCTACACCGACCAATGTAACAGAAGTTCGCAGTTTCATGGGCTTAGCTGGGTACTATAGGAGATTTGTGAAGGACTTTTCGAAGTTAGCTGTGCCTCTTACCCAATTAACACGAAAAGGGCAACCATTTGAGTGGAACGAAGAAAGAGAATCAGCCTTTCATGAACTGAAGACAAGATTGACTACTGCACCAATTCTGACATTGCCCTCAGGTACGGAAAATTTTGTGATCTTCAGTGATGCATCTTATAAGGGTTTGGGTTGTGTGTTAATGCAGAACGGAAGGGTTGTTGCCTACGCCTCCAAACAGTTGAGGCCACATGAGAGGAATTACCCAACCCATGACCTAGAATTGGCCGCAGTTGTCTTTGCTTTGAAAATCTGGCGACACTATTTGTATGGGGCAAAGTGTGAAGTTTACACAGATCACAAGAGCCTGAGATACATCTTCACGCAGAAAGAGTTGAATATGTGTCAGAGAAGATGGCTGGAATTGATAAAAGATTACGATCTAGAGATTCAATATTATCCCGGAAAGGCTAATACAGTGGCCGATGCCTTGAGCAGAAAATCAACAAGGAGCATGGCTTGTTTACTTACTGAACAAAGGGAAATTTTGCAAGACTTTGAGAAGTCTGAAATTGAAGTAGTAGTGTGTGAACAGGGCGGATTGATAGCCGCTATTATAGCCGAACCGGCAATTGTTGAAGAAATCAAGCAGAAACAGAAAGAGGATGGTTTCCTCAGAAAAGTAATTGATGAATTCGAGACCAGTCCAAAAGCAGAATTTAGCGTTGAGAATGAAATGTTGAAATTCCAGAACAGAATATGTGTCCCTGATATCCCGGAACTGAAGAAGAAAGTCCTAAATGAAGCCCACAGATTCGTGTTTGTTATGCATCCGGGTAACAACAAATGTATCGGGATTTGAAACAAACCTTCTGGTGGCCTAAAATGAAGAGAGAGATTGCGGAATATGTGTTCAAATGCCTTCAGTGTCAGCAAGTTAAGGTTGAACATCAGAAGCCAGGCGGTCTACTTCAACCTCTCCCTATTCCTGAATGGAAGTGGGAACATGCGACTATGGATTTCGTTGTTGGCCTACCTCGGACTTCTCGAGGTATGGATTCTGTTTGGGTTGTGGTTGATAGACTAACTAAATCTGCACATTTTCTACCTGCCAAAACTACGTTTACTGCTTATAGATTGGCTACCATTTATGTTGATGAGATTGTTCGTTTACACGGGGTCCCAGTGTCTATTGTGTCGGATAGAGATCCGAAATTTGTATCTAGATTGTGGAAGAGTTTGCAGGAAGCTATGGGAATAGAACTAAGGTTCAGTACCGCATTCCACCCACAGACAAATGGGCAGTCAGAAAGAACGATACAAACTTTGGAAGATATGCTTCGCATGTGTGCTTTGGATTTTCAGGGGAGTTGGGAAGATTATTTGCCGCTTGCAGAATTTGCCTATAATAACAGCTTCCACTCCAGCATCGGTATGGCACCATACGAGGCTCTGTATGGTAGGAGGTGTAGATCACCTATTTGTTGGACAAAGGTCGGGGATAGAGCTTTGCTTGGACCAGAAATTGTGCAAGACACTTCTGAGAAAATCAAGACTATTCGCCAAAGGCTCAAAACAGCTCAGGACCGACAAAGGAATTATGCAGACGTTCGGAGAAGGCCTCTTGAGTATGAGGTTGGTGACCATGTGTTCGTCCGTATTTCTCCGATGAAAGGCCAAGTCAGATTTGGGAAAAAGGTCAAGTTGTCGCCCCGTTACATCGGGTCGTTCCAGATTCTGGAGAGACTTGGCCCAGTTGCTTATAGAGTTGCTTTACCACCGGGATTTGAACAAATCCACAATGTATTTCACGTGTCGATGTTGAGAGGCTACCTCCGAGACCCGTTCCATGTGATTGATTATCACCGGGTTGCTATTGATGAAAATATGGAATATGCGGAATGGCCAGAAAGAATTGTTGACCAACAAGTGAAAGAATTGAGAAACAAGTCCATCCCAATGGTGAAAGTAGAATGGAAAGAGCACGAGTGGACCCGAGGTCGTTTTGATAAGCATAAATGGACCCGAGGTCGTTTCGATAAGCATAAATGGACCCAAGGTCTTTTCGATAAGCATAAATGGACCCAAGGTCATTTTGATAAGCATGAGTGGGCCAAAGGCCGTTTTGAAATGAATGAGTGGGCCAAAGGCCGTTTTGAAATGAATGAGTGGGCCAAAGGCCGTTTTGACATAATTAACTAGGCCGAAGGCCGTTTCGTAATGAATGTAAAGTTAAATGAGCAAAAGGCCAGTGTGTGCGGAATTATGGTTACTTGATTTAATCACCCTTATATATGTTAACTACAGATATGAATTGGGCCCAAGGCCGTTTGGAAAACGTTGTTCTACGTCTTGTCGCTTAAATTCTATAATTGATATTATTCACTGGGCTATCGCTCACGCTCATTCATGACTTTGTAGGTGAGCCAAGAGAGGTCCAGACCCAGCCTCAGTGAAGCCTGTGTAGAACAACCCAGATTTTGGGGAGTCAGCCCTCGTGTCTCACGCATGAGACCTGTCTTTGCCTTTTGTTATCTATTTTATGTTGTCATGATGGCGAAGACTTTGTGTAATTTTGTACATAGTTTTGATGGGTTCACTTGGACTTATATGATCCTGTTTATACAGAACTCATGCTACTATTTTACTGTTGTGAGTTATTAATGCCTATGTATATGGTTGTTTTGACATGCCATGTAAGCACAACTCTGTGGACAAAGTTTTAAATTTTTACTTCCGTTAGGCCCCCATTAACTCTGTTAAAATACGTTTGGATTAGTTTGAGGCCGTAGGTAATCTCATGATTACTGGCCGGTCACGTCCTTAACCCATGGGGGCGGGTTAGGGTCATGACAGGTGGTTTGTAATAATTAATTAGTTTGTAGGTTAATTAATTTGTATATTCTTTTGGTTCCTCCGAGTGAGGGCGAATTTGTAATAAGTGTGGGTGTGTGTGTGCATGTCTTCCAACCCCCACTTCTTTCTCCCTTTTACTTACCTGCTTTCGATGGTTAGTATTAGGACATATTTAAATTAGCATACCTTATGTTATGCATGCATGCATTCATACATTTGTCTTCATACATTTGTCTTGCATGCACCGGGCTCGGCGCATCATGCTAACTGCATTGTATTTCAATTCCAAATTGAATACGTGTTATCTGTCGCATTTCACATGCCATGTTTAGGATAGCCGAGCCTGTCTAGATTGTATCTTTGCATGTGTTGCATTAGCCATTTTAAACATGAACTAGGATCATGCATGTGATTACTAACTAGTTTCTGTTTTGGCTTGGAGTACTCAGTAAGCATTTATGTTTTAGTATCCTTGCATGAGTGTGAGTGTTGCCATGATAACATGCTTACCATGCGGCTATATGCTTACGTGATATTACTGCCTGAATGCCTGTGGGTGAAGGTTGGATTGCTTGAGTTGGAACAACTCATTGAAATCCGTGTTTTAGCCTACTCGTGAGTAGCAAATTTCAAACCATTTTCCAAACAAACGGATATGCAATGCTTTGTTCCAAATTAGGCGATCTAGTCTATACTTGTTTTGTTGCGCGCATCACATAGTAATTCTAGGCTAATTAACCAGAATAAGAATGCATAACGTTTTCAAGATTAGATATCATGGTTAGTAGAGGCCGATCTTCGGATCGGGCGAGAGGGGGTGCTCATAGCTGACCTTCCCCGATCATACCCAAGTTCCCGAGCCGAGGCAACTTTGGTGATGACGGACACGTGGCCTTAGGCAAACGAGTCAGGGTTTCCTAAATTCCCCCATAAACAATATTTAGGTGGCGACTCTGTATCTGGCAAAGTAGTCCATGTTTGGCACTTCTTTACAAAAATCTGTTTTCCAAAACGATTTGCCGGATTTGGACTCTTTGGTGATTTATCAATCTTACATTACACATTTTGAGATCAGATTAAGAACCGACACAAATTGAGTCCGAGCTGTAGCATGAGACCCAAGGGCGCGTCTACAGTTTCTGGCGACTCTGCTGGGGATTTAGAGAACTTGACTCGAACTCATGATATCTTGTTTTGACTACACTTACGTGTTTCTTTGCATTATATTTGCATTGGTGCGCCTAGGACACCGTGTTTTCCATCTGCTATTCCTGAACGGTTTGTCGGAGGCTCGCTTTGAGAAGCGTGCCATAAGACTGACCGGTTACGGGCTCTGCCACGATGGGAACACAAACCCGGTTGTTACCGGGGCACCCTCTTTGACCATTTGACCTAGTGCATATTCAGAATCCATAGTGACCATTCCAAACTAGGATAGGTTACTTACCCGATTGTAGGTTGTTTGAAACCGCTGCGTGCGTAGTGAAACCCTAGCTCCTGACAAAATAGGACAGGGAAACCCTACCCCAACATAGGGGTGTTTTGGCTCTCACTTATCTGTTATGTGCTTTAGAGTTGGCCTCTATAGGGAATGCATGTATCAATTTGCAAGTTTGGGCATCAGGCCTGCGAGCACCAGTTTAGTATTTTGGGATTCAGTTTACCTGAGGGCATTGGTTTACAGGCAGAATTTTGGGGGCAGAATTCAGTAGAGGGCACAGTCATCCTACTATGCTCATATCTATTCTAGAAATTGGGCTGAGATGCTATTTGTTTTCTTTTTTGCTAGGGTAGTCCATGAATCATAGCTTCAGAAGGCTCCACTATCTTTCGGGTACATTAAATTTGTGCTGATAGACTTTGTCAGGTCAGAGACTCAGTTCAAGGATAATCAGGGCTAGAGAAGGCTAGTCAGGCACAGACCACCAGTACAACAACTACCAAATCAGTGATCTTTGAGCAGTTGGGTTGAGATTTCCGAGCCTACTGCAGCCACAGATATACCGGTTACTCAGTTAGATTAGGACAATATGTCGGGTCTGGAAGAGATGGTGCGCCAACTCTAGGATAGTATGAAAGCCATGCAGCAAGACGCTGTCCATTAAACAGAATTCGCCAAGCAACAGACCGTGGTCATAGCCCAACAGGCAGAGACAATCACCAGGCTACAACAGCAAGCCGGGGCATCTTCTTCGCACCAAGCTCCTTCCCCACCAAGAGTCCCAATACCCGAGGAGACAGCGAATGTTCAGAATGTCCAGGAGGATACAGACATCCCAACCGGGCCGGCTCCGCCCCCGATTCTACCTTAACTATCCAAGGCACCCACTCCTATCAATCAACCGGATTCTCCCTTCGAGTTCGAGGTGGACCCCACGGCATTAAAAGTGAGCAAGCTTGAAATGCTGTTCAAGAAATCTCAAGGTGTGAAGTCCATTCCGGACATTTAGGACGGGTATACCGACGTAGCTGTAACGCTGCCGGACAGATTCAAGATGCCACAAGTTGACCGCTTTGACGGATCTGGGGATCCCATGGTGCATGTACGGTTGTTTTTAGACATTCTAAGGCCAATGGGCCTCACCAGACTACAAAAGCTTTCTTTATTTGGCCGGACCGTGTTGGGTGTAGCAGCCATCTGGTACGCAAAACTGGAAGACAATGTTAAGAGGAATTGGGATGAGATGGCCGAGGCTTTCGTCGATCAATACTCCTACAGTACACAAATCGAGATTACAACCCGTGATCCCGAGACGACTAGGGAGGAGCCAAAGAAGGGTTTCTCCGATTTTGTAACCCGGTGGAGGGCCAAGGCCTCAATGATGACCATTGGGCCAATCGACAAAGATCAAATTCGGATGGTTGTGCGCAACCTCCAACCCAAGCTCATGCAGAAGATGATCGTTCTCCCCTTCCCCACCTTTTCAGATTTGCATGAGATGGGAGTACAGATTGAGGATGCTTTAAAACAGGGCCTGATTGACAATGACAGAAAGCAGCCCAAGAAGGCGTTTTCCTGCAGTTCGAATGCGACCACCAGTGGTGATGCAGCTGCGAGATCTTTTGAAGTTGGAATAATCACCACCAAAACAGCCACCCCCTTTGTTGGTACATCCAATCCAAACCCCTGAACCTCAACCTATCTACCCCGGGGCAAGAGGATTTTCACCCCGCTTTATATGCCTTTGTCTAAAGCTCTGGAGGTCCTACTCAGGAAAGGACATCTGAAACCGTTAGAACAACAGCCTCTACCCGATCCTCTCCCTCCAAAGCATGACCCGACTAAGTACTATGCTTTTCATCAACAAACCGGTCATGACACCGACAGTTGCGTCCGTCTCCGCCACGAGAAACAAAATTTGATTGACAACAGGGTCATCCCCGCACCAGGTCCTGCAAAGTCTATCGACACTTGATCAGTGAACTTGTGGGGGATAATGTGATGTGATCGAGGGATAAACCACCTGCGGGCGGCGCTCAGTTCACTCTGGATGTGGCGTATGGTACGCACTGTTTTGAGCATTTTGCGAATGCTAGTTTTGTGCTTTCTAACTTGGGTATTGGGTCAGTCTTGTCGTTTTGTATTAAGTCAGTCTTTTCATATTGAGTCAGTTGGGTCCATCTTGTTGTATCGAGTCAGTCCAGTTTTGTTAAGGTCGGGTGATTCCGGGGGTGTTACCTCGGGTATCACCATTTTGTTTTGCATTTGTCTTTTTGTTTTCTTTTGAGTCTGTTTCTGCCTTGGAGTCAGTAATGCCAACAGATTTGAATGAACAACAGTGATTTTCACACTCTTGTGTTTGCTTCTGCCTTGCGCCAGTTGTGCCAAAGGATTTGAATGAAACGGTGGAGCATTTCACTTACTCTTCTGCACCTCGAATTCATTACATTGACCTAAGTTTTTCAAAACTTTTTTAACACTGTAGTGATGAAAACGAAGAGGAAGGAATTCCTCGGGATTTGCAAAACTTTGATCATTTGAGAGAAAGAGAGGCGTACTAAGCCCTTAATGATTGAAATCATGTTTGTCAATGTGAGTACTGAGAAAGACCCTAGCTTGATCCAGATTGGTTCCGCACTATCTTCAGCGCGAGCGATTTGTCGCTTTCTTAAAAACTTTCAAAAACAAAATGTTTTGCGCAGTCCTGCAAAGACCTGTGTGGAATCGCTCTTGAGATTGTGCAGCTTAGGATCGCTCTCAGCCTCAAGACTTGAGCCCTTGCTTGCAAGCCTTGGGCCTTAGTTCAAAATGTTCAACGGTCAACTACAATATGAGGCCTGCGTAGCAAAATTTGAAGCAACCCTTGAACAAAAATCCAAGAAAGTCAGATCAAGAAGATCAAACCTCATCAGAAGAAGCTTGCAAAGCTAAATCAGAAGCACCCCTTAAACTAGGGGCAAAAATGTCCGATGTGCTCGAAGAGCCGAAAACGGATCCTTCTGCAAGTCAATACAACAGCCACCCTCCTGGATACGGATGGCTTCGAGATCCTAAAACCATTTGGCATGGACCTGTTACACTTTTACCCTTGAGAGGCTCGCTGGGCCGAAAACCCGGAAGGGCGACCCAGGCAAAAGTTAGAGTAAGAGAAAAATACAAAAAAGAAGAAAAAGAAAAATGCAAAAAGAAAAGAAGAAAAAAATGAAGAAAATGAAAAGAAAAGATGAAAAAGAAAAGAAAAGAACAAAAAGAATTAAAGAAAAGAAAAACACGGCTCACAAGGTTGAAAACCCAGAAAGGCGGCCTTGGCAAAAGTTAGAATGCAAAAGGAGAGGTTAATACCCGAGTGTACCTTAACCCGAACTACGTAAGGGTTGATTCCCATGTTAGGGATACGTAGGCAACTTCATTCTGAAGTCCAGCCACAAACACTTCCAAATCAAATGTGTCCATGTGATGGTTTTGATCATCTTTGCCTTCTCTGTATCCGAGAGTTTGGTTGTGACCTTCACTGTGAAGACTGATTGCAACGTGCTGTGGTACTATCCAAACAAGGGGCAACTTTCCGTTGCCAATGTGTTGCGGTGCTATTCAAACAAGGGGCAACTTTCCGTTGCCATGCAGCTCTCCTCAAACAAGGGACAATTTTCCTTAGGACCTGAGGTTGTGCATCTCATGAGTAAGTTTCGTGCTCGTTGAGCAGTGGCTGTTTGCAAAAACAATTTTT
Source organism: Camellia sinensis (assembly GCF_004153795.1). Classification (NCBI taxonomy): domain Eukaryota; kingdom Viridiplantae; phylum Streptophyta; class Magnoliopsida; order Ericales; family Theaceae; genus Camellia; species Camellia sinensis. The sequence continues at coordinate 2,713,015 of NW_021025584.1, read as the reverse complement.
GAGAATTTTTACTGAGGTTGACTGATCTCTCAAAAAATTATTCCATCTTTTTCAAAACTGGACCATTTCTTGGACCCAAAAAGGGAAAAATTTCAGTGCTCATAGCCTGACTTGCATGATTTTAAATCAGAAAATTGAACAAGTATGTTAATCTAACTCTCATTTTGGTCAAAATTGTTTTAGTAGAAAGCCAAAAACAAAAAATGGTCAAAATGATGAAATAGGGGCACAGTTGAGTTAGGTGTTCTGGTCTTTCCTCGTCGTCAGCTACTTGCCATAAGGGCACTATATCTGTCGGAAAAAGGGCACCACTAAAGTTAATAGCAAAAGGGCTGAAAGCTCTCTCACCCTCCGAGCAGCGAGGTATCAAGCCAAGTGTGAAGCACGAACCGGAATGGGACAAGATATTCCACTCCCTTATCTGGACAGATCTGATCACGTCCAAACTCCCCAGCAGAGCATCATCAACCGATGTTAGCTGCAGATTTGCTACACACCCAGTTGTAGCGCAGCCCCTCTGTGGGAGAAACTCACTATTGTGAACAAGAATGAGAATCTGGTAGAATACCAGAGGCAAGAGCCGACAATTTCCAACTTATCCATCAACCACCCAGGGGAGGGATAAAAAACGAGAGATTGAAGAATAGAGAGATGTGCGCTGAGAGAAAAAGTGAGAAAAATGGCTTTTTCAGAAAAACAGAGCCTGAGGGCCGAGTGATGTGAGAATCACAAATGAGAAAAAGGGTGGGAAATAATACCCAGAAAAAACTGGCTCTTCGCGTACTGAGAGGTCTCTCGTCTTTGTAACACATCTGTGTGGCGTGTCTTTTGTTTTGTTTGTCTCGATTCTTGCTTTGAGTCATCCCGAGCATGACTCGATGTGTTTTGGTTGTTTACCTTTTGTTTTCTGTTGTTGAGTCGTAGTGTGTTGTGTTCAGTCGTAGGCTCAATACCCGATCGAGAACTCATTTCTCAATTTCAATCAAATCATTTTGTACTCGGAGTGTTGTTCCATTCTCCACATTTGTGCAAAACAAGAATTTGTTCTTTCTTAAAACCGCAGGGTTCAACCCAGGTCATGCAAGAACAATAAAACAAGGACCTATTTGAAGCTATATGGGTTCCAGACTACAAAGCAAAAGAAAAGAGGGAAAACTGAAGCATCTGAGTGTGTTTCACTTTCAACAAATTCCGTGATTGTACTCCGGATGCACCTCTTCAGGCCTTGTCAGTGCCCCAAAGAATGAGTGTGCCTCTACTCCAAGCTTAAGCCTGCTTCAGAATGGCAATTAAAGCAGCAGTAGATGTTATCTCTCGCCAATATAAACAGGGTGTACCCTTTTTAAGCGAAGTGTGTTACAAACCCCTCCGAGAGGTAAATCGACCTGTTTATACCCTTTTTAAGCGAAGTGTGTTACAAACCCCTCCGAGAGGTAAATCGGAGGTCGCGTTTGGATTTGGTCTCGTTAAGGCTTGTATTTCCTTATTCGGCATTTTGTTTCAAACGCGCTTTTGAAGTTGCACATTCGTCGCATCATTATGCACACCATTTCTCGCATTGTTACGCACATCATTCGTTGTATTGTTATGCACATCTATCTAGCATTGTTATGCACCGTTACACCTGCATTGTTATGTACATTATATTTGCATTGTCTTGCAAACCTCTTTAGCCTGCGCAGTCACGCACGTTACTTGCATTGTCATGCACCTTTTTACTTGCATTGTCACACACACTTCACTTGCATTGTTATGCACCCATTCCTCCTGCATTGTCATGCACTGATTCGCTTGCATTGTTATGCATCGTTCCACTTGCATTGTTATGCACGTTTCACTCGCATTGTTAGGCACCCTTTCAATTGCATCGTTTTGCACGATCTCTTCCTTTCCGAAACACCGGGATACGTCCCTATGTTTCTCTTTCCATTTCAAAACACCGGGATACGTCCCTATGTTTCTCCTTCCTTCCGAAACACGGGGATACGTCACTATGTTTCTCCTTCCATTTCGAAACACCGAGATACGTCCCTATGTTTCTCCTCCCTTCCAAAACATAGTGATACGTCCCTATGTTTCTCCTTCTATTTCGAAACACCGGGATACGTCCTTAGGTTTCTCCTTCCTTCCGAAACACCGGCATACGTCCCTATGTTTCTTCTTCCTTCCGAAACACCGGGATACGTCCCTATGTTCCTCCTACCTTTCTAAAATATCGGGAAACGTCCCTATGTTTTCTCTTCTCATTCCGAAACACTGGGATACGTCCCTATGTTTCTCCCTCTTTGGTTAAGAGCATTCGGAACACGTTCCAATGCTTGAACCATTCTGAAACACTAGGATATGTCCCTATGTTTCTCCCCCTTCAGTTAAGAGCATTTGGAATACGTTCAAATGCTTATACCTTTCCGAAACACTGGGATACGCCCCTATGTTTCTCCCTCTTTGGTTAAGAGCATTCAGAATACGTTCCAATGCTTGAACCATTCTGAAACACTAGGATACGTCCCTATGTTTCTCCTTCGATTCGAAACACCGGGATATGTCCCTATGTTTCTCCCTCTTTGGTTAAGAGCATTTGGAATACGTTCCAATGCTTATACCTTTCCGAAACACCGGGATACGTCCCTATGTTTCTCATTCCTTCCGAAACACCGGGATATGTCCCTATGTTTCTCCTTCCTTCCGAAACACCGGCATACGTCCCTATGTTCCTCCTACCTTTCTGAAAGACCAGGATACGTCCCTATGTTTTCTCTTCTCATTCCGAAACACTGGGATACGTCCCTATGTTTCTCCCTCTTTGGTTAAGAGCATTCGGAATACGTTCCAATGCTTGAACCATTCTGAAACACTGGGATATGTCCCTATGTTTCTCCCCCTTTGGTTAAGAGCATTTGGAATACGTTCCAATGATTATACCTTTCCGAAACACTGGGATACGTCCCTATGTTTCTCCCTCTTTGGTTAAGAGCATTCGGAATACGTTACAATGCTTGAACCATTCTTGAACATTGGGATACGTACCTATGTTTCTCCTTCGTTTCGAAACACGAGGATACGTCCTTATGTTTCTCCTTCGTTTCGAAACATAGGGATATGTCCCTACGTTTCTTCCTATTTTGTTAAGAGCATTTGGAATACGTTCCAATGCTTATATCTTTTCGAAACACCGAGATACGTCCCTATGTTTCTCATTCTTTCCGAAACACCGGGATACGTCCCTATGTTTCTCATTCCTTCCGAATCACCGAGATACGTCCCTATGTTCCTCCTACCTTTCTGAAACACCGGGATACGTCCCTATGTTTTCTCTTCTCATTCCGAAACACTGGGATACGTCCCTATGTTTCTCCCTCTTTGGTTAAGAGCATTCGGAATACGTTCCAATGCTTGAACCATTCTGAAACACTGGGATATGTCCCTATGTTTCTCCCCCTTTGGTTAAGAGCATTTGGACTACATTCCAATGCTTATACCTTTCCGAAACACTAGGATATGTCCCTATGTTTCTCCCTCTTTGGTTAAGAGCATTCGGAATACGTTCCAATACTTGAACCATTCTGAAACACTAGTATACGCCCCTATGTTTCTCCTTCGTTTCGAAACACTAGGATACATCCCTATGTTTCTCCTTCGTTTCGAAACACCGGGATATGTCCCTATGTTTCTCCCTCTTTGGTTAAGAGCATTTGGAATACGTTCCAATGCTTTTACGTTTCCGAAACACCGGGATACGTCCCTATGTTTCTCATTCCTTCTGAAACACCGGGATATGTCGCTATGTTTCTCCTTTCTTCCGAAACACCGGGATACGCCCCTATGTTCCTCCACCCATTCTGAAACACCGGGATACGTCCCTATGTTTTCTCTTCTCATTCCAAAACACTGGGATACGTCCCTATGTTTCTCCCTCTTTGGTTAAGAGCATTCAAAATACGTTGCAATGCTTGAACCATTCTGAAACACTGGGATATGTCCCTATGTTTCTCCCCCTTTGGTTAAGAGCATTTGGAATACGTTCCAATGCTTATACCTTTCCGAAACACTGGGATACGTCCCTATGTTTCTCCCTCTTTGGTTAAGAGCATTCGGAATACGTTCCAATGCTTGAACCATTCTGAAACACTGGGATACGTCCCTATGTTTCTCCTTCGTTTCGAAACACGGGGATACGTCCCTATGTTTCTCTTTCGTTTCGAAACATCAGGATATGTCCCTATGTTTCTCCCTCTTTGGTTAAGAGCATTTGGAACACGTTCCAATGCTTATACCTTTTCAAAACACCGGGATACGTCCCTATGTTTCTCATTCCTTCCGAAACACCAGGATACGTCCCTCTGTTTCTCCTTCCTTCCGAAACACCGAGATACGTCCCTATGTTCCTCCTACCTTTTTGAAACACTGGGATACGTCCCTATGTTTTCTCTTCTCATTCCAAAACACTGGGATACGTCCCTATGTTTCTCCCTCTTTGGTTAAGAGCATTCAGAATACGTTCCAATGCTTGAACCATTCTGAAACACTGGGATATGTCCCTATGTTTCTCCCCCTTTGGTTAAGAGCATTTGGAATACGTTCCAATGCTTATACGTTTCCGAAACACTGGGATACGTCCCTATGTTTCTCCCTCTTTGGTTAAGAGCATTCGGAATACGTTCCAATGCTTGAACCATTCTGAAACACTGGGATACGTTCCTATGTTTCTCTTTCGTTTCGAAACACTGGGATACGTCCCTATGTTTCTCCTTCGTTTCGAAACACCGGGATATGTCCCTATGTTTCTCCCTTTTTGGTTAAGAGCATTTGGAATACGTTCCAATGCTTATGCCTTTCCGAAACAGCAGGATACGTCCCTATGTTTCTCATTCCTTCCGAAACACCGGGATACGTCCCTATGTTTCTCATTCCTTTTCAAAATACTGGGATACGTCCCATGTTTCTCATTCCTTTCCGAAATACCGGGATACGTCCCTATGTTTCTCTCTCTTTCCGAAACGCCGGGATACATCCCTATGTTTCTCCCACTTTGGTTAAGAGCATTTGGAATACGTTTCGATGCTTGAACCACTCTGAAACACTGGGATACGTCCCATGTTTCTCATTTTTTTCGAAACAATAGGATACGTCCCTATGTTTCTCCTTCGTTTCGAAACACCGGGATATGTCCTTATGTTTCTCCCTCTTTGGTTAAGAGCATCTGGAATACGTTCCAATGCTTATACCTTTCCGAAGCACCGGGAAACGTCCCTATGTTTCTTGCATGATCATAAGTTGTGCTCGGCTTTGTGCATTGTCTTACATTTTGCACCTGCCCTCGGGTGCATGTCTTTGTCTGCTGCTTGTATGCTTTGTCTAAGTCTTCGGCCTTGTCAAAAATGGGTCATCTCTGGGCTTTGACATTCACTCTCGTAATTTTTATGACTTTCGAGTTCTGTTAAAGAGGGTCAACTGTAGACACCCCATTTTTTACTGTCCTTAAGACTTGGACGTCATCGTTTGAACACTCGATGATTACCCTTGTTTGTGTTCGTCTTGAGTTCTCGGAGGTTTTGGCTACGCGTCTTACCTCATGACCTCTCGACTTGTTTGTTTTGTGTTTGGTTTTGCAGCAAACACTTGTTACTTTGCTTCTGAGGGTGGGAAATAGTTTGTAGGCCATCCCCACACCTCACTGGCCATAGCTTGAGGCCACCGGCCTTGTTTCCTTGCCACCGGCCATTGGTGATGGCCGATCGGCACTATTGATGGTCGGTCGGCATTATGTTTAGTCGGCCGGCCACTGATTTTGGTCAATCAGCCACTTTTTCTGGCCGAGACCTTATCTTGAGGGGATTTGAACCTTTTCAACCCTTGGTTTTAGCTTCTTGAGGAAACTTGAACCTTTTGAACCCTTGGTTCTAGCTTCTTGAGGAAGCTTGAACCTTTTGAACCCTTGGTTTTAGCTTCTTGAGGAAGCTTGAACCTTTTGAATCTTTGTTCTAGCTTCTCCAAGAACCTTGAACCCTTTGTCGAGCTTCTCCAAGAAGCTTAGCCCTTTTGCCTAGCTTCTCCAAGAAGCTTGGCCCTTTTGTCTAGCTTCTCCAAGGAGCTTGGCCTTCTTGGCCCTTTTGCTCCAAGCTTCTAAGAGAAGCTTGGCCCCTTTGCTCCAAGCTTCTCTTAGAAGCTTGGACCCTTCTTCCTCTATAAAAGAAGAGCTCCTCTTACATTGCAAGGGTTCCAAGAAATTTTTCTAAGGCAAAAACCATACACCTCCCTCCATATCTCCACATTCCAAGCTCCAAAGTCCATAGTTCTTGGCCCCTTTGCACCACAACTCCTAAGCACACGCCTCCACCACTCATCTAAGGTTCTTGGAGGGTCTTGTGAGGACTCAAGACTTGGTTTTGACTCAGAAAAACCAGCTGGAGTGCTGATTTTGAAGAAGGTCTTCCAGGGTGAGTTTCTCCCTCTTTTATTCCCCGTTTTTACACAAGCTTTTAGCCTATCTTGCACACTGTTTTGAGCTTAGTGTGTAACTGATAAAAGCTCTATTTTTGCATGCTTTTGATGTTTGTGTAAGACCACTTTTGTGTTTGGGGTTGTTTACCCTCTCTTAGGCCTTGTTTGGCCCCATTTTATGCTATTTTGGTGAGCTCCGGGACCACCTTGTTTGGGCCTCCTCACCACTGAAATCTTGAGGGATTTTAAGGTCCTAAGAAGGAGAGGGTCATCCCCTCTCCTTGTTGCCTTCAATATTGGCCATTTTTGCCTCATGTGTGAGCATCATTCTTAAGTTCATGTTGACCATGTCTTAGTAGGTATTTGGTAGTGTTTTGCCATGTTTTACCTCTGTTTTAAGTTGGTTTAGACACATCATGCTTTCTTTGCATACTTGTCTTGTAATGCCATGAAATTGCCTTAACATGTATCTAGCATTTAGACCACTATGCTTACTTGTTTTGGCTTGGCTTTGTGAAGCTTTTATGAATATTTTAGTGTGCTTGAGGACTGTTTTTGGTTGTTTAGGTCATCCATGTTTTGCTTTGTATAGCTACCATGTAATCTCCCTTGTAGGCCTTGAGTGTTGGACCCTCTAGCATGCTCTATTTGCATTATTTTAGTGGTTTGAAACCACTTGTCATGTCATTTCAGTCCTTATGGCATGCTTGTATGCTTGCATTTGATGCTCCTTTAATACTTTAAGAGGTTGGTGTCTTATGCTCCATGTTTAGCCCCTTTTGCATGCCTTTAGAATTAGGCCATTTAGATGCCATCTAGGTGTGTCTTTGACCTTGTTTTGGCATGATTTGGGGCTGTTTTGTTTCACTTTGGTCATTTGCTTCATGTGTCACATGACCATAGTTTAAGTCCTTGGGCTTGGTTCCGTGCCTTGCATGCTTGTTAGCTTAGGTTGTGTGCCTAGTATACATTGCTTGCGCCCATGCTTATGTTGCATATTTAGCTCACATGCTTAGGTTGCATTTGGCATGCATGCCTTGCCTTTTGATTAACCATGATTGAGGTTGGGCCCCTTGTTTGTTTGTATGCATTTCATTGTAATATTGAATTGCATGCTTTGGCTTCTTGGGCCATCACGCATTGAAATGCGCGATTGGTGGTCCGAGGGTCGAGGACCATCCTCCTTTCAGTCACGAACATGATAAGGAGGGTGTTGGTGCAAACATTGCTTTGAAAACACTTTGCCATGCCTTCTCTGTCCTCTGCTGCTGTCAAAACAGGTTTATGCAGGAATCTTTGGCTAGCCGACCATCTATACTGCCGACCGACCAAATATTTGTGGCCGAGAGCTCCATAATTGGTCGATGACCAACTTCCTTTGGCCGGTGGTGATCCCCCTTGGTCGGTGGTGTTCCAAAGTGTCCATGGAGTGTACCTTGGGACTTGTGCAATTTTCAGAGGAGCAGAGCAGCGAAAACATAGGCAGCTTGTGCATGGAGACGGATTTCTGAGCAAACCCGAGCACGCATGCATCGGACCCTCTTCCCGAGGCTGTTTATTGCTTTATACTAGTTTGGTGGTCTGTAATAAATAATTAGTTTGTAGGTTAATTAATTTGTATATTCTTTTGGTTCCTTCGAGAGAGGGCGAATTTGTAATAAGTGTGGGTGCGTGTGTGCATGTCTTCCAACCTCCACTTCTTTCTCCCTTTTACTTACCTGCTTTCGATGGTTAGTATTAGGACATATTTAAATTAGCATACCTTATGTTATGCATGCGTGCATTCATACATTTGTCTTGCATGCACCGGGCTCGGCGCATCATGCTAACTCCATTGTATTTCAATTCCAAATTGAATACGTGTTTTCTGTCGCATTTCACATGCCATGTTTAGGATAGCCGAGCCTATCTAGATTGTATCTTTGCATGTGTTGCATTAGCCATTTTAAACATGAACTAGGATCATGCATATGATTACTAACTAGTTTCTGTTTTAGCTTGGAGTACTCGGTAAGCATTTATGTTTTAGCATCCTTGCATGAGTGTGAGTGTTGCCATGATAACATGCTTACCATGCGGCTATATGCTTACGTGATATTACTGCCTGAATGCCTGTGGGTGAAAGTTGGATTGCTTGAGTTGGAACAACTCATTGAAATTCGTGTTTTAGCCTACTCGTGAGTAGCAAATTTCAAACCATTTTCCAAACAAACGGATATGCAATGCTCTGTTGCAAATTAGGCGATCTAGTCTATACTTATTTTGCTGCGCGCATCACATAGTAATTCTAGTCTAATTAACCAGAATAAGAATGCATAACGTTTTCAAAATTAGATATCATGGTTAGTAGAGGTCGATCTTCGGATCGGGCGAGAGGGGGTGCTCATAGCTAACCTTCCCTGATCGTACCCAAGTTCCCAAGCCAAGGCAACTTTCGTGATGACGGACACGTGGCCTTAGGCAAACGAGTCAAGGTTTCCTAAATTCCTCCATAAACAATATTTAGGTGGCGACTCTGCATCTGGCAAAGCAGTCCATGTTTGGCACTTCTTTACAAAAATCTATTTTCCAAAACTATTTGTCGAATTTGGACTCTTTGGTGATTTATCAATCTCACATTGCACATTGTGAGATTAGATTAAGAACCGACGCAAATCGAGTCTGAGCTGTAGCATGAGGCCCAAGGGCGTGTCTACAAATCCCTAGGCAGCCAGAGCAGTCTGTCTCCTCCGCACCATGAGAAGTAGTTAGTCAATCGTCTAGAGGAGGTCGTCAGCATACGCCCCAGGTACGTGCAAAAGAAAGAGCATTTGAGAACAGTGAACATAAATAGCAGGGTACAGTGAACAGAAATAGCAGAGGACAACAAAAGTAAGGTGCAGTGGGTAGAAGTATAAAGGAATGTATACCTGTTCAATGTCGAGAGTGATCACCAGTCTGCGATCCCTCTCCTCGATATGCTCAAGGGGAATATGCTCAATCACCCCATTCAATCGCATGTATACGACCTTGGTGGAAATTACAGAAATCCTAGAAATAGGGGCGACAGCCTCAGGAAGTACGTGAGCTACGGCAACAGGGGCACCTCCAGCAGCAGTGGCGGCAGTCTCGGGAAGCGCGTGGGCTACACCCCAGTAAAAGGTACCATCACCCAGTCCCGTAAGATTGCAGTGACATCACCGATCACATGGTGTCAATAACCGTCCTCTCCCTACATCAAGAGGTCGATCATAGGCCCTTTGTGAAAATCATCAGCAATCCTCATACCGGGAGGACGAGGAGGAGGAGAAGGATGTGGGATGTCGGGATTAGCTACACCTCATGTCTGACTTATAAACCTCTCTCCCAAGTAATATGCTCGGCCAAAAAGACCCTTGAACAAAATCTGCATGGTGGAGGCCTCTTATGTAGCAGCATAAATCACCCTCGAAGCATGGGAGATGCCCGCCTAGGAATGCCAGTCAACCTGTGAACAGAATATGCAAAGCAAGGCAAAGCGGTACAGAAATAGTGCAATATGGAACAATCATATGAATGATAGTGCAGAGTGCGATAATAGCATGGAAATAGTAAAATGAAAAGACTAGATTTTGTTACCTGATCTGCAGTGATGGTGTCAAAGAAATGGCGGAAATAGGTGAAGTCTCGGTCTATGCGGCGACGCCGCTCAAATTAGGAGTTGTAGTACCAGAAGCGGGGTACTGACAACTTAATCAGCCTCACTGGGACGAGAGCTAGGGAGGTGAAATATGTGTAAACCCATAGCTGTAAGAAAATAGATAAACAGTTATAAATAGAGTAGATAAGATAAGCAAGAAGTGGAAAGTGAAACTGAAAAGAAGAAGATAAGATAAGTAAGAAATGGAAAGTGAAACTAAAAAGAAGAAGTGTAAGATATACCTCCCAGACTCTCCAATAGCAGCCAAGTAAGTCCGCCTTGCGGCGGGATGCGGAGCTCATGTAGCATTATAAGGTGGCTAGGCCAGTACCACCCTAGTTATACTCTCTCTCCCGCCGAAGATGCACCAGTGCCCCTATGAGATATAGCCCCATGGTATTTTCCCTGTTCACAAACAGGGTAGTACCAAGGAGATGCAAAAGAAATCTATGAGTGTATTAGGCGACCTCATCTAGAGTAGCTGGCTGAAAGTCGGAGAAGTGATCAAAGAACAAACTGTACCTCACCATCCCATGGCTAGCAGTGTCTGGGGTCGCTCCAAGGAGGTGAATCTGTGCGGTCCTCCACTATGCCATGTCAGGATCAAAGGGGATCAGGCCACCAACTTTGATCCACTGGCTGGTGAGCATCGAAAAGTCATACGGGGTCAAAGTCATCTCTGGTGGCTCGAGATTTCCGAAGCTCAAGCAAGGAGTCTTGCAAAACAGGGTCCACTCGAGCTTAAAATCTGCTACTCGAGCCACCGTGTAAATCTCTGTAAAACTTCTAGGAGCTAAATTTTCACGCTCGAGCGAGAATTTCTCCGCTCGAGCGGACCAGTCGAATTCTGGGTTTTCTAGCAAGTTGTTTATGCTTCAAAACACAACCCCAAAGGCTCCAAAGTTTGCAAATCAATGCCAAATCATAGAAAAACATTGTGTACCATAAGAACTTGGATAATTTGAGACCAATTGTCTAAAATCATGGTTCATTTCCAAAATCATTCCAAATTCTCCTTATCAATTTCAAAACTCATGCATTCAAACCTCTTACAAACTTCATATTTTCATGAATCATGCATGCATGTTAATTTTTGACACCAATTCCATTTCAAATCGTACAAATGATGCTTATAATCATGAAGCTCAAGAAAATTATGCATGCATGTATGATTTGATGCCATACTCTTCAGGTTCCAACAATCATCTTCTAAATACAAACGGGAGTCCTTAGAATTAAGTTTCATACCATGATAATTCTTACATGCATGTGTATATTGAATTCAAATTCACCATATATAACTTAAACCTTGTTCTTGATTACCAATTCTCTTTGAATTCATATAATTAGAAACTCAAACTCATGAATTTGAGTTCAATTACTCACCTCAAAGCTTCAACGCTTCCAATTATGGCTAATTCTTGAGCCTAGGTTCCAAATTCCCAAGCTCTTAGTTCAAATCTCCAATTTTGTGCACCCCATCTCCCTACAATCGTCTCTCTCTCTCTAGAGTGTATTTCCAACCAAGTTATGGAAATGAGCTCAAGAGAAAGTGTGTATGAGAGTATCTAAGCTCTTATATGAGCTTGCCTAACCAAACTTGATTAAGGCAAATTAATTATGCCTAATTCAACTAGTTTAATCTAATTATTTTGATCCAAATCAATTTTCAATTAAATTTCACTGTAGGCTCTAAAAATCATGCTAAGCACAAAAATACAATCAATTTCGGTTTCTATCGCCTTTATGGCCTTTAATTAAATTTTATAGCAGAAAATCAAATAGATTTTCCTCCGATGAACAAATAAAAGTTCAAAAACACATATAATCATATAAATGGCACTCAAAATCATATTAAGCACATAATTACGATCATAAGTAAGATTAAGTAACATAACACAGGGCAGGGTTATCACAATCTTTCCTCCTCTTGTGTGCGACACTTTAGGAGTGCTCTCCTCGATTAAAAACAGCAGGTGCGCCTGTTTGTTCACACCATTTTTCCTCCTTTCGCATGGATGCATCAGGATTGTTCTCCACGGTTAAAAATAGTAGGTGCGCTTGTTTGTTCATACCATCTTTCCTCATTTCATGTGCAACGCGTAAGGAGTGCTTTCATCGGTTAAAAACAGTGGGTGTGCCTATGCGTTCACACCAATCTTTTCTCCTTTCGCGTGCGACACGTCAGGATTGTTCTCCTCAGTTAAAAACAACAGGTGCGCCTGTTTGTTCACACCATCTTTCCTTCCTTCACATACAACGCGTCAAGATTGTTCCCCTCGATTAAAAACAGTAGGTGCGCCTGTTTATTCATACCATCTTTCCTCCTTTTATGTGCGACATGTCAGGATTGCTTTTCTCAATTAAAAAGAGCAGGTGCACCTGATTGTTTACACCAACTTTCCTCATTTCACGTGCAACGCGTCAGGATTGCTTTTCTTCGTTAAAAATAATAGGTGCGCCTGTTTGTTCACACAAACTTTCCTCCTTTCATGTACGACGCGTTAGGAGTTCTTTCCTCGATTCAAAATGGCAGGCGTGCTTATTTGTTTACACCAATCTCTCCTCTTTTCGCATGCGACACGTCAAGATTGTTTTCCTCGGTTGAAAGCATCAGGTACGCCTAGTGCTCATACCGCCCTTGTAGCTTTTCACCCTTCCTACGTGGGACGTAGTTAGGGTTGCCTTTTCTTACATCCTTTCTATGTGGGACATGGCTTGGTTCGCACTCTCTTTGTCTCCGTGATTTGTTTATTCACCTTTTTCCGTGTGAGACGCAACTTCAGTTGTTTTGCTTTCGTTTAGACATTGCATACCTATAGAGATTCTAGTTTTGACTCGACCTTTGCTGTATTCCGAACTCGGGTTTTGTGGTTTGATATTGTTATTTTTTTCTGTTTCTCTCCTTTTCTTTTTTGAGTTTGAGTATTAGAGTCTCTTGGGCATGTCTGGAATAGGTTGGTTGCTAGTCGGTCAAATTATTGTTGTCCAGAAATTAACTTCTTGGCTCGAGCGAACTTTGTGAGCTCCCAGTACTTTTGTAGGTCTGCAGAGATGGTGGAAGGGTAGCATTCTTTGCTCGAACAAGGCTTCTTGCGCTCGAGTGACGGTGTATGTCTGTAAAACTTCTGGGAGTATGGATTCTGCGCTCGAGAGACATTTCTTATGCTCAAGAGAAGCCACTTATTGTGTCTAGTCGCTCGAGCGATAACTCATGCACTCGAGCGTCGCGTATATCAATTCGTAGTTGCTTCTTTTTATATCACTTTTTGATATCTTTTCATTCAAAAATCGTAGACCAGCTCCTTCTCTCTCTAAAATCTAACTTCTCTCTACAAATCCACTAGGATCTAAGGATCTCTCTACCCTACTCCCTTTGATAAAAAGGTGGAGCATCTCATGGGCTACCATTACATCCAAATAGAGTTTGGTTTCGACATCTTTGAAGTTTCTCCACTCCTCCTTTGGGGTTCTACACTTGAGGTAGGGAGTTTTTATGCTTTCGTATGGCTTTTAACTTAGTTGTTTGGTCATTGTGTAACAATGGTGAGCTTTTGGTGCATTATAGACAAACCAAGGATTTGGGTGTGAAATAAAAAAATAAAAAAATAAAAAAAAAGGTTGTTTTCATGTTTATGTTGTGAAAATGGTTGTGGGCTTGAATATGAGGTTGTATGGTGGCAAAATGGTTGATTTTGGCATTTTGAGTTGATAGTTGGGAAAGAGGGAAGTTTACCCTAAATTTGATTCAAATATTTATTTTGTTTAAATAAATGGAATTGACATTGTAAGTGTGAAATTAAATGGATGTTGATATAAATGGTGGAGCTAGATGTGTATTATTAACTCATACCAATAGAAATTTAGATGATTTATTTGTTTCGAGATTGAATATCTATTTAGAAATATCTGTATTGGGCTATCGATGGAGGATAGACATGATTGTTGTAGAAATTGCATGAGAATTAGGTAAATTGAAACTAATCTCTTGTTTGTTGTCATTGAATATGACTAAGTTTAAATACATTGTATATGTATGATTATTTGGGTGGAGAAAGGGGATGTACTCCATTGTTTGGGAAGAGATATGGAATGGACTCCATTGAAATTAAGTCGGCTTGTGTATCCAGGGTGAAAGTCTCGAAATCGCGTGTATACATGGGTGCCGATCTTGCGGATGAAATTTTCGTAAAATGACAAATTTAAGGGCTTATGTGATAGTTGTGTTGATTTGAGAACCACTGAGTTGTAGTCTTAGTTGGGCTGTTTGAAAGATACTGAAATTGGCTCATGAGTTAGATTTAATGAATTAACTTAAAGGGAATGGAAGGAAAACGGAGTGAGATATGAAATTTGGTATTTTATGACCTTCTAGGATATGAATGTTTCGTTATAAGCATTGTATATGCATATTGCACTTATATCTTTGTTAAGATTCATATACTGTGTTAGACTATTTCTACTGGGCTTTGGCTCACCCTATTTGGGAAAACCATTTTCAGGTGTTGGTGAAATGCGTCCGCCAAGGCAATAGCTTGGAGGGACATTTGGGAGCAAGAGCTTCTTTCTTTTGTTGTATTCTTTGTATAGCCGAGGGCTTTAACTGTATTAAGCTAGGCTCACTTTTGTTATAACTAAGCAACAACTTGGAAAGATGTAAGCCTATAGGCATATGATTACCTATTTAGTTTTCAGTTCCCTGATCATTATAACACATGCTATAGATTCAGGATGAATAGTTTGTGAATATATATCGCATGTGTTATCTTTTGTATACAAACTCTGATGAATGAATGCACTTTATTTATGTTATTCTTCTGTTTATGGGTTGTATTTATTGCATTACTTTAGGGGTGTTACAACTTGGTATCAGAGCATACCGGCTTTGAATACTTTGGGTACGTGAGAAGTGGTTATTACCACAATGGGCTTGTCTCGCTTAGCTAAGACGTTAGTATGTATTGTATGATCATGTGATAGTAGGTTTATATGACTACATGGGTATGGGATCTAATTTCTAGTATATTGGTCGAGTCCACGGGTTCCTAGGAGTCCTGTTAGAAAGGCACTTGATCACTGTCATTTCTAATTGGAACTCTGGTAGCGCCGCAGGACGGTCCTTATCTGGAAATGAAATTCATAGGTGTTTATGTGGATACGTGCTTATATGGAGTTGATTACTTTTGTCTATCGTATTAGGACGCGAGTGAGTTAGCTTCGGTACATTTGTGAATGTGCTAATCTCTTTTGTTACCTTCATTACGATGTTAGGATGTGGTCGTGGTGGTAGGCGTGATAGGACTAGGTGGCAAGAGATGCCAATACCAGATGATATTCCGACACAGGAGGAGGAAGTTGGTCAAGACAATGTGACTAAACCAGTGGGTCAGCAAGCCATGGGCACTTTAGCCCATGAAATAGCCGGGGCATTGTGGGAATCCATAGGCATTCTCAGGGCAGAGAATCAAGTCCTAGCCCAAGTGGCCGAGGTAGGGCCATCTTTTCTGAAGCGGAATTTTCCAGTCAAATCAGGATGAGTTTTTGGGTGATACTAAAGAGCCACTAAAGGCAGACAAGTGGCTAAAGAAAATGGTGAAGACGTTCGAGATGCTTGGCATTGAGGACGACCAATTGAGAGAGAAATTGCATGAGAATCAGGCGAATTGAAACTAATTTTTCATCCATTTGCATTGAGCGCTGTTACATATTTAACACATTGAAAATGTATACTGTTTTGAGAAAAATAGGTGAATACCTTGGTGAATCTGGGTAGGGAGTGTAGTTGTGATATTAAGTTGGCTTGTGTGTCCTTGGTGAAAGTCCAAAAACAAGCGCGGATAGGTGCCGAGCCTTCCGGTTAATACAGGTAAAAATGGCAATTGGTAGTGCTTGTAGCCTACTTGTAGACACGTCCTAGAGATTCCCAGTGTTGTATCCACTGCCCTATTTTCTATTGTAAAGGAAATGATTTCATGAATTGCGATATAAACCTAGCATGGCATGATTTTTAGAAAGAGATATAAAATGTTTTGGCTTGACCATTGCATATGCATTCACCTTATAACTCTGTTAAGATTCATACACTATGTTAGAGTATCTTTACTGGGCTTTGGCTCACCCTATGTGGAAAACCATTTTTGAATGCTGATGATATGCTTCCACTAAGGTCATAGCTTGGGAGGATTTGGAGCCACGAACCTCTTGTTTTGTTGTTGTTATAATTATCTTGTACAAGCCTAGGGCCCTATTTGTATTGAGTTTGAAATCACTTTTGTTGTAACCAAGTATCGTCTTGGAAAGTTGTAGCCATTAGAGCATTTATTTATCTATTTAACTTTTATTTCATATCATTAACTTATGGGACATGCTATAGATTCAGGGTTAGGAATTATGAATGTGTAATTGCATGTGTTACCTTTTGTACAACTGGAATCATATGAATAAAAGGATATTATATTCAGAATTGTGTTGTTATTTAATAAATGTTGTGAGAGGATTTTATTGTTATATTTTGGGTGCATCACAACTTGGTATTTGAGCTACTGGGTTTGAATACT
This sequence comes from Camellia sinensis, assembly GCF_004153795.1. Taxonomy (NCBI): domain Eukaryota; kingdom Viridiplantae; phylum Streptophyta; class Magnoliopsida; order Ericales; family Theaceae; genus Camellia; species Camellia sinensis. Next base: position 2,696,359 of record NW_021025584.1, on the reverse strand, counting down.
TTGGGATTGTGGGAAATGGTTATTACCACAATGAGTTTCTTGCTAGATGATTTTAGGAATAAACCTGATATGCTATGTGATAACATGCTTATGTGAGATTTAATTTCTAAAATATTGATTGGGTCTATGAGTTTCTAAAAGTTTTGTTAGAAGAGCACTTGATCACTGTTATTTTTAACCAGAACTCTAGCAGCGTGGTAGTATGGTCATTATCTAAAAAGGAAATTCGTATGTGTTTATGCGACTACGTGCTTATGTGGAGTGAATTAATTATTGTCCACCACATTAGGATGCGAGTGAGTTAGCTTCAGCATATTTGTAAATGTACTAATTTCTTGTGTTACCTTCATTAGGATGTCAGGATGTGGACGTGGTGTTGGTAGATGTGGTAGGCCTAGACCGCATGAGGTGCCGTTACCAGATGATATTTCAATGTAGGAGGAAGGGGTTGGTCAGGCCAATGTGGCCGAGCCAGTTGGTTAGCAGGCCATAGGCGCCTTGGCCCTGTGAAATGGCCGGAGCTTTACGGAAATCCATGGACATACTCAAAGTTAAGAATCAAGTCCAGGTCTATGTAGCTGAGGCAATGTCGTCTTTTCTGAAGAGGGAGTTCTTTTGGTCTAATTCGGATGAATTTTTGGGGGATCCGAAGGAGCCACTGAAGGCAGATGAGTGGTTAGAGTAGATGGTGAAGACATTCAAGATGTTTGGCATCGAGGACGATGGGCTGAGAATGACCTTAGCATCCTTCCAGCTGAAGAGAGATGTGGGTCAATGGTAGTAGTACGTGCGTGGGCCCATTGAGGTGACTTGGGAGGCGTTTGTCAACGCTTTCTTGGACAAACTGCTAAGGAGAAGTTGAGAGAGCAGTTTCTGAAGCTTAAGTAGCTTAACACATTGGTGGCTGAGTTTGAGGCTTCCTTTACCAATTTATCAAGGTTTGCACCTAAGCTTGTAGCAATGAAGGAACGCTATTGTTTGGAGTTTGAGAACAGGTTGAGGACTGGACTCCTTTTCAATGTGGCCATGTCCATGATTAGGGATTACAATCGTCTTGTGAAGGCGGCGACTCACTTAGAGACTGTAATTCAGACTGAGAATGAGAGGATGAGGGGCTCCAGACAGAGGAGTCAAGAGGTTTAGGGGGAGACTCAGGACAACAAGAGGTAGAGGGGTTCCACCCACAGTAGTCCCAAGGACCACAATCTAGGTCCACTTTCCCAATACCAAGTTCGGGTTCTAGAAGAGGTGGTCAGAAAGGAATCACTTACTTTAAATGTGGTCAACTGGGCCATAAGTCTGTAGTTTTCCCACAGAGGGGTGGAGGGCAACAGTTTACGTTGTCTTCAGCTCATTCTCAAAGCTAGAATCAGGAGAGAGGGCAACCACCTACCTGTTATCAGTGTGGGCCTTCGGGGCATTTGATGAGGTTTTTCCCTTAGACAGGTAGCACATTTGGTGCGTCTGGTTCAAGGCAGACACAAAGCCATTAGCCTACACCGTCAGTTTAGGCCTCGAGGGCCAATCAAGGAGCCTCTTCAGCTCAATTCGTGTATCAGACCTATGCTCCGAGGGGTGAGCAGGTGGAGCAGAGACCTATGGGGCATGTGTATGTTGTTACTATGCCAGATTTGTTGCCAGCACCTTCGATACTGAGAGGTAACTTCTTCTTGTGTAATTCTATTGCCAATTTGTTTATTGGTATTGGTGCATCATATTGTTTCATTTCGTCTGCATTCGCATCAGCATTAGCATTGGGGTTAGAAGTGGCTCAGTTAGCATCTCTACTCAGGGTAGAGTCACCTGTTAATGGTGAGGTTATGTTGGACTAGGGGTGTCGGGGATTTGAAATAGAGGTTACCAGTCACCGACTTCCTTTTGTTTTTGTGTTGATTAACACATCGAATTTTGATATTATTTTTGGCATGGATTGGTTTTCATCCTATCGGGCCATTATAGACTGTTACCGTCAGAGAGTTACGGTGTGCACCTCTAGTGGTGATTGTTTTTATTTCCTAGGGGACCGAGTTGATAGAGCCTTGTTACCAGTGTGTAATTTGCGTGGTCGGGGCGAGCTTAGTCTTCTTCTTACTACATTCTTGGGTGTTGAGAGTGATGTGGTCCGAGTAGAGTTGCCAAGGATAGTTTGTGAATACCCGAATGTCTTTTCTCGAAGATCTCACTAGTTTGTCACCTCATCGTGAGATTGAGTTCTTTATTGATTTAGTGCCTGGCATGACACCAATTTCCATGGCACCGTATAGATTTGCACCCGTCGAGTTGAGTGAGTTCAAGATTCAACTCGAAGAATTACTAGATAAGGGCTTTATTCGCCCAAGTACTTCGCCGTAGAGAGCACCGGCTCACTTTGCCAAGAAGAAGGATGGTAGATTACAACTTTGTATTGATTACCGAAAGTTGAACCGGGTAACTGTTAAGAACAAGTACCCATTGCCTCTTATAGATGACTTGTTTGACGAGTTGTAAGGGTTTTGTTGCTTTTCTAAGATAGACTTGAGATTGGGTTATCACCAGTTGAGAGTAAAGGAGGAGAATATCTAGAAGATGACATTCCATATGCTGCATGACCATTATGAGTTCCAAGTGATGCCTTTTGGGTTAACCAATGCACTGGCCTTGTTTATGGATTTGATGAATCAGATCTTTCATGAGTTTCTAGACCGTTTTGTAGTTGTCTTTGTTGATGACATTTTGATTTACTCATCCTCTGAGGAGGAACACAAGGAACACTTGCGGATTGTACCTGAATGACTTAGAGCCCACAAATTGTATGCTAAGTTCTGGAAGTGTGAGTTCTGGTTGATGGAGGTGAAATTCTTAGGCCATGTGGTATCCGGGGAAAGGGTGACTATACATTCCTCTATGATAGAGGCAGTGCAAGATTGGAAACAACTTAAGAATGCCTTTGAGATCCAGAGTTTCTTGGGGTTAGTCAGGTATTACTATCGTTTTGTCAAAGATTTCTCTAGATTGGCCTGACTTTTAACTAGACTGACGAGGAAGGGAATTAAGTTTGTATGGAGTGAGACTTGTAAGAAATCGTTTCAAGAACTTAATGTTAGACTTACCACTGCTCTAGTGTTGATTATTCTAGAGAGGAGTATGGGCTATTTAGTATATTATGATGCAAGAGGGAAAAGGTAGTAACTTACGGCTCACCACAGTTGAAAACACACGAGAGAAACTTTCCTACTCAGTAGTGATTTTTGCCTTGAAAATCTGGAGACATTATCTTTATGGCGAGAGATTTAAGGTCTTTTCTAATCACAAGAGTTTGAAGTATTTGTTTTTATAGAAATATTTAAATCTGAGGCAGAGAAGGTGGATGGAGTTTATGGAGAATTATGACTTTGAGTTGTATTATCATTCAGGAAAGGCCAATGTAGTGGCCGATGCCTTAAGTAGGAAATCCATTAGTAGTGTAACTTGCATCTTGGCGAGTCTATTAAGTCGATAACTTATTTACTATAGTTGCACAACCTACACTTGTGTGTCGAGTTATAGAAGCACATCAGGGTGATCATGAGGTAGAATCCATCGGGGAGAAGATATCTAGAGAGAAGGTAGAGAAGGGATTGAACATGTATTTTGACTCTAGTGTTAGATATCTTGATCATCTTTTTCGTGCCAGAGTCTTGTAGAAATGAGATACTCCAAGAGTTTCGCCATTTGCGCCTTGCGATACACCCAGAAGGCACAAAGATGCATCACAACCTTAGTCGCCAGTTTTGGTGAAGGGGAATAAAGATAGACATAGCCCTGTTTGTTTCGAGGTGCCTTACTTAACAACAAGTGAAGTCTAAGAATCAGAGGCCAACGGGTTTGTTGCAACCCTTGCCTATAGCCGAGTAGCAGTGGGAGCATGTCATGATAGATTTTGTTGTGGGTTTTTTGAGTACTCAATGGGGTAATGATGTCGTGTGGGTGATAGTTGATCAATTAGCCAAGTCTACACACTTTGTACCTATGCACACGAATGACTCGGTAGATTACCTTGCTAACATTTATGTAAGGGACATAATGTAACATCACGGGGTCCCTCTAACTATTGTTTTGGATAGAGATCCGCATTTCACGGCTTGATTGTAGCAGAGCATTCAGAATGCTTTGGGTACTAGATTGACATTTAGCACCGCTTATCATCCTCAAACTGACTGGCAGTTAGAGTATACCATTCAGATCCTAGAAGATATACTTCGGGGTTGTGTTATTGACTTTAAGGGGTTGTAGGAGAGGCACTTGCCTCTAGTGGAGTTTGCCAACAACAATAGCTTCTAGGTGAGTATTGGTATGGCACCGTTTGAGGCCTTGTATGGCCGACCGTGTAGATCTCCTATGTGTTAGGCTGAGATGGGTGATGCATCTATGTTAGGTCCTGAGTTTGTTTGAGAAACAACAAAGAAGGTTGCACTGATCCGTAAGAGGTTGGTTTCGATTCAGAGTCATCAGAAGAGCTATGCTGACCGTAGGAGGAGACCGTTATCATTTGAGGTAGGAGATCACGTCTTCTTAAAAGTATTACCTAGACGGGGTTTGATGAGATTTGGGAAGAGTGTGAAGTAGTCTCCTAGATTTATTGGGCCTTTTGAGATCTTAAAATGCATTGGGGAGGTAACTTATCGCTTGGCCTTGTCGCCACAACTTTCAGGGGTTCATGACGTGTTTCATATGTATATGCTCCGGAAGTATGAGCCGGATTCATCACATGTGTTGGATTGGACCAAGTTAAAGGTAGTTGAGAATGGCTCATATGAGGAGAGACCGGATAGAGTTATAGATACTCGGGACCAAGTCTTGCGAGGCAAGACAATTCCATTGGTAAAGGTGTTGTGGAGACACCATGGTGTTGAGGAGGCGACTTGGGAACGTGAGACAAAATTCCGTGAGAAATATCCAGACCCTTTTGTTAATGTTTGAAACTTGTAATGGAAATCTTGTTATGTTGATTAAATGTAAAACATTGCATATGTTTTGGAAAAAGTGAATTGTAGTCGTGGTTATGAGTTGTTGTAATTGATTTAAATACAGTGGTTATTGTGTTGATTTTATAATTTCAGGGATGAAATTCCTTAAGGGGGAGGGTATAACGATTCTGGTTTAAACCCGACCTGTTCATTGTTTTGGAACTAGGATTTCTTGTCTTATTGGTTGTTCATGTCTTCTTCCATCTTATTCCTTATTGAGATTGGTTATTGGAATGTCTTGGTGGTGTTTGAAATAGGTTGGGAGTTAGTTTTTCAAAACCGTTGCTGCCCAAATTTTGGCTTATTTGCTCGAGCGAATTGCGCTCAAGCGAACTTTAAGAACTTCCAGTACTTTTGCAAGTCTGCAAAAACTCTGGGAGTATGGCATTCTTCACTTGAGCGGTGTTTCTTGCGCTAGAGCGGTCCTTCTTATGCTTGAGTAGTCTTTTGGAACTCTCAATACTTTTGCAGGCCTACAAAAGTACTGGGAAGGCGGTGTTCTTTGCTCAAGCGGTACTTTGTTCGCTCGAGTGGTCTCTTTTTTTGTGTCTGGTCACTCAAGCGGTGCTTTGCTCACTCGAGCGGTCTACCCGTATATCAGTTCGTAAAAGTCACTTTTGGAGTCACTTTTTCATATATCTCTCTTTAAACATTTCAAAATCTAAAATTTAGACCCTCTCTCTCTAAAACTGATCTTCAACTTCCAAATACACTCAATCTATTGATCTCTACACCCTAGTCCCTTTAATAAAAAGGTAAAGGTGTAACACCCCGAAATAATTATAATGATCCAACCCAAGACAACTAATACGAGGTAACATAAATGAAACGATAAGCTTCAATTAATTAGAGTTAATAAACAAAAGGTGATACACGCGATATATATTCATAAATAGCTTATTCTGAATCTACAACATATGTTATAGGTAATAAAAAGGAATGATGGCTAAACAGATATTCATATGTCCTAAAGCTTACATCTTTCCACTGCTTGGTTACAACAAAATGAGTCTAGCTCAACACAATTAAAGCCCTTGGCTACACAAGATAAATACAACAAAAGAGAAGCTCTTGCTCCAAATCCCTCCAAGCTACTGTCTTGCAGAGGCAGATCACCAACACTTGAAAATGATTTTTCCCAAATAGGGTGAGCCAAAACTCAGTAGAAACAGTCTAACACAATGTATGAATCTTAACAAAGATATAAGTATAATATGCATATCTAATGCCCATCATAAAATCATATATAACCCTTTCACAAAACCATGCCAAGGCGAGCTTTATATCTCAATTCATTTTATCTCAATTCATCAGTCATTCACCATTTTATTCAATTAACCAAACTGAGAGTATAACTCAATGGGTCTCTAACCAGCACAACCATTATACAAACACTTTCATTTGCCATTCTACGGATATTTCGTCTGTAGGAATTGGCACCCATGTATATGTGCGGTATTCGGGACTTTCACCCTGGATACACAGGCCAACTTAATTCAATGGAGTCCATCCCCTTTCTTCTCTCAAACATGTAGTACATCCTCTTTTTTCTCCCAAACATCATACATTTACAAGGTATCAAAGACATAGTCATATTCAATGACAATGAATAAGAGATTAGTTTCAATTCACTTAATCCTCATGTAATTTCTACAACAATCATAGCTATCCTCCACCGATAGCCCAAAATAGATATTTCTAAACAGATATACAATCTCCAAGACAGATAAATTATCCAAATTTTCATAGGCGAGTGGTAATACATAGCCTACTCCATCATTTATATAAACATCCATCCAATTTTATATTCTCAATACCAATTTCATTTATTTATACAAAATAACTATTTGAGACATTTTAGGGAAAACTTCCCTTTTCTTTCAAAATCCATCCCGGGTATCAAAATCATCAAATCTATCACAACACAACCTCACATCTACTCCTATAACCATTTTTAATGCATACATTTGAAAACCCCTCTTTTGATTTTAAACCAAAATCCTAGGCTTATTCAAAATCATCCCAAATTCCAATATTCTTTACACATCAACAAATAACTAAGTTAAAACTCATAGAAGAGTGTAGAAAGTCCTTACCTCGAAGCCAAAGATCAAGGAAGCATTGGAGGAACTTCAAAGACTCTGAAACCAAGTTTTTTTCGGACCCAAATAGAGCTCTTGAGGTGCTCTACCTTTTTCCCAAAGACACTAAGGTTGAGAATCCACCAAATCTAGGTGAAAATGTAGAGAGAGAGAGAGAGAGAGTTTGAGAGAGAGAGAGAGAGAGAGGCTCTAGATCTAGGGTTTTGAGAGAAAAAGATGTAAAAAGTGATGTAGAAAGGTGTTGGTGTGAACTGATATATGTACAGTCCGCTCAAGCGCAAGAAGTGACGCTCGAGTGCAAAATGTACACTCCCAATAATTTTGCAGACAATAAACTAATGCTCAAGCGCAAGTAAGGCTGCTCGAGCTGAGGCCACTCGAGCAAAAAAAAAAAACACCGCTTGAGCATAGAATACGCTCTCCTAGTAGTTTTGTAGAATTGTAAAAGCACTGAGAGTTCACAACGCTCACTTGAGCGCAAGAAGTGCCGCTCGAGTGGAGGAGTAAAATTCTAGGCAACAAAAGTTTGAAAACCAAGCAACCAACCTGTTCCAAACGCAACTATTACAATCTAATAACCAAACTCAAGGAAGTATGAGAGGAAAAAGACATGAACAACACTACAAAACCACGAAATTCGAGTCCAAGATATAGAAGGGTTGAGTTAAAACCAGAATCGCTATAATCTCCTTTCTTAAGGAATTTCGTCTCTGAAATTTTAAATCAAGTTTTAAAACTACGTTTAAACGAGTTACAACAATGATAATCAATCAATTTCATCACCATGACCGTTCTCCGGTCATTTATTCTCATCAACTCGATACACAAGTCTCAACATTGAAAGTACAATCCACATTTTCCCAAAGCACATACAATGTTTACATTAAATCTGTGTTTTCAAAACATATAAAATATATACAATGTTTCCATATTCTCAAAACATACACTGTGGGAGCCGAATAATTGGAATAATCAGAAGCATACTCTAGAAGACATATATTACACGGCTCTACTCTGCACGATAAGGATGCCGAATATAATAGATGGGCCGAATAGATACTGAACCATGGAGCCGAGTAAATAAGAGGACGATGAGCGACAAATGGGCCTAGCCATGAGGCCCAGGAAGCAAGTATAAATAAAGGAACAACAGACTAAGAAAGGTATGTGAGAATTGCAGTGCTTAACTTAGAATATAAGTATTCCTGAGTGTGGTTACTGACTTGTCCGTCGGAGTGCTAATTCTGGCACCCCCGCCGGAGTATATATTCCTTTTCAGGTGACCGGAAGAGGATCACGGGCGTTCCCTAGGATCAGAAGAGTATTTCCAAACCACTTCTCCACAATTGGCGCCGTCTGTGGAAATACTCAAGCACATGCATGACGAGTGTGGCGGAAGATCCTCTGACAGTCACTGTTGACCCTGTACCACAAGAGGAAACCACTCCAACAAACTTGCTTGGAACAGAGACTATCGCCGCAAGACGTGCCTTGAATTTCGCCTCACCCTCGACTTCGGAGCACGAGACAATGCAGGCGATCATGGAACAAGCAAAGCAAAATGAACAGAGGTTAGAAAACATGATCGCTGAGAACGAACGTCTTCGTGAAGATTTGGCCTTGGAAATGGCAAAGTCCAAGCAAGCCACGCCCCCAAATCCAGAACAACCTCCGAAGGCAGGTGGTCGACAACCTCGAGCACAACAAGACACTGATAGTGACTCCGACTCATTATCCCCAGAGCCCAGGAAGAAGGGACGACACGAAACCACCAGTTCTTCCAAAGAAAGTCCCTGTGCAATGCACAAGTGAAGAAGGAACAGTTCAAACGAAGACCAACACGATCCCTTCATACGACGGATAGCAAAGGCTGCGCTACCCAAGAAATTTAAAGCATCGTCGTTCACCTTGTATGACGGCAAATCAGACCCCACTGACCACATCTGCCACTACAAGCAGGCCATGACATTGTATGCAGACGATGAGGCCCTCATGTGCCAAATATTTCCCAGCAGTTTGGGACCATTGGCGGTCAAGTGGTATTACATATTGGAGCTGGCTTCGATCAAAACCTTCCACCAACTACAAAAATCCTTCAGGGCCAGATTCATCACCAACGAAGTCCAGCCAAAGCAAGCCGACTTTCTTTAGGCAATGCAAATCCTGCCAAGAGAAACACTAAGAGCATATTCGACGTGATATTGGGAATGCTTTAATCTTGTTGACGATGCTTGTAACGACTCCATGGCCATCACCGCCTTCAAAATGGGATTACACCCAGATAGTGCCCTCTGCAGTTCCTTGGCTAAAAGACCCCCTAAAACAGTCTGGGGGTTGATGAAGAAAGTAGAGGAATACTGCAAAGTGAAAGATGACTCCTTGCGGGTTAAAGCCGGACACGTAGCCAACAAAACGGCCCCTCCCAAAACTGCTCAGCTAATAAGTTCCGCACCACCCTAGAGCCCTGAACCACGACAACGGGCTAAATGAGACAGGAGACGGGACTCTCGCCGATCCAGCGATCAATGCTCGCACCAGGCAAATAAGCAATAACAAGTCGATAGTAGGCGCACAAAGCGCGCCGACAAGAAATATACGGAGATGTCAGAGCCAATCAGCTCGATTATGACCAAAATCCAACATTTTCCCTTCTTCAAATGGCCGTCCAAGATGGTGGGACCTCCTGACACGAGAAGGCGAGATAAGCGTTGTAAATATCACAAAGATCATGGTCATGATACGGACAGTTGCTATGCCTTGAAAGACCACCTCGAGGAATTTGTGCAAGATGGTCGGCTCCAGCAACACGCCTGGAAGAGCACAATCAAAATTGTTGCCCTTCGGCAAGAGTCACCTCCCCTCGGCGTTATACATATGATATACAACCTTCCAACGCCATGTACCATACACTCAATTCATTCAGCCCCCCAAAAGCAACGCACACAAGGGAAACAGCCCCACAAAGCTTCGAGTATTATCTTCGACGATTCCGATCTTATCGACATAACGCTCCCCCATATTGATCCATTGGTCATTGAACTACACGTGAATCGATTTACCGTCGAACGCGTCCTCATAGACCAGGGAAGCACTTCGGAGGTCATGTACTACGAGACCTTCCTCAAACTCGGCTTCAACGAATCAAACCTGTCTCCGGCTCCTCATCCATTATTCGGCTTCAACGTAAATCCAGAGTACCTGTTGGGGAAAATCACGTTACCTGTTTGGGTGGGCTCCCAAATAGTGGATGTGGAATTCATGGTCGTCAAGCTCCCTTCGCCGTATAACCTCATCATGGGGTGAACTTGGCTGCATACTATTTAGGCCGTGCCAAGCACCTATCATCAGCTGCTACGTTTCCCGACCAAACACGGCGTTGAGCAAATCCGTGGTTCCCGGCAATCCGCACAAGCATTCTATCTTCTTTCTAGAAAGACACCAATGGAGACGCAGGTCAACTCCACTGAAGTGTCGAATCGAGATAGTCTCGTTGATGTCGGACGGCTCCCTAACGATAAGCAATGGAACCTCTAGGCGATACCAGATGATAGGGGGCCGATTGATGGGAAGTTAGGCCCGCGGCCTTGCTCCTAACGTATTTGTGCATATTCTATCATTAAACCCGACCTGTGGGGAATGATATTGGTTCTGAATGGCTCACCATGTGCACTTTCCACTTTTGTAAGTAATGCAAAGAGTCGTGTTTGCTCACCGTGAAATCCAGCTCAAAAGCATTCCAAATAAAGCCTCTGGATTCGGAACGCCCTTCGTGGATATCAAGATTGGCCGATTAAAGTCTCCAGAATCGGAGCCCCATCGGCGCATGACGTCTTCGGCCCAATAAAGTCTTCGAATTCGGAGCGCCCTTCGTGGATATCACGATTGGCCGACAGAGCCTCCGGATTCGGAGCACCCTTCGTGGATCTCACGATTGACCGATTAAAGTCTCCGGATTTGGAGCCCTATCGGCGCATGACGTCTTTGGGCTAGTAAAGTCTCCGGATTCGGAGCGCCCTTCGTGGATTTCATGATTGGTTGACAAAGCCTTCGGATTCGAAGCGCCCTTCGTGGATATCACGATTGGCCGATTAAAGTCTCCGGATTCGGAGCCCCATCGGCGCATGACGTCTTTGGGCCAATAAAGTCTCCGGATGTGGAGCGCCCTTCATGGATATCACGATTGGCCGACAAAGTCTCCGGATTTAGAGCGCCCTTCGTGGATATCACGATTGGCCGAGAAAGCCTCCGGATTCAGAGCGCCCTTCGTGGATATCACGATTGCCCGATTAAAGTCTCCAGATTCGGAGTCCTATCAGCGCATGATGTCTTTGGGCCAATAAAGTCTCCGGATTCGAAGCGCCCTTCGTGGATATCACGATTGGCTGACAGAGCCTCCGAATTCGGAGCGCCCTTCGTGGATATCACGATTGGCCGATTAAAGTCTCTGAATTCGGAGCCCCATCGGCGCATGATGTCTTTGGGCCAATAAAGTCTTCGGATTCGGAGCGGTCTTCGTGGATATCACGATTGACCGACAAAGCCTCCAGATTTGGAGCGCCCTTCATGGATTTCACGATTGGCCTAATAAAGTCTCTGGATTCAAAGCGCCCTTCGTGGATATCACGATTGGCCAATTAAAGTCTCCGGATTCGGAGCCCCATCGGCGTATGACGTCTTTGGGCCAATAAAGTCTCCAGATTCGGAGCGTCCTTCGTGGATATCACGATTGGCCGACAAACCCTCCGGATTTGGGGCACCCTTTGTGGATATCACGATTGGCCGATTAAAGTCTCCAGATTCAGAGCCCCATCGGCGCATGACGTCTTTGGGCTAATAAAGTCTCCAGATTCGGAGCGCCCTTCGTGGATATCACGATTGGCTGACAAAGCCTCCGGATTCGGAGCGCCCTTCATGGATATCACGATTGGTCGATTAAAGTCTCCGAATTCGGAGCCCCATCGGCGCATGATGTATTTGGGCCAATATAGTCTCCGGATTCGGAGTGCCCTTCGTGGATATCATGATTGGCCGATTAAAGTCTTCGAATTTGGAGCCCCATCGGCGCATGACGTCTTTGGGCCAATAAAGTCTCCAGATTCGGAGCGCCCTTCGTGGATATCACGATTGGTCGATTAAAGCCTCGGGGTTTGGTGCCCCATCGGCGCACGACATCTTTGGCCTAACAAAGCCTCCGGATTCGGAGTGCCCATCGTGGATGACACGATTGGCCAGTCTCCGGATTCGGAGCCCCATCAGTGCACGACGTCTTTGGGCCGATAAAGCCTCCAAAGTCGGTTGACTAGTGTCATCGAGCGGCGCTCAAGGGCTGAGTAATATTCCGAATTCGGAGCGCCCTCCAGAATGAAAACATTTACACATCGAAGTAGGGATATGTAGGTTGAACCAGCACAACCGTATGAACAAGACAAAACGTTCCAGTATTCAAAATAAGATGCTTAATTAAGCATACAAAAATTCAAAATGAGATAAACTTCTAGAATGAAACATTTTATTCGATTAAACAGTAATTACAAAAAACGCAATTCACGTTCGAAGCATTACAATATCTATTCTCATACGGTGTCGCATTGGGACGAACGACAGTGCTGAATCAACGCCCGCTGATCAGAGAGCACCTGCAACTTGAAATGCCTTGATCTGGCCGTGCTAGAACCCACGATTCACACTGACGAGATAATCACTCTTGAGGCTAGGACCTTTGACGTCATAGACAACGTCAAGGCCAAGATCCAAGAGAAAGAAGGAATTCCCCACGAAAACAATAATACCCAACGGTCACGGTGCTACGTCAGCCTCATTTCTCGGTCGCGATTGCGGAGAACTTCGCCATTGCTGTTTGTCCCGTTGAGGTGATCTGCTTTGACGACTTAGAGGCTAACGTTTTTCTCGTCTTTTGAACGCCCTACCTCCCGTGTGAGTGGGTTCTCTACTGCGATTGATTACAATGTCAAGCTCAGCCAGAGTCTGAGCTTCTCCTCTATTGCTGAAGAAAAACTTCATTCGACATTCACACTTATCTAACCCTACGCAACAAAATCGTTTTAAATCGAGTCTGAGCACAGTAAGCAACGCCTCTAGAGCGAAAAATTCGAGGTGATTTATTTCGAAACACCTTGCGGTGGCCCCGAGGTGATTTCATTAACATTGAACTCCAAAAGACGGACGCCGAGCGATATTAGCCATAGCCACTCCATGCGCCGACTGTCTCCGGATTCGGAGCCCCTGGCGCATGACGCCTTTGGGCCGGTTGAGCCTCCGAATTCGGAGCCTCGTTGGCGCGATTGACCGTGCGTAACACATGCAAAATATATATTTAATGAAGAGTGCTCATGACAAGTCGGCATATAACCGCTCGGAATTAAAATGACTAGCTAACTCGGGCCGGTCAATGTTTATGAATGAAACACATGCCAACATGTGTGTGCCAAATGTAAATTACAATGAAACTTTTAAAATAGGACATTTTATTCAATCAGGCAATAATTACATAGTTATGAACGCGATCCACGTTCGAACGTTACATTGAGTGTTTTTACACAATGTCTCCCTCATCTTCACTCTGCTCGACTTCAAAGGCGGCAAACGGAAGATGGTTACATTGGTACAGTGGCAATGCCGAGTCGACGCCCATTGCTCGGAGAGCTTCTTTGGCCTGAAGCACCTTGATCCAACCGTGCTTAAATCCACGATTTTCACATCGGCAAACTTCATCGGCGAGTTTTTCCTTGGTCTTCTGTATCCCGACTTTTCGGCCATCGTGGAAGCCTTTTTCATAGGCCCTCCCCTTCATGGATTCCATCGCGAACATGCTCGCCGTATCTCGATCGGTGAGCGCAGTACTGATAAGCCGTTCGGTGACACTTTCTTCCATGATTGGGTTAGCCTGTCCGACGGGCTATCCGTGAACGGCCTTGACCTTTCTTAGCTCACGTTCAGCCTCTTCCACGCGAGCCTCCAAGTTTCAGATGCATTCATCCCTCTTCTCTATTTCTCGGTGGGCAGCACGGAGACGCACACCGATTTCGTAGGCGGTGTAGAGCCCCTTTACCGCACCATGAATGCCTTCACGAAACACTTGAAAGTCCTGCTAACCTACCATCGACTGCTGGACCTCAGGAGGAAAAATCTGTCGAGCAAATTTGACCGCCACACTAGAATCTCGAATGATCGAGTCCGTATTTGTCATTGGTCTATTCCCCACGAAGACTGCGAAGCTCAATGGGCGTGGGTTCGCACCAGGCTCCCTTCCAGAACGAGGTTGCGGGGATTTGCCCTGTGGCTTCTTGTCCTCCCTAGGCGACCTATTTCGATGACGAGGAGATCCACGTCTCTCCCGATCCCTCGAAGTCCTGCCTCGCACCCGCGAAGGTACGCTACTTCGATCTATGTTTCCTCCCAGCTCCGCTAGCGTCCTCGCTTCCCCTTTGTTGTTAAAAAAGAGTCTATTCGACATTCGCGCTCGTTTATTCTTCATCAAAAACCTGAACCGAGTTGCTCACTGAGCACGTAAATAGGACCTTCATTCATTTGTTCCCTACAAGGGCAGCGCCACCGAGGCAATCTCATTAATATTGAAACCTCAACAGCCCGGCGCCGACCCAATCGTGCCCCCATCACACACTGTTATTCGGCATTTAATGCTTGCGAACCAACTGGGGTAAGGGCAGATTCATCAATCTATCCGGCTCGAGTGTCGCAGCCACTTCACGAATCGACTAATCAATATTGTATGATTCGGCGTTTAATGTTTGCGAACCAGTTGGGGCAAGGGCAAGGGCAAGGGCAGATTCATTAATCTATCCGGCTTGAGTGCTGCAGCCGCTTCATGAATCGACTAATCAATATTGTATGATTCGGCGTTTAATGGTCGCGAACCAGCTGGGGCAAGGGTAGATTCATCAATCTATTCGACTTGAGTGCCGCAGCCGCTTCACGAATTGACTAATCAATATTGTATGATTCGGCGTTTAATGCTTGTGAACCAGCTAGGGCAAGGGCAGATTCATCAATCTATCCGGCTTTAGTGCCGCAGCCGGTTCACGAATCGACTAATCAATATTGTATGATTCGGCGTATAATGGTCGCGAACTAGCTGGGGCAAGGGCAGATTCATCAATCTATCCGGCTTGAGTGCCACATCCGCTTCACTAATTGACTAATCAATATTGTATGATTCGGCGTTTAATGCTCGCGAACCAGCTGGGGCAAGGGCAAATTCATCAATCTATCCGGCTTGAGTGCCGCAGCCGCTTCACGAATCGACTAATTAATATTGTATGATTCGGCGTTTAATGCTCGCGAACCAGCTAGGGCAAGGGCAGATTCATCAATCTATCCGGCTTGAGTGCCGCAGTCGCTTCACGAATCGATTTACTAGTCCTATTCGGCACCAAGAGTCCGTTTACTTGTTTGGATAAATTAAAGTTTAACTAATATAATTGCCAAGATTGCACTGATTCCAATCGCTGGTTAGAAGGCACAACAGACAGTAATCATTTTATCCAAAGTAGTAGAAGCAAAACTCTTCATCAATAGCAGAAACTTCGTACGAATAATAGTGAAATGGGAAGGAAATTTTCATTAATAAATTGAGCACAGATAGTAACTAATTTATACATGAAAATTACCTTGAACTAACAAGGATCCACTAAACAAAAATGTACATCGAAATTAAAGATACCTAATAAAACTAGAATGTCTCCCAGATCAATCCTCGGGATCAGACTCAAGTGGCTCGACGTCTACTTGCTCGTATGGAATTGGCAAGGCCAATATAATTCCAGCGGAAGTAAGGGCTTTAAGCCACCCATGTTTGAATCCTCGATTCTCGAATTTGGGGACCTCATCTACGTATTCCTTCAAGGCGGCGCTCTTCCCAGCTTCTAGCACCGCAGAAGCTTCAGATTTGGCTTTCTCCTTGGCCGCCTTCAATTCTTCTAACTCGGCCTATGCCTTGGAAAGCGCCTCCTGGGTTAACTTGAGCGACTCCTCGCTCGCGTTCGCCCTATCCTTGGCTTCGGATCTAAGTTGGTCAGCAGTCCGAGCCCTCTCATTTTCAGCTTCGGCTTGAGCACTTTCTATTACGGCTCTCATCGCCTCGAACTCGGCCCTACTTCTTTCACCCTCAGCTTCAACCTTTAAGCAGCCAATTCTTTCAATGGCATCATGCTGCTGGCGGCCTAGTTCGGCTATCCTTCCAACCGTCTGCAAAACAAGTTTGGATCGCCACATCAAGCAACGTCCTACACAAACCAAACCAAACGAGCAAAAACGAAAGTATCGTATACATACCAGAAGGGCCGACTGGGCAGCGAACGCTATAGCAACCAAATCCAGCTCTTCCCAAAAAGTGGCCTTGTCAACCGGTAGCGAAGCTGAGGTGGCCAAGCTCAACCCCACGGCTGGATCCTTCATGGAAGATGCGTCAGCGGAGATCGGCGTATCTTTAATCTTTGGTTGAACAACAAAGGGGACAACCACGTCGGACTCCTCTAAGCGAGGCCGTTTGTCAGCAGGGCTATCCTCTGAGCCGGCCTCTCCCTCGGTGGAACGTTTTTCACCCCGCTCTTTTGAAACCAGCGATTCTTCCATAACCCGCTGTTCAGCCCCTTCCATTTCGACCACAACAACCTGAGCCGTTTTCTCTTCACTAATCGTATGTGAAGAGTCAACCGGGGCAAGCTCAGAACGAGCGGCCTCGGCTTTCTTTCGAGTAGCTATTCGCTCGGCATTTCTCTTTCTCATCATTTGTGTGAGATTTTCCCCAGCCATGCCTTCTGAAAAAGTGCTGGGAAGGTCCCCCAAGTTCATAAAAATATCTTCGAAGGAAAACTCTGTCCGACCCGAAGTGAACGGAGAGCTAGGCTGGTTAAGATCGGCTGCCTCAAACGCTGATTTCAGAGCTTCGTCGATCTCTTCGGCCTCGGCAGAAGACTCTCTCTTTAGTTCGGCATCTACCTCGATAATCGGCTCTAAGCCTTTTTCCGAATCAAAGGCCTCGAGACCAAATTGCCTCAGGATCTTGAAATTGGGGAAAACAAGAGCAGTAAGGTGTTGCTGGCCGGTTGGGATCGGGATATCGTCCGCCACCGAAAACGTAGTATAGGTGGGCTCGTACCGCAGGAGAATATGGGCAGCCCTCCCTTGCTTCTGTACGTTTGGATGGCCAACGTATTTTAGCGTAGTTTTGATTTCCGCAAGGACTGCGTCGTCAGTCGAGGTCAAAATCCTTTTCAACTTATTGCCTGTAAGAACAAAGGGTAGGCTTGGAGAAAGAGCCGCATAAAAGAAAGATCAACAAACAAAGAGTTACACGGTAACCTGGTTCACCCCTCCGTCTAGGAATAGGGTCTAGGCGATCGTCGCCTTTGCCGAACTCCCAGTTACCTCGGACATTGACCATCACATCGTCAACTCATTTGCCAGAGCTGGCAAGTATTCGGTGTCCTTGGCCTTGAG
The DNA here is from genome assembly GCF_004153795.1 of Camellia sinensis. Taxonomy (NCBI): domain Eukaryota; kingdom Viridiplantae; phylum Streptophyta; class Magnoliopsida; order Ericales; family Theaceae; genus Camellia; species Camellia sinensis. Next base: position 2,678,793 of record NW_021025584.1, on the reverse strand, counting down.
AAAGTAGCGCTCGAGCCGACCGGAGGACCCTGTTCCGTAATATGCTAATTGGTCCTTAATTTGAATATGATTATGTGTTTAACATGATTTTGTATGCCATTATGTGAATGTATGTGATTTTGGGTTTCTATCTGTTCACCGTAGGAATATCTGTCTGAATAATCTGCTTTGGAAATTAAATTGAAGGCCTTATCGGCCACGGAACCCGAAATTGATTACACCATTGTGATTGGCATAATTTTTAGAGCCTACGGTGGGATTTAATTGAAAATTGATTCAGGTCAGATTAAATTGATTTAATTGATGAATTAAGTGCCCAAATATTTTATAGTGAAATATTATGTTAGTGGGGCTTGTTGTAGAATAGCACTATACTCCCCTTTAACTCATATGAACTCAAAATCTGAGTTAGACAATCGGGAGGAAGAGAGGGCCGGCCATAGTGAGAGAAAGGGAGAGGAATTGTGCTAATTTGGCTTAAAGCTTGGAAGTTTTGGAGATTTAGCTCAAGAATTGACTAGGGCTTAGAAGATCAAAGCTTCTAGGTGAGTAATTCTTGGATTATAGTTTGTAATTTTGGTGTTCAAGCTAATTTGGTGATCAAGAGTGAGATTGAAATGAAATTGTGTTGGATTTGTTGAATTGAAGCTTAATATGTGCATGCATGTAAAGACTTACCTTGAAATTGCATGTTGTGCATGTTTGAAGACAAATGTGTATAATCCATGTGAAATGTTAAACGGAACATGTTTTGATTGCCATTTGTGTTGTCTAAGTTGAGAATGTGGCTAATTCATCATATGGATGTAGATAAATCAAGAGCTTGAGCTTCATAATGTTATAATCTTGCATTGGTGCCATGTTGGTATGATTATATTTGAGATTTGAGCCATTGCATGCAAGTAATGTAGCTGGAAAATCGATTTGGAGCTCAAGAACACAACCTGGAATTTCCAGAATTTTGACTTCCGCTCGAGCGGGGGGGAAGGGCCGCTCGAGCGGATAAATCATGCTCCCAGCACTTTTTGCAGAGTTAGATGTCCGCTCGAGCGGGATATCTCACGCTCGAGCGAGGAGTTTTTGTAGACAGGCCTTTCGCTCGAGCGCTCTATTCCACGCCCGAGCGTATTTTTCATGCAACCAGTACTTTTGCAGGCCTTCAGGGCCGGCTCGAGCGAGGAAGTTGACGCTCGAGCGGGGACCCTGTTCTCTGAAATTTTGTATGCTCGTTCTGTGTTTTGTTTTCCATTCTCTTTCACTTGTAAGCACTCTTAGGCATGTGTTAAGCATTGTAAATGAGTTAATGAGATAAGAATAAAGCCTAAAGAGGAATATGTGAATTAAGGAATGGGTTGAATTGTTAATGACCCTTTTGTGTTCATGGAATTTGTAGGGTCAAGCTCCAGGGCGAATCCACAAGCCGATCACTGTGAGTAATATCGATATTTGAAAGCTTGTCAATGTCCAATTGTTATTTCCCTTATAAGCTTTATGAGTTGCTAATTAGGATTGTGGACAAAAGTTTCACATGATAGAAATGAATGGTGAATGGACCAAAGGTCGTTTTGATAGAAATGAATGGACCGAAGGTCGTTTTGATAGAAATGAATGGACCGAAGGTCGTTTTGACATGAATGCGTGGGCCGAAGACCGTTTTGACATAAATGAATGGACCTAAGGTCGTTTTGACACGAATGTATGGGTCGAAGGCCGTTTTGACGTAAATGAATGGGCCGAAGGCCGTTTTGACAAAAATGAATGTGCTGAAGGCCATTCTGACATAAATGAATGAGCCGAAGGCCGTTTTGACATGAATGGAAATCTGATTGGGCCAAAGGCCAGTATGTTTGGAACTACAGTCATTTGATCTGAATTTTGTATAAGTGTATATATGTTAAGCAGAAATATGCATTGGGCCCAAGGCCGTTCGGAGCATGTTGTCCTTCATATTGCTTATGTAACTTATGTATTTGATATTATTCACTGGGCTATCGCTCACACTCATTCATGTGTTTGTAGGTGAGCCGAGAGAAGTCCAAACCCAGCCCCAGTGAAGTGTGCCAGGAACAACATGAGTTTTGGAGAGTCAGCCTTGTGTCTCACGTACGAGATCCATCATTGCCATTTTGTTATGTATTTATAGTTTGCTGTGTTGGCAAGGACTTTGTGTACATTTGTATATAGTCTGTCATGGGTTAACTTAGTTGGATGATCCTATCTGTAAAGAATTTTATGGTACTGACGTGGGTTATTAACGTATATGAGTATGGTTTGTTTTGTAGTGCATATAAGCACGGCTCTATGGACAAAGTTTTTGATTATTGCTTCCGTTTGGCCCCTTTACTCTATCGAGTTATGTTTATTTTTGGTTTGAGGCTGTAGGTAATCTCAGGATTACTGGCCGATTACGTCCTTAACCCATAGGAGCGGGTTCAGGTCGTGACAGAGTGATATCAGAGCACGAGTTAATAACTCACACACTTGTCCAAAAAGAGCAATAAGCGTCTAGATAAGATCTAGGATGCATTTATGTGATAAATATGAATTTGGAAGCATTGATTATATGCTTAAATGTTTTGATATGAACATTTATAAGTTATAAGTTGTTAATTACTTGCATTGCAAATTACCTGAATATGTATGCTCCTTGTTACATGCATACTTGTGTACCTTTTGTATAAAATATAATGCAAGTTTAATCAGATGGTGAGAACCAGAGAAGATGAAATAGATGAATCCACAACTGCCAGAGTGGACAGGATGGAAAGACTGATACAGGAAATGACAGAAGCTTTGAGACAGCAATAGGAGTGGCAACAACAGTGGCAGCAACCACACCCGCCACTTGCACCTCCGGCACCACCCGTGCCAGATCATCAAAATGATGACTAAATAATAGCTCTCACCAAGGAATTCAAGAAAATGAAACCACCACAATTTCACGGGGGATTAGATCCGTTGAAAGCCGAAGCGTGGGTCCTCGGCATTGAGAAATTATTCGAAGTGTTCCCCTGTTCAGAGACTCAGAAAGTGTTTCTAGCCACTTTTATGCTAGAAGACGAAGCAAGAAGATGGTGGATGTTGATGCGAGAAAATCATAAGGATGTTGACTGGGTAAAGTTTCTAGAAATATTCTATGACAAGTACTTCCCGCAGTGTGTTCGGGATAGGAAAGTCGCAGAGTTCATGGAACTCAAGCAAGACAGCATGACTGTAGCTGAGTATGAGGCCAAATCCACTGAATTGGCCAGGTTTGCACCACATGTAATTGACACGGACTATAAGAAGGCAAGACATTTTGAAGGTGGACTCCGCAGTGATATCCTAGAGAGGGTGAATGTCCTGAAGTTGGAGACCTACATTGAGGTGCTTGACAGAGCCATCATATCAGAGGCTAACATAGCTAGACAAGCTAAGCCAGTAATAGAATGGAAAGGCAACAAACGACAAGGCTTCTTTTCGAAGAAGAAATTTCTGAAAAAGCAAAACACGGGCTCCTCAAATACTTCGAGTTCTTCTCGAGACACAGCTCCCATGTGCAATATTTGTAGCAAAAGGCACCGTGGAGTCTGTTACCGTGCATCAGGAGCCTGTTTCAAATGTGGGAAGCAAGGGCACATAGCCCGAGAATGTAATCAAAACAGTGGGAAACTAATAGCTAGTTCCACTGCATCGATCCCAAAGTCGGGGAACATCTTGAAATTTGCTACTACTGGGGATACAGTGAGACAGGAGAGAGTTTTTGCACTTGTTTCGGGCGATACACGGAATGCCAATGCCGTTGTCTCAGGTACTATTTCAATATGTAATCAGGATGCCTTTGTATTAATTGATTCTGGATCAACGCACTCATTTGTGACATATACATTTGCATCTAGACTGAATAGACCCCTAGAGTTATTGCCATATTTGTTATGTGTGTCTGCTCCATCGGGGGAATCTGTGTTATGTGATCATATATATCGGTTTTGTGTCATGCATATCGAGGATGCTACCCTATATATAGATTTGTTGCCTTTGAACTTTAGACATTTCGATGTAATTTTGGGCATGGATTGGTTGACCAAGTATTGTGCCACCATAGACTATGTGACAAAAATGGTTGTATTTAACCCACCAGAACAGAAAGAGATTGTGTTTGTGGGTAATGGGGTAGTGCCTCCACCTTATTTGATATCTGTAATGAAAGTACGTAAACTGATTAGGAAAGGGTGCCAGGGTTATTTGTGCTATGTGTTGGCTGAACAATCTAAGAATATTGAATTGAGTAATATTCCTATTGTTAGAGAATTTCCGGATGTGTTTTCGAATGAATTACCAGGGGAATTGGTAGCCAGGGAGATCGAGTTTACCATCGAAACTGTGCCAGGCACCCAGCCTATTTCTAAAACTCCCTACAGGATGGCTACCACCGAGATGAAAGAATTGAAGGAACAGTTGCAAGACCTTCTTGACAAGGGGTTTATTCGACCCAGCACTTCGCCTTGGGGTGCACTAGTGTTATTTGTGAAGAAGAAAGATGGTACTCTGCGCCTGTGCATCGATTACCGAGAATTGAACAAGGTAACGATAAAGAACAAATATCCCTTACCCCATATTGATGATTTATTTGACCAACTACTGGGATCACAGGTGTTTTCTAAGATTGATTTGAGATCCGGGTATCATCAGCTGAAAGTTAAGGCAGAAGATGTTGAGAAAACCGCATTCAGAACGAGGTATGGTCATTTTGAGTTTCTTGTTATGCCATTTGGAGTGACTAATGCTCCGGCAGCATTTATGGACTTAATGAATAGAATTTTTAAAACCTACCTTGATGAGTTTGTTGTAGTCTTCATCGATGATATTTTTATACTCTAAAGATAGACTTGAACATGAACATCACTTGAGGACTGTTTTACAAATACTTCGGGAAAGAAAACTATTTGCTAAATTAAAGAAATGTGAGTTTTGGTTGGATGAGGTTGTTTTCTTAGGGCATGTGATCAACAAGGAAGGAATTTCAGTGGACCCGCAGAAAATAGAGGCAATTGTGAATTGGCCTACATCGACTAATGTGACAGAAGTTCGCAGTTTCATGGGCTTGGCTGGGTACTACAGGAGGTTTGTGAAGGACTTTTCGAAATTAGCAGTGCCTCTTACCCAATTGACACGCAAGGGGCAACCTTTTCAGTGGAACGAAGAAAGGGAATTAGCCTTTCATGAATTGAAGACAAGATTGACTACTGCACCAATTTTGACATTACCTTCAGGTACGGAAAATTTCATAATCTTTAGTGATGCATCTTATAAGGGTTTGGGTTGTGTGTTAATGCACAACGGAAAGGTTATTGCTTACGCCTCCCGACAGTTGAGGTCACATGAGAAGAATTATCCAACACATGACCTAGAATTGGCTGCAGTTGTTGCTTTGAAAATCTGGCGGCACTATTTATATGGGGCAAAGTGTGAAGTCTATACGGATCATAAGAGCCTGAAATACTTCTTCACGCAGAAAAAGCTGAATACGCGTCAAAGAAGATGGCTGGAACTGATAAAAGATTACGATCTAGAGATTCAGTATTACCCTAGGAAAGCTAATACAGTTGCTGATGCCTTGAGCAGAAAATCAACGGGGAGTATGCCTGTTTGCTTACTGAACAGAGAGAGATCTTGCAAGATTTTGAGAAGTCTGAAATTGAAGTGGTAATGTGTGAACAAGGCAGATTGATAGCCGCTATTACAGCCGAGCCGGTGATCATTGATGAAATTAAACGGAAACAGAAAAAGGATGAGCACCCCAAGAAAATGATTGACGAATTCGAGGCAAGCCTGAAAGCAGAATTCAGTATTGAGAATGAAATGCTGAAATTTCGAAACCGAATATGTGTCCCAGATATCCCGGAACTAAAGAAGAGGGTTTTAGATGAAGCCCACAAGTCCATATTTGCTATGCATCCGGGTAACAATAAAATGTATCGGGATTTGAAACAAACCTATTGGTGGCCCAAAATGAAGAAAGAGATTGCAGAATATGTGTCCAAGTGTCTACAGTGTCAACAAGTTAAGGCTGAACATCAGAAACCAGGCGGTCTACTTCAACCTCTCCCTATTCCTGAATGGAAGTGGGAACATGTGACTATGGATTTCGTTGTTGGCCTACCTCGAACTTCTCGAGGTATGGATTCTGTTTTGGTGATAGTTGATAGACTGACTAAATCTGCACACTTTCTACCTGTCAAAGCTACATTTACTGCTTATAGATTGGCTACTATTTATGTTGATGAAATTGTACGTTTACACGGAGTTCTGGTATCTATTGTGTCGGATAGAGATCCGAAATTTGTATCTAGATTATGGAAAAGTTTGCAGGAAGCTATGGGAACAGAACTAAGGTTCAGTACTGCGTTCCACCTACACACAGATGGGCAGTCAGAACGAACGATACAGACTTTGGAAGATATGCTTCGCATGTGTGCTTTGGATCTTCAGGGGAGTTGGGAAGATTATTTACCACTTGCGGAATTTGCTTATAATAACAGCTTCCACTCCAGCATCGGTATGGCACCATACGAGGCTTTGTATGGTAGGAGGTGTAGATCACCTATCTGTTGGACAGAGATCGGGGATAGAGCTTTGCTTGGGCTAGAAATTGTACAAGACACTTCTGAGAAAATCAAGACTATTTGTCAAAGGCTCAAAACAGCTCAGGACCGACAAAAGAATTATGCAGACGTTCGGAGAAGACCTCTTGAGTATGAGGTTGGTGACCATGTGTTCATTCGTGTTTCTCTGATGAAAGGCCAAGTCAGATTTGGGAAAAATGGCAAGTTGTTTCCCCGTTACATTGGGCCGTTCCAGATTTTGGAGAGACTCGGTCCAGTTACTTATAGAGTTGCTTTGCCACCGGGATTCGAGAAAATCCATAATGTGTTTCATGTGTCAATGTTGAGGTGTTACCTCTGAGACCGTTACATGTGATTGATCATCACCGGGTTGCTATTGATGAAAATATGGAATATGCTGAATGGCCGGAAAGAATTGTTGACTGACAAGTGAAAGAATTGAGAAAGAAATCCATCCCAATGGTGAAAGTGGAATGGAAGGAACACTATGGGACAGATGCTACATAGGAAAAAGAGGAGGAAATGCGTCTACGCTATCCACATTTATTTCCCGACGAAGGTAAATTAAGTTTGGAGGACCAAACTTCTTAAAGAGGGGAAGACTGTGATACCCCTGTTCCGTAGTATGATAATTGGTCCTTAATTTGAGTATGATTATGTGTTTAGCATGATTTTATGTGCCATTATGTGAATATATGTGATTTTGAAGTTTTATCTGTTCACCGTAGGAATATCTGTCTGAATAATCTGCTTTGAAAATTAAATTGAAGGCCTTATCGGCCACGGAACCCGAAATTGATTACGCCATTATGATTGGCATAATTTTTAGAGCCTACGGTGGAATTTAATTGAAAATTGATTCAGGTTAGATTAAATTGATTTAATTGATGAATTAAGTGCCCAAATATTTTATAGTGAAATATTATGTTAGTGGGGCTTGTTGTATAATAGCACTATACTCCCCTTTAACTCGTATGAACTCAAAATCCGAGTTAGACAATCGGGAGGAAGAGAAGGCCGGCCATAGTGAGAGAAAGGGAGAGGAATTGTGCTAATTTGGCTTAAAGCTTGGAAGTTTTGGAAATTTAGCTCAAGAATTGACTAGGGCTTAGAAGATCAAAGCTTCTAGGTGAGTAATTCTTGGATTGTAGTTTGTAATTTTGGTGTTCAAGCTAATTTGGTGATCAAAAGTGAGATTGAAATGAAATTGTGTTGGATTTGTTGAATTGAAGCTTAATATGTGCATGCATGTAAAGACTTACCTTGAAATTGCATGTTTGTGCATGTTTGAAGACAAATGTGTATAATCCATGTGAAATGTTAAACGGAACTCATGTTTTGATTGCCATTTGTGTTGTCTAAGTTGAGAATGTGGCTAATTCATCACATGCATGTAGATAAATCAAGAGCTTGAGCTTCATAATGTTATAATCTTGCATTGGTGCCATGCTGGTATGATTATATTTGAGATTTGAGCCATTGCATGCAAGTAATGTAGCTGGAAAATCGATTTGGAGCTCAAGAACACAACCTGGAATTTCCAGAATTTTGACTTCCGCTCGAGCGGGGGGGAAGGGCCGCTCGAGCGGATAAATCGTGCTCCCAGCACTTTTTGCAGAGTTAGATGTCCGCTCGAGCGGGATATCTCACGCTCGAGCGGGGAGTTTTTGTAGACAGGCCTTCCGCTCGAGCGCTCTATTCCACGCCCGAGCGTATTTTTCATGCAACCAGTACTTTTGCAGGCCTTAAGGGCAGGCTCGAGCAGGGAAGTTGACGCTCGAGCGGGGACCCTGTTCTCTAAAATTTTGTATGCTCGTTCTGTGTTTTGTTTTCCGTTCTCTTTCACTTGTAAGCACTCTTAGGCATGTGTTAAGCATTGTAAATGAGTTAATGAGATAAGAATAAAACCTAAAGAGGAATATGTGAATTAAGGAACGGGTTGAATTGTTAATGACCCTTTTGTGTTCATGGAATGTGTAGGGTCAAGCTCCAAGACGAATCCACAAGCCGATCACTGTGAGTAATATCGATATTTGAAAGCTTGTCAATGTCCAATTGTTATTTCCCTTATAAGCTTTATGAGTTGCTAATTAGGATTGTGGACAAAAGTTTGACATGATAGAAATGAATGGTGAATGGACCAAAGGTCGTTTTGATAGAAATGAATGGACCGAAGGTCATTTTGATAGAAATGAATGGACCGAAGGTCGTTTTGATAGAAATGAATGGACTGAAGGTCGTTTTGACATGAATGAGTGGGCCGAAGACCGTTTTGACATAAATGAATGGACCTAAGGTCGTTTTGACACGATTGTATGGGCCAAAGGCCGTTTTGACGTAAATGAATGGGCCGAAGGCCGTTTTGACAAAAATGAATGGGCCGAAGGCCATTCTGACATAAATGAATGGGCCGAAGGACGTTTTGACATGAATGAAAATCTGATTGGGCCAAAGGCCAGTATGTTTGGAACTACAGTCATTTGATCTGAATTTTGTATAAGTGTATATATGTTAAGCAGAAATATGCATTGGACCCAAGGCCGTTCGGAGCATGTTGTCCTTCATATTGCTTATGTAACTTATGTATTCAATATTATTCACTGGGCTATCGCTCACGCTCATTCATGTGTTTGTAGGTGAGCCGAGGGAAGTCCAAACCCAGCCCCAGTGAAGTCTGCCAGGAACAACATGAGTTTTGGAGAGTCTGCCTTGTGTCTCACGTACGAGACCCATCATTGCCATTTTGTTATGTATTTATAGTTTGTCGTGTTGGCAAGGACTTTGTGTACATTTGTATATAGTCTGTCATGGGTTGACTTAGTTGGATGATCCTGTCTATAAAGAATTTTATGGTACTGTACTTTTGACGTGGGTTATTAACATATATGAGTATGGTTTGTTTTGTAGTGCATATAAGCACGGCTCTATGGACAAAGTTTTTGATTATTGCTTCCGTTTGGCCCCTTTACTCTGTCAAGTTATGTCTATTTTTGGTTTGAGGCCGTAGGTAATCTCAGGATTACTGGCCGGTTACATCCTTAACCCATAGGGGCGGGTTCGGGTCGTGACAGTACCGCCCGAGCCGACCGGAGGATTTGGCTAAAGCATAGCAGTGCCGAATCGCCGGAATACCGAGGTCAATCCTGAGACGCTGGTTCAACTCTACGATTCCCATTACGATTCAAAAAAAGTTTGCATTGGGTTGCGAAGGAATCAGACTCCAATAGCGGAGGACGGCCCTAAGAAATGGGTGTAGGGGAAAGCGAACTCCGCCCTCCGCAATAGATAGAAGAGGGAAGACGATTGTATTTTGGTCATACCTCTCCATATCAAAGGTATTGTCCGTTACCAGAGCAAGATGGACATCCTCAGGAATAGAAAAATTCTTTCGGAACCCAGAAATTCGACCCTCGAAAAGGAGGTCTTTCAAATGCTTAGCCATTCTAGCAAGAACTCAAGGATATCCTAAATCAAAAATAAATACGGAAAATAGGATTGCAATGAGAAGAGAAAAAAACTTACGAAAGGCAAAGGAGACAAGGAGAGAACGGATTAGAGTTGCAGAAAACGTGTCGGAGAAGAGATACCGACAGGCAGTCCAGAAAGTTCAAATATTCGAAAAAGCATGTTTTCGAAGGGACTTAAGTTTCAAATCGTAATAAATGCGAGAGAAGCACGAATGGGGCGGGAAAGCGTTACAATGACCAAAAAGCACGCACGCGTTCTGACATGCATCAGGAAGAGGATTAACCGCCGAATTTTTTGACTTCTAGCCAAACACGCCGACTAACTGATGCTAGTGAGGTGTTTGGGGGGCAATTGTGGGAGCCGAATAATTGGAATAATCAGAAGCATACTCTAGAAGACATATATTACACGGCTCTGCTCTACACGATAAGGATGCTGAATATAATAGATGGGCCGAACAGATACTGAACCATGAAGCCGAGTAAATAAGAGGACGATGAGCGACAAATGGGCCTGGCCAGGAGGCCCAGGAAACAAGTATAAATAAAGGAACAACAGACTAAGAAAAGTATGTGAGAATTACAGTACTTAACTTAGAATATAAGTATTCCTGAGTGTGGTTACTGACTTGTCCGTCGGAGTACTAATTCTAGCACCCCCGCCAGAGTATATATTCCTTTTCAGGTGACCGGAAGAGGATCGCGGGCGTTCCCCAGGATCAGAAGAGTATTTCCAAACCACTTCTCCACTTATACAATGTTTTCATATTTAATTAACATAATCGAGATTTCAATACATGCTCAAACATCAACAAATAAGTTCGGATACTTCTCACGGACTTCCAACTCACATTCCCAAGTTGCTTCCTCAACCCCATGATGTTTCCATAATACTTTAACCAAGGGGATTGTCTTGCCTCGCAAGACTTGGTCCCAAGTATCCAAGACTCTCACCGGTCTCTTCTCATACGAGGCATCATCATCTACCTCTAAGTCAATCCAATCCAACGCGTACGATGGATCCATCACATACTTCTGAAGCATATGAAACACATAATGAACCCCAAAAAGCTGTGGCGGCAAACCCAAACGATAAGCTACCTCTCCAATCAACTCAAGGATCTCAAAAGGCCTAATGAATCGAGGGGACAACTTCCCTTCCTACTCTTTCCAAACCTCATCAAACCCCTCCTAGGTGATATCTTCAAGAAGACATGGTCTCCCACCTCAAAAGACAAAGGTCTCCTTCTACGGTCGGCATAACTTTTCTGGTGACTTTGCCAGTTGCCAACCTCTTAAGAATAAGTGCAATTTTCTCCGTTGTTTCCCGGACTAACTCTGAACCCAACATAGGTGCATCACCCACCTCAGCCCAACACACAAGGGATCTATACGGTCGACCATACAAGGCCTCAAATAGTGCCTTGCCAACACTCGATCGGAAGCTATTGTTATAAGCAAACTCGATTAAGGGCAAGTGTCTCTCCCACGACCCCTTAAAGTCAAGAACATAACCCTGAAACATATCCTCAAGGATCTGAATAATATAGTCGGACTGCTCGTCAATCTAAGGATGATACGCAGTACTAAAAGTCAATCTCGTGCCCAAGGCACTTTGTAGGCTCTGCCATAACCGAGCCGTTAAACAAGGATCTCTATCTGAGACAATCGTCATAGGGACCCTGTGCAACCTCACTATGTTCTTAATATAAAGGTCGGCAAGCTGACCTATCGAGTCACTCACACGCATAGGTATAAAGTGCGCTGACTTGGTCAACTGATTAACTACCACCCAAATTGCATCACTACTCCGTTGAGTCCTCAGAAGGCCCACAACAAAATCCATTGTGATATGCTCCTACTTCCACTCGACTATAGGCAAAGGTTGCAACAAACCCGCTAGCCTTTGATGCTCAGCTTTCACTTGTTGACAAGTAAGGCACTTTGACACAAACACTGCCACATCTCTCTTCATTCCCCTCCACCAAAACTGGCCGCTAAGGTCGTGATACATCTTTGTGCCTCCCGAATGCACCACAAGGCGTGAATGGTGAAACCCTAGGAGTACTTCCTCTCGGCAAGACTCTGGCACAAAGAGACGGTCAAGATATCTAACACACGTGTCGGAGAACATGTTCAAGCCTCTTTCTACCTTCCCACTGGAAATCTTCTCCCGGAGGGATTCTACCTCAAGGTCAACCCTCTGTACTTCTATCACTAGGTTCACCTGTATGGGTTGTGCAAGAATTTAAAATAAGGATGCAGACTCAATGGACTCGCCAAGATGCAAGTCAAACTCCCCAATGGCACCCAATATCTCCCATTCTCGAATGGCAATACAAGCCACATTGCTAATTGATTTCTTACTCAAGGCATCGGCCACTACATTGGCCTTCCTGGAATGATAATGAAACTCAAAATCATAATCCTCTATAAACTCCAGCCACCTCTTTTGCCTCAGATTCAAGTCTTTCTGTGTAAATAGATATTTCAGACTCTTGTAATCAAAAAACATTTCAAATTTTTCACCATATAGGCAATGCCTCCAAATCTTTAGGGCAAAGATCACCGTCGCTAACTTTAGGTCGTGAGTAGGGTAGTTTCTCTCATGTGTTTTCAACTGCCACAAGCCGTAGGCTATTACCTTCCCCTCTTTCATCAAAACACAAACCAAGCCTTCCCGTGAAGCGTCATAGTATACCGAATAGCCCAAACCCCTCTCTAGAATAATCAATACTGGAGCAGTGGTAAGTCTAACCTTAAGCTCTTGAAATGATTTCTCACAAGATTCACTCCACACAAACTTGATTCGCTTCCTCGTCAGTCTAGTCAATGGTCAGTCTAGCCTAGAGAAATCCTTTGCAAATCTACGTTAATACCCGGTTAACCCCAAGAAACTATGGATCTCAAAAGCATTTACCTAGTCTTGCATTGCCTCTATCTTGGATGAAACTACAGTCACCCCTTCCCTGGACACTATATGGCCTAGGAATTTAACCTCTCTCAGCCAAAATTCGCATTTCCCAAACGTAGCATACAGTTCGTGGGCTCTAAGCAATTCAAGCACTTCTCGCAAGTGCTCCTCATGTTCCTTCTCTGAGGGTAAGTAAATCAAGATGTCGTCCACAAAAATGACCATAAAACAGTTTACAAACTCTCGGAAGATTCGGTTCATCGAACCCATAAACACGGCGGGTGCGATGGTTAGCCCAAAAGGCATCACTAAGAGCTCGTAATGACTATACTGTGTACGGAATGTCGTTTTCTGGATATCCACCTCTCTTACTCCCAGCTGGTGATAACCCGACCTCAGGTCTATCTTCAAAAAATAACAAGACCCCTTTAACTGATCAAACAGATCATCTATATGAGGCATCGGGTATTTGTTCTTAACAGTTACCCGATTCAACTTTCGGTGATCGATACAAAGCCGTAATGCACCATCTTCCTTTTTAGCAAAAAGGGTCGGTGCTCTCCAAGGTGAAGTACTAGGGCAGATAAAACCCTTATCTAACAGTTCCTAGAGTTGAATCTTCAACTCACTCAACTTAGCAGGTGCAAAGTGATATGGTGCCATAGAAATCAGTGTTGTACCAGGCACTAAGTCAATAGAGAACTTGATCCTCGGTGAGGTGGTAAACTAGTAAGATCCTCCGGAAAAACGTTTGGGTATTCACAAACTACCCTTGGTAACTCGACTCGAACTTCAACACATTCAGCACTCAAGAAGTTGGCAAGAAGGCAACTAAGTTCACTCCTCCTACGCGGATCACACACCGGTGATACGACTCTATCAACCGGGTCCCCCAAGAAATAAAAGCACTCACCGCTCAAGGTACATACAGCAACCCTCTGACGGTAGCAATCTATAACAGCCCGATAGGATGACAACCAATCTATACCTAGTATAACGTCAAAACTAGACATATCAATCAATACAAACGCAAAAGGAAGTCAGCGACCGGCAACCTTGATGTCATAGCCCCGACACCCATGTTTCAAAATAACCTCACCACCAATAGGTGAATCTACACAAATATGAGATGCTAACTGAGCCAACTCTAATCTCAAAATCGATGCAAATGCAGACGAAATAAAAGAATGGAATGCACTCATATCAATCAACACATTAACAACTGAATTACAAAACAAGAAGGTACCTCTCACTACCGAAGGCGCTGGTACAAGCTCTGGCACGATAACAATATACACACGCCTTGTAGGCCTCTAATCTACCAGCTCACCTCCCGGAGCATAGGCCTGATGCAATAACTGAGCTAAAGAGGCTCCCTGGTTGGCCCTCGAGGCCTATGCTGACTGTGCTGGCTAGTGACTCTGTGTCTATCTCAAACCAGATGTACTAGGTGTGCTACCTAACTACGGACAAAACCTCTTCAGGTGCCTTGCCTGCCCACACTAATAGCAAGTGAGTGGCTGGCCTTTCCCCTGACTCTGACCCTGAGAGCGAGTCGAAGATGATGCAGATCGTTACCCTCCTCCTCTTTGTGGGAAAACTGGAGACTTTTGGCCCAACTGACCACATTTGAAATAGGTAAAATCTCCTTGACCGCCTCTTCCAGAACTTGAACCCAGTACTGGAAAAATGGACCTCGATTGTGCTCCCTAGGATTGTTGTGGGTTAGAACCCCTTTGCCTCTTACTGTCCCCTTGTATCTCATGACCCCTCCTAGAGCCCTTCATCATCTCCTCCACCATCTGCATAATGGTCTCAAGATGGGCCGCCGCCTCCACAAGGCACCCATTATCTCTAATCATGGATTCGGCCACTCTGAACATGAGTCCGATCCTTAATCTCTTCTAAAACTCCAAGCAACAGCACTCATCAGTCACCACAAGCTCATGTGCAAACCTAGGCAAGCTGGTGAATGTGGCCTCAATTGCACCAACTTAGAGAACTGGTCTCTCAATTTCTTCCTAACTGCAGAAGGCAAAAACTTGTCTTGGAAGGCGTTGGCGAATGCCTCCCAAGTCATCCCAATGCGCTCAAGCGCATACTTCCACCACTGACTTGTATCTCTCTTCAACTAGAAAGATGCCAAGGTCACTCTCAGCTAGTCGTCCTCGATGCCAAGCATCTCGAACATTTTCACTAGTTGCTCTACTTATCTGTCTTCAGTGGCTCATTGGGATCACCCACAAACTTATCCAGATTTTATTGAAAAAACTCTTGCTTGAAGAAAGACTGCCCTGCCTTAGAGACTTGGGCCTAGACTTGATTTTCAGCCTTGAGAATGTCCATAGATTCCCACAATGCTCCAGTCATTTGGCGGGCTATGGCGCCCATGGCTTCTTGACCAACTGGTTCGGCCACATTGGCCTAACCAACTCCTTCTTCATGTGTTGGAATTTCTATAACGCCCCCAAAATAGTAACATAAACACATCTATAAACACATATAAATAATAGCATAAATCAGAGTCTTTGTCCTTTCATTACATGGGGTTAACAAATACAAAGAGTTTAATATAAATCGATGCCCTATTGGCTTACACCTTTCCAAGCCTTAACTTGGTTACAACAAAAGTGGGACTAGCCCTTATAATTAAAGCCCTAGGCTATACAAAATATAACAAAACGTGAAGCTCTTGCTTCTCAGAGATCCCTCAAATACTATTGCCTTGGTGGAGGCATGCCATCATTACCTGAAAATGTTATTCCCAAGTAAGGTGAGCCACAACCCAGTAGAAATCATCTAACACAATATATGAAATTTAGCAAAGGTATAAGTACAAGTGCATAGGCAATTCATGTGAAGAAATGTTTCACAACTATATATATACTCATGAGATAATAGTTTCAAGTCTTAATCCATTTCTTTACAATTCATATTCCGTTCACTTATCTGTTCTCCATTCATTAGTCAATTTCATTATTTCCCAATAACCGAATTGAGGCTACAACTCAATAAATTTCAAATCACACAACACATATGCATAAACACTTCAAACTTCTATTTCACAGAAATTTCGTCCGCAGGCAACTGTCAAACAGGACCCATGTAAACGTAGGCTATACAAGCACTCTAATTGCCATTTTACGGATATTTTGTCTGTGGGCTAGGCACCCATGTAAAATTTCGGGACTTTAAGCCAGGGCACTTCAGCTAACTTAATTATAATGGAGTCCATCCCTTTCTCCTCCCAAACAACTATCCATACATATGCAATGTATTTAAACAGATAATCAAACCTAAAACACATCCCCTTTCTACTTCCAAACGAACATACATATACAATGTATATAAACACGGCCATATTCAATGACAACCATCAAAAGATTAGTTTCAATTCACCTAATCCATATGCAATTTCTACAACAGTCAAAGCTATCCTCCACCGATAGCCCAATACAGTTATCTCTAAACATATATTAAATCTCAAACAGATAGTTTATTCAAAACTTCTAAAAGACTGAGTTAATACATAACTAATACCATCATTCATACCAATACTGTCTCAATTCCACATTTTCAAAGCCAATTCCAATTATTTGTACAAAATAATAATTTGATCAAATTAGGGCAATTTTTTTTCTTCTTCTTCTTCTTCTTCTTTTTTTTTTTTTTTCTAATCATTAGCCAAGTGCCAAAGTCATCAAATTAGACACAACACAACATCATTTTCAAACCCCACAAGCATCTATGTCACCTATACCCAAAACCCCTCTTTCCATTTTATGCCCAAACCCTAAGTTTGTCTAAAACATCCCCAAATCACACCATTGCTACACAAGTGACAAATAACTAAGCTAAATATCATATGAAGGTGTAGAAAGATCCTTACCTCAAAACAGAAGACGAGTCAAGAAAGAGTGAACCCCAAGAACGCCGAAACCCACTTCTATTCGGCTCAAAATGAAGATCTTGACGAGCTCTACCTTTTTCTCAAAGGCACTAGGGTGGAAATCCCAATGGATCTAGATGAAATCTAAGAGAGAAGGTGAATTCTAG